>BSUD01000002.1:157415865-157451052 GCA_033239045.1 Fagopyrum esculentum | reverse complement strand
AAAAAAAAAAAAAAAAAAAAAATTTCCTCTTTTCTGAAACGATTTTTTTTTTTTTTTATGGAAACTAATGAAAATTTATTTGAACTACCATGTTATAATTTATGCACTATTATCCTATAAACTTTGAACTATTCCTATATAATCCGTGAACTATTATTTTTTAATATAATCCATGAACTATTCTATTATAATTCATGAACTATCCCATAATAAGTTTTAAACTATTACTTTCACTCCTTTATAAATTTTGCACTATGAACTATTCCATTATAATTCATGAACTATCCTTTTAGAAGTTATGAAGTATTACTTAATAAGTTTTGAACTATTACTTTCAATCCTTTATAAATTTTACACTATGAACTATTCTATTATAATTCATGAACTATCCTTTTATAAGTTATGAACTATTTCATAATAAGTTTTGAACTATTACTTTTACTCGTTTTAAAAAAAAAAAAATATTTTTTTTTTCCGGGACACGTGTCGGCCGTACAGACGACCGCACGGCCTTACCGGAATAATGGGCCTTACTTGAACACTTCCCCACATTTGTAACTCTCTATATATTTAGAAACACTTTTTTTTCCTTAAACAATACGATTTTAATCTATATACCAATGTGGCAATGCGCGTCAATTTTATCAGCCCAAACACTTTATTTTTTCTCCCTAAAGTATCCAAAAATGTAAAATCTATGTCAGAATTAAAAAAAAAAACAAAAAAACTAATTAGAGTTGGCTAAGAAACGCGTTTTTTTCTTAATTCATTACATGTATTAGAGACTGCAATTAAACAACATAAATTGTGAGCTTAATTAGTTGCTAAGCATAGAATCATTCTACAAATCCAGAAATGAAGTTACGTCATAAATCGTATTGTTTAAGAAAAAGGAAAATTCAATAATAGGATTAGAATCCAATTTTAATTTTATGTAGTTTGCTTTACTCTAATTTTTTTAATTTTAAATCCATATCCAAAAGCTTATTTGTAAATTCTTATACTAAGAACTTTACGAGTTTTTTGGAATTATCTTGTAAATTATTCAATTTTTTATAACTAAAATCTTTTTATTTAATAATAAAGATGTTGTAATTTAATATAACCTATTTTAATGAAAGAAACTTGATCAATTCTATTTCTTTTAGAAACTTTCTAACATCAAACTATTAGTTGTCTATGGAACATTAAAAAAATGTAATTATAAAATTATTATTAATATTTCAACTGCCTGAAAATTATTAATATTCTTTTGTCTTGTTTTTGGTTGGAGAAATTATTAATATTCTATAGAAACCATAAATAGAAGCGTATTATACGAATCCGAATCCGTACGTACCCGAATCATAGAACAGCGTGGACGCTGTGGAAGAGGAAGACAGGACCAACAAAGGCAACAATGGCCCCCAGCCCGTCCATGTGAGCTTCCAGCTCCAACTTTATCCTTCTTTCCGCACATCTTCTCATCTTCTTCACTGAGCTTCTCCAATCTTCTTTCTCCATTTTCGGATTCACCATCTACAGCTCTTTCTCCACTACTTTCCAGAAGCTTATTTTGCTTTCAGCTCTTCTGATCGCCGACGAACATTTTCGGAAGCGGAGATGTCCTTTGCCTGCGGAGCAGAGTGCGTCTTCCTCATCGGCTGCACCCGCTGGGTATGGAAACGTTGCACGCATATCGGCTCAGACGACAGCGCCACTTGGCCTCCCGCCACCCCCGACGAGTTCGAGCCAATTCCTCGCATCTGTACCTTGATCCTTGCCGTTTACGAGCACGACCTCCGGAATCCAACTATCATCCCCAATCCTGCGGCCGTCAACCCCGATTGGGTGATCAAGCGTGTTTCCTACGAGCAAACCCTAGGTCATGCTCCGCCCTATCTCATCTATTGCGATCATAAGCACCACGAGATTGTGCTTGCGATTCGAGGTCTGAATTTGTACAAAGAAAGCGATTACAAGACGCTTATGGATAATCGGCTTGGGAAGCAAATGTATGATGGAGGATTTGTCCACCACGGGCTGTTGAAATCAGCGATCTGGTTGCTTAATCAGGAGTCCGAGACGCTAAAAAAGTTGTGGATTGACAACGGGAAGAGCTATAAGATGATATTCGCTGGACATTCTTTGGGATCTGGAGTTGCTTCTCTGTTGACTGTGGTAGTTGTGAACCACCGGCACCGATTGGGAGGGATTCCAAGGAGCTTGATACAGTGTTATGCGTTGGCGCCGGCGAGGTGTATGTCGTTGAATATGGCTGTTAAATATGCCGATGTTATACATTCTGTCGTCTTGCAGGTATGTGAGTTTTCCCCATGTTTTTAGGAATGTATTTTGGTTATTGTCAACAGATTTTCCATGGAGTCAAATAAACATGACTTAAGAGGTCCACAAATAAAAAAAAAATAGAGTTCTGGATGATAAATTTGTGGGTTAGGGCTTCTGTAGTTTTAAATGATTGAAAGAGAACCACTCTTTGGATGTTCATGGATTAAATGCTATCAAAGCTGGTCACTAAAGAGTCCTGGTATTGGCTTCTGGTTAGTTTATTTCACTTTCTTCAATGGAAGCAAGCTGGTTCAATGGTTCTCAACTTCTCATTGAATGTCTCCTGATCCTAGACCAACAAAAGAGTGTTGAAAGTTCAGCTCTTGTATGGCAGACGCCATTCCTATGATTTGAAACATCATCAGTCACATCATAATTTTTCATTCACAAAATTGACAGTTTTTATCTCGTGGCCTACTCTTTGAAGTAAAGGACTAAGGAAGATACCACTCTCTCCTTTTCCCCTGTCTCCCTCCTTTGCCAGAACAGCTAATAATTAACTTATGATCTAGAAACATGGAAATACAAAAGGAAGGAACAGAAAGACCTCGTTGATTCATCCTGTACTAGACATCACTATATCAGTATCACTGGTTCGTTACTGAATACAGGCTGGTTCTCTTATTCATTGAACTGTTGTCAAAGGTTGCTCATAACATTAGGAGAGGAGACGAGTACAAGTGTGCACTTTATCAGGATATTCTGTTCTTCCATAGAAAAATGTTGTATATTGCACATATTCATTGTCTTCTTGATTCATTGCATTAAGCATAACTGTTTAATACAGGATGACTTCTTACCCAGAACGGCCACTCCATTAGAAGACATCTTTAAATCCGTATTCTGGTTAGTAATTTTATCTGTACAATTTCATTTTGCAGCAAGATTCTACTTCTTGAAGTAATACTCTTAAACTAGGCATGAACTGGTTTGGACAGCTTGCCCTGTTTACTATTTATGATCTGCTTGAGGGATACATTCATCCCAGAAGAGAGGAAGCTTAGAGATCCTAGACGACTGTATGCACCTGGGCGAATGTATCACATTGTAGAAAGAAAATTTTGCAAGTAAGATACTATATTCTCAATCGTGGCATGATGCTGGACCTATTTGTCATACCTATTACTATTAGCTAAACATTTCATAACCTGTATTGGGACCTGAAAAAATAAAATCCAAAGGCACACTTGATTTCGTTGTTAATGATTGGTTTGTTATGAAATTTGTAACTGAAATCATGCAAAATTCATACTAAATCTGTAAAACTAGTGCGGGTTTGGATATTCTCTTATAATTGAATAGTGACCGCTTAGTAATCAGTACTTCTACAAATGTTCCAAATTGTTTGGTATTCAAGACAACTATTTCTAATAAGACGAGCTTCGTGTTTGTTGATATACTCAGATGCGGGAGGTTTCCTCCAGAGGTCAGAACTGCTATTCCAGTTGATGGAAGGTTTGAACACATCGTCTTATCTTGCAATGCTACATCTGATCATGCAATTCTTTGGATACAAAGAGAATCAGAGAAAGCTTTGCAAGTATGTACAATTTCCTTAGAATGATTGAAGATTCTTCACTTTAGAAGAATAGGCAAAGTTTCGTTTTCCGTTGTCTCACCAAACCAATTTCATTGGACTGGTTGCAGGTCATGAAAGAGAAGAGTGCCGCTGCTCCTGCAATTGCTGCCCCTAGTGTACAAAAAATGGAGAGAAAGCAAACCTTTGAAAAGGAACACAAAGATGCACTTGAAAGAGCTCTTTCTCTCAATGTACCACATGCTATACCTCCCGGGGAAGAATCCATGAGCGACACAGAAAACGAACCATCTCCGGCCTCAACTCAAGAAACCTCTGGACAGAGACCCGAGTCTAAAGCCAACTGGGATGAGCTAGTAGAGAGACTCTTCAAGAAAAACGAGAGTGATGAGATGACTAATGAGAAAGAAGAGACTCCCAGATGATTTCTTGCCCTTTGCTCTATCCTTGAACTTTGTATCTATTGAGTCCATATATATTCATTTTGTGTAGATAATGTGTCAAATGTCCCAAGCATAGTTGCCAAGTATGAGCATTGCCAACAACAGTATATTATCCGTACAGCCTTGTCTATTTTTTCACTAAGATTGTGTGATTGTTTATCTTATGTGTCTATAGATTGTTTCATTAATTTGATGTATGTGCATATGTCACGGGCCGAGTTATTCTCCAACTCAGACCGCGCGGCTCTTCATCTAACTGGCTAGGCAACCCAGAGACTTGTCGGCAAACAATGTGTGATTGAATTTTTGACACCTCAATCTGGTGCCGTCCACCCTCAGCTGGCAACACACACTTCATTCCCTTCGTCGCTAGCTACCTTCTCCGATCGCTCACTTCTAATTATGTTGATCTACATCTGTAGCACGGAAAAAACTGCGTTTTGTTTGCATCGTTTTGTATTCCTTGGAATTCATAACATTTTGTATTCGTTGGAATTCATTTCGACAGTGGTTTGATGCACAAGTATTAGTGGGGCTTGATGTGGACATTGTTGTTTCCTTTCACAGTTTCACAAATTTGTCTTTCGAGGATGAGAACAATGATTTGAAGTTTGAACAACATTAATGAGGATGATTATCCATCAATGAATTTATCAGTCGTCTCCCTTGGAACTGGGCATGGGAGTCGACAAATCCTATTTTCCAGCAATGGGCTCATTCTCCCCCTTTATCGTCCCCAATGACTAGAGATTTGGAGAACAGGTAATGCATACAGCTGACTGATCCAAGTAAAATAGTATTAAAATTATGAGCTCCCACGAGAAGGGCAAGTACAAAAGAGGGGAGAAACTTCATTGAAATCTGATAAAAGGCTGATTTTAGGAACACAGTGGAACTAGGGGCATTAGGTTTTCTGCTGGTCATCGTCGCCCATGCAAAGGCCCATTCGATCCTCGCCAAGGTCGCAATATAAGGGGAATTTATCTAGTTAATCCAAATCAAATAGACTCCACGGGTACTAACAGAGAAAAGCACAAGAAAACTGAAGAAATTGACAACCCTCTAAGCCAGACAACAGGCATATGTAATGTAATCAAACGTCCAACTAAACCAGTCATAAGAGAACTACCTACTTAACAGAACAAAAGCAATCTTCACCCAAAAATAAAACAAGGGTTAGTTTGACTAAAAAGTTACCAACCATGCCAGAGGAAGCTAAATTTGAGTCTGAAATCCAAACCCTTTCAATGGGCATTCCATCTCTAAACATCTTTTGAGTGCATTTCTAGGATGTTTCCATGGCTTCAGCATGATATTTCTCCAGCTCCTTGTCAAGCTCCTCAGCAGACTTCTCTTTCGGTTGCTTCTTTCCACGACCACGTCCTCTACCTCGTCCCTGACCTGGCCCTCCTTGGCCTTGGCCTCGGCCCTGGCCCTGGCTTTGCCCACGACCACCACCACCACGACCACGCCCCCTGGTATTATTCCTCATTCCTCCTCGAGATCTTTGGCTGAATTTCAAACAAGAATTTAAGGAATATAATCCCGATAATCAACTAATGTCCAAAATGAACAAGTAAAAACTTGCTCAGCATATACCCGAACCGCGAGAAAGAAAAAGAAACAGACTTGATATTTGTTTTTCTTTGTTATAGTTTTAAAGCTGATGTGCCAATCTATATATACTTACAAAGCACCACGGTTTGAAGGAAGAACCATAGGCATGGGACGGCCACGTCCTTGTCTGCAATATGTCCGAGCAATGGGCAATCGTAAGTCACAGTATAACAGAATTTATGAAATGAGATGGCTACATATCTGAAAAAGATGCCAGATTGAACTTTAATCCTGGATTGTTTACACATTGCAGGTTTAAACTACTATATTGAACCTTATCCTCGCTAAATAGCAAGTTGATAACCCATCACGCAATATTCAGCTACTCCAGCACACACAATAATCCATTGATCATGTGAAGGAACCTGGTGCAAGCTAATAAGAACCTCCAAATGCACACAATCAAACACACCATATAAGATTGGGAGGAAGGTGTAATGTGGCAGAGGGAACTGTTCAACTCTTATTAAACCGATTCATAATTTTACAGACCAATTATTTGTTGAAACTTGAGGAACACTTCAAAATAAATAAACAAACAAAGAATGCAATTTTTGCATCATAAATATTTCCAAACCAAGGGTTTGTTCGATGGAGAATACTCCTATCCTTTATTACACTCTTCTATTTTTTTCTTCTCCTTTTTGGTAAATG
Source organism: Fagopyrum esculentum (assembly GCA_033239045.1). Taxonomy (NCBI): domain Eukaryota; kingdom Viridiplantae; phylum Streptophyta; class Magnoliopsida; order Caryophyllales; family Polygonaceae; genus Fagopyrum; species Fagopyrum esculentum. Next base: position 157,444,473 of record BSUD01000002.1, on the reverse strand, counting down.
TACCATAAAAATCAACCATAAAATCTACTTTACCAAACACTTTTTAGATTTTATTCTTAGATTTTCATTTACAGAACCATAAAAAACTCTACCAAAAAGACTAAGCTATCCAAAAAGTTTAAACTACCCAAAAATCTCATCGTACCTAACATGTCCGACGATTGATGAGATTGTTCTGGAGATGACAATCTAATATAATCTATCCATGAAGGGAAGGATGAAATCTTGTCACAAAATTTAATTTCATCCCCAATAATCTATGGTTAGCAAGCACACCCTATTTGAAATAATATACACTTTATGGGAATAACCTTTATCAATTAAACTCGTTATTCGTTTAACCTATTTCAATCTTTTGGCTTAAATATTTTTCTTGTATTTATTCATCAACTGGAGTTTGCTTGCCTCTTTGTCTTTGCATCCTTGGGTAATAATAGGATTAAGAATCTGGTAGGGCATTTAGTTGTCACATGTTCAGATAGAGGAATCACACAGCAGATACCAAGACAACCAAAAACAGAATAACAAAGTCAGAAAATAGGCAACTTACGTTGTAACAACTCTTCTCGTTGAAGTTCCGTTGACTCCTCCAATCACACTCACACGAGCAGAAATCGGTATTTCTGATTTTGCACTCACAATTTCTACCTTCATAGGCCTACCATCCAATCGAACATTGTTATAGCGTTTGATTGCAGCAAAAGCATCACTTCTCCTTGTGTATACTACTTCAGCAGAGCCCTGTCACCAATCAAGAATGACCACATAAACCAACAATGAAAGGCTACATCAACAAGTGAACTGACCAAAATAAAAAGATCAGCTTTGCACCAAAAAAATCAATCAACATGTCTGCTACTAACAGCTCCAGCATAATTGCTGCCAAATGCTACAAACTTTAGAAATAATATGTGTAGATAGGAAAGACAAATTAAATTTAAAAAGATGGACTCATAATTCACAACGACATTGGCTAGCTTTTCTGATTTTCAAGAATAATGATTCTTAATCTAATCAAAAGATAAAGAAACATTTAATATCGAAGACAATCTATATGTCAATATGAACCAACAATCCAATACCAACCCATCTTTGGTCTGGAAACCATATGCATATAAATGAGCTTGGATCAGATCCTCTTTGGTTTTGATCTGGTTGCAGACATTGAATCCATTCGGGAATTTACAAATTGGATGGCAGGCCATGAAAGTTGGATAGGATTACATTTTACATATAACTATAAGCAAACCAATATCCACTCAAACTAGATGCTATATGATCAAATTTGTATGAAGTCATAAAAACTTACTAACATGGCTCTATTTTGCTACATTTAGATGATAAAGCATCTGAATCGTAACTTCTTTTTCTTTTCTTTTTTCCTGTTATAGTTTACAGAGTGTATTTGAATAGTTATATATAGATGCATTCTATTTTGCAGCTCCTTGATGAAATATCAGCATACACTTCGAACCTTTGACAAACATATATTATCATAAACAACTAGATGTTGGTTCATAGATGTGAATGAAAGCACAAACCATTTCATATGAAAGTGATTCAGTGAAACGGTCAAGATGCAAAATGGAAGAAACAGATGCATACCATGCATGGATATGACATTACTTAAGTGTTCAAACTATCATATATGACTCAAATTATAATGACTTTTAGGAAACTGCATAAAGTTGAGCAAACATCTCGTATCTCGAGGTTTCATTGTAGTAAAATGAAAAGGAAAATTCACATGTCTACACCGCAAAACACAGATTCAAGCTTTAAAAAATATATGCAATTTTAGGAGTATCTAAGAAAACTTACACTTGGCTGACCATGTTTGTCGTAATGAATAGCATAGCGTTTCAGTTCACCAATTTCAGAGAAAAGCTCCTGAGTTCCAAGCAAATTTTCAGATCCCATCAGAAACAACACGATGCTAAATGTCTTCTAAAAACGATTAATGGATCAGATCAAGCTGTACCCTTATATCATCATTGCTAACTCCATTATCCAAGTTTGACACATGCAACTTTGTACCATCTTCAAGTCCAGGTAATCCTACAGCTGCTAGACTGTCTTCAATCAAATCATGCTGCCTTGGGATGTTGGTTCTGCGGAAAGACTGGCGACCATAGGCAAAGAGAACCCATTTAGGGGAAAACCAGGCATCAGCATGACTAGAAAAAAGAGGATAACTCGCGATTTCGAGGCTCAATGAGAGATCAATGCATATGCCATAAAATCTAAAAGAAATTATGAAAAGATCATGCTCCAAAGACATGTTTGGAAGCCCAAAAAGTCATCAACCAGAGAGGAAGGTGAAGTAAGATTTTGTGACAAAGATTTGAAGGAATCTGTAGGTTTCAGAGCTGCATGCATCCAGTGCTAAGAGAACCTTATAGCTCATAGCTGAAGTTAGGCTCATACAGTTACTCAAATACAAAGTGATAGACCAAGGTAAGATGATCAGCATGAAAGAAACCCTTCTCACTGGAAAACAATGCATCATCCCCTCCTGGTTCAGTCATCCAACAATATAGTATACGCCAGTTAGTATCATTAACATTTCCCACCAAAATTCGTGTGACAGATGTATGCTTCATCAAAAGCGGCGAGCAAATTTGATTTCTATAATTTGTCATATTGTAAAGGCACAGGCAGCAATTAATACTTCAAGAAGTGATCCGTAGTGAGCTTCTCCAGATACACATACTACTTAAAGCCAATTAGCCACTCCTGCTCAACTCTTTACTGTGTGACCCGTATCACCATTTGCAGAAACGCATAAAGCATGTCAGATTCTCATATTCTATGCATGAAACATCCAGAGTTTGGGGCTTGCCTTGGCGATTGTGAAAGCTGTAGGCCGAGCATTCACTCTTAAAGGACCTTGAGGAAACCGCCCTGGTCCAGAGCCAACCATCTTTCTGCCACCAAAAGAGCCTCTTCCCCCACGACCTCCGCGTGGAGCACCTCGTCCTCTACCTCTTGAAGAATGTTTCCGACTTTTAATAAGATCATCTAAGGTCATATCAAGAGTCTTATCCATTGCAGGAAATTGCTTTAACAGAGAATATAAGCCTGCCAGACAAGCATATAGAACATTTAGGAGGGGAAATGGTGTAAAATACATTAAAACACGAGAAGGATATACATTTAAATTTTAAAAGAAGTAAACACGCCCTTCCAACTATGAAAGAAGGAAATGAAAATTAATTTAGCCACACACAAGGTAAAATCAACTTGCCAGTAATTGCAATTTTCAGATTCACTTCAATTTGAGCAATAGAGAAAACGATATCATGTCAGATTGAAACGTGGATTTGAGCAGAAGAGCCAACGAATTCAAGTCGGATTAAAATGTGGTGAAAGATCTGAAAATATCTTCTCGTACAAGTCAAATGAAAAGTGTAAACTCAGCAACAAGGTTACGCTATCAGATCTCTCCTCACAGACCATGCATCAGATTCGAAGCTTTAGACTCAGCAAAAACATACGAAAAAACTAAAGTAACAAGACCAAATCAAAGCCGAAGATTCATTAACCAATTGCCCTCCAAAAGAAGAACAAAACTCCCGTGGCTGCTCCACACAATCCTCGTAGATTATACAATCGTGTTCAAAAAAAGAGAATACAAATCCGCATATCAACAAAGGTCAAAAGTAACTTAAGATATAGATCAGAAGCAATAAAAAGAAACAAAATCAAAATCAAAGCCGGATATAGATTCAACTCAAAAAACAACCGCCGTGCAAACAAGAGATCCCGGAGGCGAAACAAAATCCGATGAGGATACCAGAACTTCCAATACCTGACAGATTGAGAAAGTCGACCGGTATGAAAACGAATACAGTGGGTGTCCGATTAGATGGAGCCTGGAGGCAGACAAGGAGGACGAAGGATGTGGGAGAAAATTAAAGGAGACGAAGGAAAGAGATTAGGGTTTGCGGCGAGAGAAAAAGAAGCTCGAGATAATGGATTGGGATGAGGGAGAAGGCGGTGACTAGAAGGATATATGCGCGTTAATTTTACGTGGTCAATGATGGTCAAATAATGGACTCTTTATAAAAAGGGTGAATAACTAAATATTGTTATACTTCAAAAAATTAGGGATCTAAATATTATCTAATATGATATAAGTTATTCGTGTTTGACTCATCAAAAGTTCGGTTTGAGCTCGTTTATTTTATAAACAAGTTGAGTATGAGCACATTTTAAAGCTCATATAAAATTTAGGTTTGATCGTTATAAACGAGCCGAGCTTGAGCATGTCAATATCAGCTCGTTCGGGTAAAACCCGACTCGTTCGACTAAAATAACAATATAACAACATAATTTTAGCCAAGCTACTTGGGATGGGGTCATCAAAAGCTCGAGTTCGTTCACTTTCTAACAAGTCCAATATGAACACATTTTAAAGCTCGTATAAAATCTAGGTTCGGCTCGGACTTGGCTTGGCTCATTCGACTCGTATACCCCTACATAAAATCAATATATATCCTTATACTATATCAAAGTAAAAAAAATTCTCACGCCATATACTCGCATTTCTTTATCATGTATATCATTTTCACGTATTTATATTTTAGTGATTATTATTATTATTATTGTTATTATTATTATTATTATTATTATTATTATAGGAAAACACGTTACACGCCGGTGAAAGGGAGCCGACTAACAAGTTGGGCTCCGCAACCCTTTTGAATGATAAACGCAATCCTAATCAAAATAAAGCAAGTACTCCTATTATATCCAGATATCTCTTTAGCAATCGAGTCCAATCTTTTAAGTAGCTCCACCGCGTCATCACCCAAATCACCAAACGTGGAAAAGGAAAAGGGAAGAAAATGATATCCCTTGGAGCTACAAACGTCCGCATACTTCTTTCTCTTGTTATCTGCAGCGACCCTCACAGCTTTACCTGGGATGAAACTAGAAAGACCATATGAAGAGAAAGGAGAAGTACCAGTGATGTCGACACATGTGTCTTTGCCCTGAAACCAATTATAAAAAAGGATGTCGGCGGGGCGCAACTCCCCACCACCACCATCAACCATACCAATGTTGACTTCCTTTCGAACAGAAACCCCAACCTTAAGACACTCATCAAAAATGACATCACGGACCATGTTATGCCGGTGTTTGATACCAACCTCCGCTACACAAGCAAGAGCATGGTCACCCCAAGCGTCCAGAATACCTTTCTCACAAGTAGGGCACTTGGAACCCTCTCTAAACATCTCAATACCAAGGCGGTACTTAACAACGGACCGGAAGGTGGCTGGGTTCATAACTGACCAAGACCAGAAACCGGGGCCGCTTTAAGCCACTGCTGAGTCAAGGGTAACCTCAGGTTTGCAATTAAGGCCTTCTGCCTAATCGAAAGGTCAAAGTCTCTAAGAAAACACTTTATTATTATTATTATTATTATTATTATTATTATTATTATTATTATTATTATTGTTTTTTTTTATAAGAATATTGTTGTTGTTGTTATTGCTATTGTTATTGTTATGTTGTATTTCATTCCGACTCATGTTATGCTATAATGTTAGGTGTTATTCGATATCGAGGTTGGTAGTTTCATTGCATGACTTTGAGTTCCACATAATAAAAGTAAAAACAATTTGGTTTACTAGGCTTTTTCTAATTTTGTGTTTAGTAAATGTACCCCTTGAGAGAAGAGTGTGTGGAGTTTGAGAATAAATACAAAAGGTTGGGGTATATTTACTCAATTGAAATATTAAAAAGCCTAGTTACTACTCTAATTTCTAAAAATGGCCTAGTTACCAAAATTGCCCTAATAAGTATTTTCAAATTTATAAATTGTGTTACATTGTAAGATCTACTTTTGTCATTGTCAAAATAGAGTTACAACTCATATTGAAGTCCTTGATCGTAGCTTTTCAGGTTTAAAAATTTGGGAGTGCTACATCTCGTGTGCAAAATGAGCCAAAGAGGATCGGATATGGAGAAGACATGTCGTTCCGTACCCAAAACCATTGCGTAATATCATCTTAAAGCTCTTTGAGGGTAGAACCGTAAGAAATGGAAGAGCATGGAGGTTGGACGAAGGAATTAAGCACCTGTCGAACAAGCATCGAATTGACACTCTTTAAGTATCTATGATCAAGACAGATCGTCTCTAGTTACTTGATTGTTCTGTCCAAGAATCCCTACTTGCGTTTTGTTGAAAAAGCATTGAGGATTGCAACATAATATTAGATAAAAATCACCCCCCCTAAGAATCAATTGGGAAAAAGAGAGATGTGTAAAAGAACAAATCATATGTAGGAGTAAAAATACAAATCAAATGGGAGAGATGTGTAAAAGAAGAATCGAGTAGAGGATCCCTCGTCGATTGATATTATGTAGAGATAATAGAAATTAGTGTATTGTCATATTCATAAAAGGAATGATACATTTATACAAAAGGAATTATTCAAATAAAAAAGATACTATGTTAAAAATATGTGATATGGAGCAAATAAAAAAGATACTTCCGATCAATGCCCTGCTTTATTGTGCCACGTTTGTTTGGTTTTTAACTCAATGTCATGGTCTCGATAACGTTGCCTCTTCTTCTTTTTTTGTCACACCAAGCAAAAAAGAGATCCACATAGTTGGTTCCATCGATAACTGAAACCCTAGGTTTGGTTTAAGGTTGTATTTCAGTTCCGTTTTAAACTTTTGAAGTAATCTCTCTCTACCCCTGCGGATCTCTTTTCGTTATTGATTTTTTTTAAATTTGTTTTGATTAACAATTTGTTTTTCTATCGATTGGAATGTGTTTCAACTTGCAGTAGTCGGCTTATACATTTTTGGTATGAGAATGAAGATTCAAATTGTTTTTTGATTTTTTCAGAAGTATATGTGGCAACGTTGGTGGTACGACCATGGGCAGATGTAGCCTACTACATTCATGCTTGCAAGAAGATTGTCTAAGCCACGTAATGGATTGTAATTGCCTTTTTATAATTATTTCCAATTATCATTTTATGATTTGTTGTTGTTGTTGTTTCATTTCTCTTTTCTGCATATTGAAAGTCTTTTGATATTGTTATTTCGTTTAGTAGAAATGGATATTCTCTTTTTGTTATACATTATTTGTTTGTAGTTCTTCACATGTGTTTGCTTCATTGTTCATGTATGGTTTGTCATCATCCTTTTGTTTCCATGTTCATTCTAGGACTTTACATGAGTTTTCAGAATTGTAGTCTTATAATTCTTGGAATATAGGGTAAACTAAGAACAACGTACTATTTCCATTTATCATGTACAGACACAAAATTCACACACTAGGAAAACCAAGATATTTAAGTTAATAACTAATGTCAAATTCACTAAAGTCCACCAGTAGAGAACAACATACTATTTTCATTTATCATGTACAGACACAAAGTTCACACACTAGGAAAACAAAGAGATTCAAATTAATAACTAATGTCAAATCCACTAAAGTCCACCAATAGAGAACAACATACTATTTTCATTTATCATGTACATACACAAAATTCACACCCTAGCTAAATCGATAAGCACCATGGCTGGCCTTAAAGTAACAATAACATTTGAGGTCTTTGGTTAACGATTAAGCTGATTGTTTCGAAGGTTTTTTAGTTTCGGTTTTAAATTTGGGTTTGCTGGTTTTCAAACAAATTGGATTGATGTATGATTCTTTTTCATGTGCTTCTATTATAGGGATCATCGTACATTTTTAGAGATAAATGGCAAAACAAGAGGCAAAAGGGAGCCAACCGGTGGTTCATTTTAAGCATCCATTTACAATTGTCCCTACACTTCAGTAAGTTGACCCATTTCCCTCTACGATAAACAATTGGAAGGAAGATGAATGTGTTGTGTGGAGTGTGAATTCTTTCAACTCCATATGTTGTCAAGGAGGGAGGATGGTTTAACCTTTATATCATATTGGTGTTTGGCATACGTTCCTACTACATCGGAATTCTCTTGTGCCGTTGTTAGGACAATTCTCTTGGATTAGAGACTTATCTAGACATTGGTGAAGCTGCATTTGGTAAATGTAATAGCCTCTTTGTTTTTAGGACCCTCGCAACCGCGCCAGTTCCTTCCCACTAGTGCGGGCCACCGCAGACGCGGCGCTGTTGAGCCGCGACCGCGGCATAGACGGTCACATCCGCCTTCCTTGACTTCTCTGACTTCTTGCTTTTTGTTTCTTACCTTATAAGTTTTCATATCTCTCCTTATGAGGGTTTCCTTCGTTCCAGACCTCTTCTTCTCCTTCGTCTCCTTCACACTCTTCTTCTGCTCTTTTTTTCTTCCCTTGATTTCTTCTTGGTTGATCTTTGATACCCCCTCAAGTTTGCAAGGAAGCTTATGATAATGATATTTTGGATGGTTGTTGTTGACGGTTGAGGACCTGTAGCTGATGTTCTTCCTTAGTTTTGGACGGAAAAGTGGTGAGTGGTTCACTTCTCTTCTCCTTGTTCTTCCTATTTCTTCTTTCCATCCTCTTTCCATGTGATTTCAACAAGGAATTGATCTTGTGCTGAGTTATGGATGTTTTGGATGTGTATGTATGCATGCATATAATGGCTTTACAACCTTGGTTACTCCATGAGGTGGAGTGGTGAAAAATCAAGTGAGAGAGTGGTCGAACAACTCTTGAAAGTTGTCGTCTGTCAAGAAAACCACCCCTATGGTTGTCATTGCCGCCCCTGCGGCTAGACCGTGTCACCGCCCCTACGGCGTCTTCGTCCCGTTGTTTCGGCTTGCCACCGCCCCCGCACCTATTATTTCCCGCGGATGCGCCTTCCTTTAGAACTTACCAAGTGTTGGTATGTTCTAATCCTTCTCTTGTTTATGGCTTTGTTTTAGAAGCATGTTAGGGTATATGTAGGAGAGTTTGATGATAATATTATGATAGTGAGGTATGCCCTGATGTAGCTTGAGGTTTAGTTTGTTATTTAAGGCTTATTCGATGTTTATGATCCGTATGGGTCCCTTGGGTCTAGATGTGATCTCTTTGATTTGATTGATAGGAGGTTTGACGTATATTTATGCCTTGTTATTAGACAATGCTCATTTCTACGGGAATTGGAAGTTTGCTTGTTGGTGAGGTTATTCTGAGATTTAGGCAAGTCCGTAGGACTTACTTAGCTGCATTCCTATATTGGATGTATGCATGAGTGGTGATTGTATATGCTTTATAGCATGCGATATTGATTATTGCCGACATGATTGACCCCCTTGAAGCGGATGGTGATAAACTTTCTCTTTCATCTTGTAAGGTGTTTGAGAGGTTCTCTGAGGGCAGACCAGACCTGGTATACGGGCATGGTACGTCTTCACTCCATTTGGTATACGGGGCGTGCGTCTGATTCCACTCCATATGGTTTTGGGACCTAGAGGCGAGAATGATATTCTTCTCGTGTCACAACCATAAAAATGGTTTTGAGTGTATAACGTTATAAAGAGAATTAAACGGGTAAATATGTGATAGCATGCTTGGTGTTTATCGTTATTTTTGTAACAGTAAAAAATCGAAGATGACCTAATCGAGAATTTTAAGGAATTAAATCCGTTTTAATACGAGATACCTCTCGAGGTAACTTGCTCCTAGATGATATTACAACCCGGTGTTATTTGGAGCATTTGGGAGCTTCAATTAATAAAAATGCAGTTGAGAAAAATGATCAGGACATCGGACATGTCCTAGATATGAAAAAACATGGAAAGGCAAAACGGCCAAAAGTGTCGCTATTTCGTTTCTTAGCGGCTAAGAAAGGCGGCTTAGGAATACGCGTTTTTCGAGACAATTGCGGAATAATTATCCATACAATATTCCAGATTTATTATTCCAATTTCGAGAAGTTTGGAGAAAGGGGCTTAAACCGCTTTCGGATCGGTGAAAGGATAATTATCGACTCCGCTAAAGGATAATTATCGTCTTCGCTATAAATAGCGGAAATAACGTTTATTAATTCATTTCCTTTCACGTTTTCTCGTAAAAGCTCTGATTTCTCTCAATCTTCAAACTCAGATCTACTCTCCGTTTCTAATCCGATTTCAAATCCGTTTGAGTTTTTGGATTCCTCTCTTCATTCTCTTCATTTTGGTACCGAGTTTCTACATTTCCGCACAAGAGAAGGCCTGGTCGAGCATATATGATACTAGGGAGGTTCCGTCGCTCAGATTCCGGTGAATTTGATGGTGTCCGAGCGTACCCTGCGTCGTTGTGATTCCGAATCTTCTTTCGGATCGTCAATCGGGTTAGTAACGAATAAGTTATGAACTTATTCGTTTTCCGTATTGCGATTTAGCCTAAATTGACCTTAGGCTTGTCAAAATGGATAATTGGAAATTCCATTATGCTCGTTACATTATTCTGGTGATTATGGGCTGTTTGTTTGATGAGATTTGATGACAGGTGCGTTCAGAAATTGCCTGCGGGCAAAACGTTGTTCTGGCGAAATTTAATTAATTAATTAAAGGTTAATTAATTAAATTGGGATTCTAGAAAATGCTATAAGCTAATTAAATTCAAAGGAATGAATTTAACTGGTGTTTGAAGCGAGAAGTTTAATACGAGGAATATGATATTCTCCGCAGGTGTTGTTGAAGGTTTCGGTTTAACTATAGCTTAGTTGCTTTGTGAGTGTATCCAAGCACGATAAAGGAGGATAGTCCGAGTGAGAAACGGACTCAATAGTTGGTTTGCGAGATTTTATTGTTCTTACCTGCGAGGTAAGTGTATATGAATTACACTTGCTTAATATATGTTATGTATTTAATATGCTATGATTTTATGCATGCTTATGTGTATATATCTGTTTGTTATGGTTGTATGCATGCTTATATGTATATGAGTGAGGCAACGATGATGATGAATTGATATTCTTTATGAAAGCATGCATGAGGTACATGAGATGATAGTGGAAAGAATGTGATGAAAGAATATGATGAAAGCATGAATTTGAGTTATGATATGAAAGTGATAATATAGGATGGTAATTGATTAATTAGCCTAACTGGGTCCCGCACGGGTTTCCGGGGGACGAGGTCGCTACCTGATCTACAGGGGGCCTCAGAGGTCGCTACTTAATCTACAGGGGGCCTCGAGATAAGAAAAACAGCCAGGGGTCGCTACCTGATCTACAGGGGGCCTCAAGATAAGAAAAATAGTCCAAGATCGCGACCTGATCTACAGGAGGTCTTAGGACAAGATGACCGAGGTCGCTACCTGATCTACAGGGGGCCTATGACGCTATCGGGTTGGCCAACCGAAAAGAAAAAAAAAGAAAGAAAGAAAAGAAATACGAAAGAAATGAGAAAATATATCGTACGATCAGTTGGGGCTAGTTAGTTAATTATCACCTATGCATCGATGCGATCGAGTCTAGCATGTTATATGTCATGTTATGATGTGATGAGATGATATGTTATATGTCATGTTATGATGTGATGAGATGATATGTTATATGTCATGTTATGATGTGATGAGATGATATGTTATATGTCATGTTATGATGTGATGAGATGATATGTTATATGTCATGTTATGATGTGATGAGATGATATGTTTATATGTGATGTGTGATAACATGCTTGAATGTTTATGTGAAATGTGATATGAATGGTTGTGGAATGATATGTGAATGTGGATATATATGTGTGCTTGGAAATGTGAGGAAGGGTATAGAGTGTCCTTTGGGGACGGGATATTAGATACTTATATATATTGGGAGAGTGCGATTTGTGTACCCTTACTGAGCGTGTGGCTCATTGTTGTTATATCCACATATTTTTCAGCTACTCAGACTCGGCCTGATCAAGGCAAGGACGTTGGACCCAACACCTGGATTTGAGATCATATCAGGTGGGCTGTTATGGGATGCTACCGCCTAGGATGTTTTGCATGGTTTTAAACAGTTGTGTTTTGTCAAACAGAGTTTATGACGTATGCTAGTATGTATATATGTTGTGAATATGGTTGTAAGATAAAGTTTTAAAAATTTACGTTTTCCGCTTTTCTGCTTATTGTTTTAAACAGGGTTAATTAACTGGTAATCAACTAGAAATGAAATAGGTGTCACATTTGGTTGGTATCAGAGCAGGGATATAATTCCTTGGCTTGGGGTTGTGGGAAGTTTTCTGAAAAGCTTTTGAAAGTTTCGTTTTCTTTTAGATGGCGGAGCACAGCTAAAGGGTCGACTGAGTGTGTACATGCTCAGGGTAGAAATGATCAGGAGCACCCTAAGGTGCCAGTTTAGCCAATATCACTACCACCATCGGATATGGCTGGTATACCTGATTTAGTGAAATATTTGAGAGAACTTATACCACCATAAACACAACAGTGTCTCAAGCGGGTATTATTCTAGTAAAGATGGACAATAATTTTGAGAAGATTTGTTGCCAAGGGGCAAAGTCGTTTGAGGGGACTGCTGATCCATTAGTAATGGATGAGTGATTGAGGAACACTGTGTCATTCTAGATGGAGTTATCTACGCTATTGAGAGACGGATACAATATGATATATCATTGCTCGAGGAAGCATTTAGAGATTGGTGGGACACGGTCCCCAATGGCCGTAGTATACCACCAATGCTGACATGGGATGATTTTTTTGAGAGAGTTTGATGTGATGTTAGTAATGGATTGGTCATCCACTCATATAACTTTGATTGATTGTTATACAAAGGAAGTCACCATGGAGGTAGATGGGGTGAGAGAGGTGATTTTGACCTGTGAGAGGAATATGATTCCTACTTGCCTCATATCTGCAGTAACAGCTTTTAGTTTACTTCGGGAAGGATGTCAGGCTTATCTGGCTAGTGTGTCAAATTCTGCTATTGTTAGCCCCGGAGTATCTGAGGTGGATGTTGTCAGAGAATTTCCTGAAGTTTTCCTTGATGATTTACCTAGTTTACCTCCGAGTATAGAGGTAGACTTCGAGATTGAAGCATTACCAGATGCAACACCTATATCGATTGCTCCTTACAGGATGGCTCTGCTAGAGCTGAAGGAGTTAAGGAAACAGCTGAAGGAGTTACTCGAGAAAGGTTTTATACGTCCGAGTATTTCTCCTTGGGGCGCACCAGTGCTTTTTGTGAAGAAGAAAGACGGTAGTTTACGATTGTGCATAGACTACCGTCAGTTGAACAAAATCACAATCAAGAACAAGTATCCCTTACCGAGGATAGAGGACTTGCTTGATCAGTTAAGGGGTGCTACAGTATTTTCAAAGATTGACCTTCGATCGGGATACTGGCAGTTGAGGATAGCAGAGAATTCAATACCGAAGACAACTTTTCGTACTCGGTATGGACACTATGAGTTTACAGTTATGCCTTTTGGGTTGACGAATGCACCTGCAGCATTCATGGCGTTGATGAACTTGATCTTCCAACCTTATCTAGATCAGTTTGTCGTGGTCTTCATTGATGATATCTTGATATATTCCCGAGATGCAGATACTCATAGAGAACATTTGAGACATATCTTAGGGATTCTGAGGGAGAGACAGTTGTACGCGAAGTTCAGCAAGTGCGAGTTTTGGACGGATCAGATTGACTTTCTAGGGCATGTGATATCACGAGATGGTATACAACCTGATCCATCCAAGATCAAGGCTATTACAGAATGGGAAATTCCGAAGAGCATTACGGAGATTCGCAGCTTCTTAGGACTTGCGGGTTATTACAGGAGGTTTGTAAAGAACTTCTCGATTATCGCGCGCCCATTGACTAACTTGCTAAAGAAGAATCATCAGTTTATATGGGATAACAGTTGTCAAGAGAGCTTTGAAGAACTTAAGAAAAGATTGACTACATTCCCTATTCTGGTTGTACCCTCAGATAAGGGTAACTTTGTGGTTTACACCGACGCATCTGGGAGTGGCTTAGGAGGAGTTCTAATGCAGGAAGGGAAGGTAATAGCATATACATCTAGACAGTTGTGACCTCATGAGCAGAACTACCCTACACACGACCTAGAGCTTGCTGCTATAGTTCATGCTCTTAAGACCTGGAGGCACTATCTTTATGGTGATACATTTCCGGTGTTTACCGACCATAAAAGCCTGAAGTATATTCCCACTCAGAGGGATCTGAATATGAGGCAGAGAAGATGGATGGAGTTACTCAAGGATTATGATTGCACTATAGAGTACCATCCAGGAAAGGCGAATGTGGTAGCTGACGCTCTCGGCAGAAAGAGCAGTGCCCAAGGCGGTAAGGTCAACTACAAAGTTGAGCATCTATTAGCTCTTAGAGTTATGAGAGTAGAGATGGATGTAAGAGGATCTGAGTTGATAGCGAACATTCAGGTAAGACCGTTGATTCTTGATGAGATTTCAATTAGACAAGATGAGGATGCTACACTGAAGAAGTTGAAAGCTAAAGTGGGAGATGCTACCACTACACACTTCCATTCGTCTGATCAGGGAGTGTTATACAGAGGTGCACGGATATGCGTGCCAAACACTGAGGAGTTAAAGAAGAAGCTACTTGAAGAGGCACATTCCTCGAGGTATTCCATGCATCCTGGGAGTACGAAGATGTTTAATGACCTGAGAAAGATCTATTGGTGGCCCAGGATGAGACGAGAGGTAGCTAAATTTGTGGCTCAATGTCTAGTGTGTCAGCAAGTGAAGGCTGAACACCAAGCACCGGCAGGAAAGTTACAATCATTATCAGTTCCTGAGTGGAAGTGAGAGCGGATTACAATGGATTTTGTTGTTGGACTTCCTAGGACTTTCAGAAAGAATGACACGGTATGGGTGATTGTAGACAGATTGACGAAATCTGCTCACTTCTTACCGATGAGACAAGATAACTCCTTAGATGAGCTGGCAGAATTGTATGTGAGAGAGATTGTTCGACTGCACGGAGTCCCTGTATCGATTGTATCCGATAGAGATCCGAGGTTTACCTCGCATTTCTGGGGAAGTCTGCAAACTACATTAGGTACAAGATTTCATTTCAGTACGGCATTTCATCCTCAGACAGACGGACAATCAAAGAGAACGATTCAGACCTTGGAGGAGATGTTGAGATCTTGTGTTTTGGAGCTTAAAGGTAACTGGGATTCTAACCTGCCATTGCTCGAATTTGCGTATAATAACAGTTTCCATTCAAGTATTGGTATGGCCCCTTACGAGGCCTTGTATGGAAGGAAGTGTCGCACACCTGTATGTTGGGATTTTGAGGGCATGCGACGGATAGAGGGTCCTGAACTTGTACAACAAACAATAGAGAAAGTACAAGTAGTAAAGCACTGCTTGAAGGCAACACAAGATCGTCAGAAGAGCTACTTTGATCGCCATAGACAAGAGATGACATATGAGATAGGCGATAGAGTGTTTTTGAAGGTATCTCCTTGGAGGGGAGTTATGAGATTTGGTAGGCATGGGAAGTTAGCACCGAGATACATTGGTCCATATGAGATCTTAGAGAAGATCGGACCACTTGCGTATAGGTTGGCGTTACCACCAGAGTTATCAAGATTGCATGACGTCTTTCATGTATCGGTGCTACGGAGGTATAGGTCAGATCCGAGTCATATCATTCCCGAACCTGAGATAGAAGTATCTGAGAACTTGTCCTACCCAGAAGAACCAGTTGAGGTTTTAGGCAGGCAGGTTCGAAGATTGCGGAACAAGGAGATTCCGATGGTGAAGGTCAGATGGGGACATCATTCTGTTCGAGAGGCTACATGGGAGACCGAGCGAGATATGAGAGCTAGATACCCCTATCTTTTTGAGTAAAAACCTCGAGAAATTGTGATTCGGTTGTGCATCCTTTTGATATATCTACAAGTTTGGTTCTACGTCCTTTCTTAAAGTGGGAGATATTTGTAACAGTCAAAAATCGAAGATGACTTAATCGAGAATTTTAAGGAATTAAATCCGTTTTAATACGAGATACCTCTCGAGGTAACTTGCTCCTAGATGATATTACAACCCGGTGTTATTTGGAGCATTTGGGAGCTTCAATTAATAAAAATGCAGTTGAGAAAAATGATCAGGACATCGGACATGTCCTAGATATGAAAAAACATGGAAAGGCAAAACGGCCAAAAGAGTCGCTATTTCGTTTCTTAGCGGCTAAGAAAGACGGCTTAGGAATACGCGTTTTTCGAGACAATTGCGGAATAATTATCCATACAATATTCCAGATTTATTATTCCAATTTCGAGAAGTTTGGAGAAAGGGGCTTAAACCGCTTTCGGATCGGTGAAAGGATAATTATCGACTCCGCTAAAGGATAATTATCGTCTTCGCTATAAATAGCGGAAATAACGTTTATTAATTCATTTCCTTTCACGTTTTCTCGTAAAAGCTCTGATTTCTCTCAATCTTCAAACTCAGATCTACTCTCCGTTTCTAATCCGATTTCAAATCCGTTTGAGTTTTTGGATTCCTCTCTTCATTCTCTTCATTTTGGTACCGAGTTTCTACATTTCCGCACAAGAGAAGGCCTGGTCGAGCATATATGATACTAGGGAGGTTCCGTCGCTCAGATTCCGGTGAATTTGATGGTGTCCGAGCGTACCCTGCGTCGTTGTGATTCCGAATCTTCTTTCGGATCGTCAATCGGGTTAGTAACGAATAAGTTATGAACTTATTCGTTTTCCGTATTGCGATTTAGCCTAAATTGACCTTAGGCTTGTCAAAATGGATAATTGGAAATTCCATTATGCTCGTTACATTATTCTGGTGATTATGGGCTGTTTGTTTGATGAGATTTGATGACAGGTGCGTTCAGAAATTGCCTGCGGGCAAAACGTTGTTCTGGCGAAATTTAATTAATTAATTAAAGGTTAATTAATTAAATTGGGATTCTAGAAAATGCTATAAGCTAATTAAATTCAAAGGAATGAATTTAACTGGTGTTTGAAGCGAGAAGTTTAATACGAGGAATATGATATTCTCCGTAGGTGTTGTTGAAGGTTTCGGTTTAACTATAGCTTAGTTGCTTTGTGAGTGTATCCAAGCACGATAAAGGAGGATAGTCCGAGTGAGAAACGGACTCAATAGTTGGTTTGCAAGGTTTTATTGTTCTTACCTGCGAGGTAAGTGTATATGAATTACACTTGCTTAATATATGTTATGTATTTAATATGCTATGATTTTATGCATGCTTATGTGTATATATCTGTTTGTTATGGTTGTATGCATGCTTATATGTATATGAGTGAGGCAACGATGATGATGAATTGATATTCTTTATGAAAGCATGCATGAGGTACATGAGATGATAGTGGAAAGAATGTGATGAAAGAATATGATGAAAGCATGAATTTGAGTTATGATATGGAAGTGATAATATAGGATGGTAATTGATTAATTAGCCCAACTGGGTCCCGCACGGGTTTCCGGGGGACGAGGTCGCTACCTGATCTACAGGGGGCCTCAGAGGTCGCTACCTGATCTACAGGGGGCCTCGAGATAAGAAAAACAGCCAGGGGTCGCTACCTGATCTACAGGGGGCCTCAAGATAAGAAAAATAGTCCAAGATCGCGACCTGATCTACAGGGGGTCTTAGGACAAGATGGCCGAGGTCGCTACCTGATCTACAGGGGGCCTATGACGCTATCGGGTTGGCCAACCGAAAAGAAAAAAAAAAGAAAGAAAGAAAAGAAATACGAAAGAAATGAGAAAATATATCGTACGATCAGTTGGGGCTAGTTAGTTAATTATCACCTATGCATCGATGCGATCGAGTCTAGCATGTTATATGTCATGTTATGATGTGATGAAATGATATGTTATATGTCATGTTATGATGTGATGAGATGATATGTTATATGTCATGTTATGATGTGATGAGATGATATGTTATATATCATGTTATGATGTGATGAGATGATATGTTTATATGTGATGTGTGATAACATGCTTGAATGTTTATGTGAAATGTGATATGAATGGTTGTGGAATGATATGTGAATGTGGATATATATGTGTGCTTGGAAATGTGAGGAAGGGTATAGAGTGTCCTTTGGGGATGGGATATTAGATACTTATATATATTGGGAGAGTGCGATTTGTATACCCTTACTGAGCGTGTGGCTCATTGTTGTTATATCCACATATTTTTCAGCTACTCAGACTCGGCCTGATCAAGGCAAGGACGTTGGACCCAACACCTGGATTTGAGATCATATCAGGTGGGCTGTTATGGGATGCTACCGCCTAGGATGTTTTGCATGGTTTTAAAACAGTTGTGTTTTGGTTAAACGGAGTTTTATAACGTATGTTAGTATGTGTATATGTTGTGAATATGGTTGTAAGATAAAGTTTTAAAAACTTCCGTTTTCCGCTTTTCCGCTTATTGCTTTAAAGAGGTTAATTAACTGGTAATCAACTAGAAATGAAATAGGTGTCACATTTGGTTGGTATCAGAGCAGGGATATAATTCCTTGGCTTGGGGTTGTGGGAAGTTTTCTGAAAAGCTTTTGAAAGTTTCGTTTTCTTTTAGATGGCGGAGCACAGCCAAAGGGTCGACTAGGTGTGTACATGCTCAGGGTAGAAATGATCAAGAGCACCCTAAGGTGCCAATTTAGCCAATATCAATACACCCATCGGATATGGTTGGTAAATATAATTTACTGATATATTTGAGAGAAGTTATACCACCATAGACACAACAATGTCTCAAGCGGGTATTATTCTAGTAAAGATGGACAATAATTTTGAGAAGATTTGTTGCCAAGGGGCAAAGTCGTTTGAGGGGACTGCTGATCCATTAGTAATGGATGAGTGATTGAGGAACACTGTGTCATTCTAGATGGAGTTATCTGTGCTGATGAGAGACGTGTACAATATGTTATATCCTTGCTTGAGGGAGCAACTAGAGACGGGATCTGCCTGTTCTATTGATTCTTACAAAGGAAGTCACCATGGAGGTAGATGGGGTGAGAGTGATTCTGACATGTGAGAGGATTATGATTCCTGCTTGCCTCATATCTACAGTGAAAACTTTTAGATTACTTCGAGAAGGGTGTTAAGCTTATCTGGCTAGTGTGTCAAATTCTACGATTGTTAGTCCTGGAGTATCTGAGGTGGATGTTGTCAGAGAATTTCCTGACGTTTTCCTTGATGATTTACATAGTTTACCTCTGAGTAGAGAGGTAGACTTCGAGATTGAAGCATTACGAGGTGCAATACCTATATCAATTGCTCCTTACAGGATGGCTCCGCTAGAGATGAAGGAGTTAAGGAAACAGTTGAAGGAGTTACTCGAGAAGGGCTTTATACGTCCGAGTATTTCTCCTTGGGGCGCACCAGTGCTTTTTGTGAAGAAGAAAGACGGTAGTTTACGATTGTGCATAGACTACCGTCAGTTGAACAAAATCACAATCAAGAACAAGTATCCCTTACCGAGGATAGAGGACTTGCTTGATCAGTTAAGGGGTGCTACAGTATTTTCAAAGATTGACCTTCGATCGGGATACTGGCAGTTGAGGATAGCAGAGAATTCAATACCGAAGACAACTTTTCGTACTCGGTATGGACACTATGAGTTTACAGTTATGCCTTTTGGGTTGACGAATGCACCTGCAGCATTCATGGCGTTGATGAACTTGATCTTCCAACCTTATCTAGATCAGTTTGTCGTGGTCTTCATTGATGATATCTTGATATATTCCCAAAATGCAGATACTCATAGAGAACACTTGAGACATATCTTAGGGATTCTGAGGGAGAGACAGTTGTACGCGAAGTTCAGCAAGTGCGAGTTTTGGACGGATCAGATTGCCTTTCTAGGGCATGTGATATCACGAGATGGTATACAACCTGATCCATCCAAGATCAAGGCTATTACAGAATGGGAAATTCCGAAGAGCATTACGGAGATTCGCAGCTTCTTAGGACTTGCGGGTTATTACAGGAGGTTTGTAAAGAACTTCTCGATTATCGCGCGCCCATTGACTAACTTGCTAAAGAAGAATCATCAGTTTATATGGGATAACAGTTGTCAAGAGAGCTTTGAAGAACTTAAGAAAAGATTGACTACATTCCCTATTCTGGTTGTACCCTCAGATAAGGGTAACTTTGTGGTTTACACCGACGCATCTGGGAGTGGCTTAGGAGGAGTTCTAATGCAGGAAGGGAAGGTAATAGCATATACATCTAGACAGTTGTGACCTCATGAGCAGAACTACCCTACACACGACCTAGAGCTTGCTGCTATAGTTCATGCTCTTAAGACCTGGAGGCACTATCTTTATGGTGATACATTTCCGGTGTTTACCGACCATAAAAGCCTGAAGTATATTCCCACTCAGAGGGATCTGAATATGAGGCAGAGAAGATGGATGGAGTTACTCAAGGATTATGATTGCACTATAGAGTACCATCCAGGAAAGGCGAATGTGGTAGCTGACGCTCTCGGCAGAAAGAGCAGTGCCCAAGGCGGTAAGGTCAACTACAAAGTTGAGCATCTATTAGCTCTTAGAGTTATGAGAGTAGAGATGGATGTAAGAGGATCTGAGTTGATAGCGAACATTCAGGTAAGACCGTTGATTCTTGATGAGATTTCAATTAGACAAGATGAGGATGCTACACTGAAGAAGTTGAAAGCTAAAGTGGGAGATGCTACCACTACACACTTCCATTCGTCTGATCAGGGAGTGTTATACAGAGGTGCACGGATATGCGTGCCAAACACTGAGGAGTTAAAGAAGAAGCTACTTGAAGAGGCACATTCCTCGAGGTATTCCATGCATCCTGGGAGTACGAAGATGTTTAATGACCTGAGAAAGATCTATTGGTGGCCCAGGATGAGACGAGAGGTAGCTAAATTTGTGGCTCAATGTCTAGTGTGTCAGCAAGTGAAGGCTGAACACCAAGCACCGGCAGGAAAGTTACAATCATTATCAGTTCCTGAGTGGAAGTGAGAGCGGATTACAATGGATTTTGTTGTTGGACTTCCTAGGACTTTCAGAAAGAATGACACGGTATGGGTGATTGTAGACAGATTGACGAAATCTGCTCACTTCTTACCGATGAGACAAGATAACTCCTTAGATGAGCTGGCAGAATTGTATGTGAGAGAGATTGTTCGACTGCACGGAGTCCCTGTATCGATTGTATCCGATAGAGATCCGAGGTTTACCTCGCATTTCTGGGGAAGTCTGCAAACTACATTAGGTACAAGATTTCATTTCAGTACGGCATTTCATCCTCAGACAGACGGACAATCAAAGAGAACGATTCAGACCTTGGAGGAGATGTTGAGATCTTGTGTTTTGGAGCTTAAAGGTAACTGGGATTCTAACCTGCCATTGCTCGAATTTGCGTATAATAACAGTTTCCATTCAAGTATTGGTATGGCCCCTTACGAGGCCTTGTATGGAAGGAAGTGTCGCACACCTGTATGTTGGGATTTTGAGGGCATGCGACGGATAGAGGGTCCTGAACTTGTACAACAAACAATAGAGAAAGTACAAGTAGTAAAGCACTGCTTGAAGGCAACACAAGATCGTCAGAAGAGCTACTTTGATCGCCATAGACAAGAGATGACATATGAGATAGGCGATAGAGTGTTTTTGAAGGTATCTCCTTGGAGGGGAGTTATGAGATTTGGTAGGCATGGGAAGTTAGCACCGAGATACATTGGTCCATATGAGATCTTAGAGAAGATCGGACCACTTGCGTATAGATTGGCGTTACCACATGAGTTATCCAGATTGCATGACGTCTTCCACGTATCGGTGCTACGGAGGTATAGGTCAGATCCGAGTCATATTATTCCCGAACCTGAGATAGAAGTATCTGAGAACTTGTCCTACCCAGAAGAACCAGTTGAGGTTTTAGGCAGGCAAGTTCGAAGATTGAGAAACAAGGAGATTCGATGGTGAAGGTCAGATGGGGACATCATTCAGTTCAAAAGGCTACATGGGAAACCGAGCGAGATATGAGAGCTAGATACCCCTATCTTTTTGAGTAAAAACCTCGAGAAATTGTGATCCGGTTGTGCATCCTTTTGATATATCTACGAAATTGGTTCTACGTCCTTTCTTAAATTTCGGGACGAAATTTTTTAAAGTGGGAGATATTTGTAACAGTCAAAAATTGAAGATGACCTAATCGAGAATTTTAAGTAATTAAATCCGTTTTAATACGAGATACCTCTCGAGGTAACTTGCTCCTAGATGATATTACAACCCGGTGTTATTTGGAGCATTTGGGAGCTTCAATTAATAAAAATGCAGTTGAGAAAAATGATCAGGACATCGGACATGTCCTAGATATGAAAAAACATGGAAAGGCAAAACGGCCAAAAGAGTCGCTATTTCGTTTCTTAGCGGCTAAGAAAGACGGCTTAGGAATACGCGTTTTTCGAGACAATTGCGGAATAATTATCCATACAATATTCCAGATTTATTATTCCAATTTCGAGAAGTTTGGAGAAAGGGGCTTAAACCGCTTTCGGATCGGTGAAAGGATAATTATCGACTCCGCTAAAGGATAATTATCGTCTTCGCTATAAATAGCGGAAATAACGTTTATTAATTCATTTCCTTTCACGTTTTCTCGTAAAAGCTCTGATTTCTCTCAATCTTCAAACTCAGATCTACTCTCCGTTTCTAATCCGATTTCAAATCCGTTTGAGTTTTTGGATTCCTCTCTTCATTCTCTTCATTTTGGTACCGAGTTTCTACATTTCCGCACAAGAGAAGGCCTGGTCGAGCATATATGATACTAGGGAGGTTCCGTCGCTCAGATTCCGGTGAATTTGATGGTGTCCGAGCGTACCCTGCGTCGTTGTGATTCCGAATCTTCTTTCGGATCGTCAATCGGGTTAGTAACGAATAAGTTATGAACTTATTCGTTTTCCGTATTGCGATTTAGCCTAAATTGACCTTAGGCTTGTCAAAATGGATAATTGGAAATTCCATTATGCTCGTTACATTATTCTGGTGATTATGGGCTGTTTGTTTGATGAGATTTGATGACAGGTGCGTTCAGAAATTGCCTGCGGGCAAAACGTTGTTCTGGCGAAATTTAATTAATTAATTAAAGGTTAATTAATTAAATT
Organism: Fagopyrum esculentum; assembly: GCA_033239045.1. NCBI lineage: Eukaryota > Viridiplantae > Streptophyta > Magnoliopsida > Caryophyllales > Polygonaceae > Fagopyrum > Fagopyrum esculentum. The sequence goes on along the minus strand of BSUD01000002.1, from coordinate 157,421,440 downwards.
GGGATTCTAGAAAATGCTATAAGCTAATTAAATTCAAAGGAATGAATTTAACTGGTGTTTGAAGCGAGAAGTTTAATACGAGGAATATGATATTCTCCGTAGGTGTTGTTGAAGGTTTCGGTTTAACTATAGCTTAGTTGCTTTGTGAGTGTATCCAAGCACGATAAAGGAGGATAGTCCGAGTGAGAAACGGACTCAATAGTTGGTTTGCAAGGTTTTATTGTTCTTACCTGCGAGGTAAGTGTATATGAATTACACTTGCTTAATATATGTTATGTATTTAATATGCTATGATTTTATGCATGCTTATGTGTATATATCTGTTTGTTATGGTTGTATGCATGCTTATATGTATATGAGTGAGGCAACGATGATGATGAATTGATATTCTTTATGAAAGCATGCATGAGGTACATGAGATGATAGTGGAAAGAATGTGATGAAAGAATATGATGAAAGCATGAATTTGAGTTATGATATGGAAGTGATAATATAGGATGGTAATTGATTAATTAGCCCAACTGGGTCCCGCACGGGTTTCCGGGGGACGAGGTCGCTACCTGATCTACAGGGGGCCTCAGAGGTCGCTACCTGATCTACAGGGGGCCTCGAGATAAGAAAAACAGCCAGGGGTCGCTACCTGATCTACAGGGGGCCTCAAGATAAGAAAAATAGTCCAAGATCGCGACCTGATCTACAGGGGGTCTTAGGACAAGATGGCCGAGGTCGCTACCTGATCTACAGGGGGCCTATGACGCTATCGGGTTGGCCAACCGAAAAGAAAAAAAAAAGAAAGAAAGAAAAGAAATACGAAAGAAATGAGAAAATATATCGTACGATCAGTTGGGGCTAGTTAGTTAATTATCACCTATGCATCGATGCGATCGAGTCTAGCATGTTATATGTCATGTTATGATGTGATGAAATGATATGTTATATGTCATGTTATGATGTGATGAGATGATATGTTATATGTCATGTTATGATGTGATGAGATGATATGTTATATATCATGTTATGATGTGATGAGATGATATGTTTATATGTGATGTGTGATAACATGCTTGAATGTTTATGTGAAATGTGATATGAATGGTTGTGGAATGATATGTGAATGTGGATATATATGTGTGCTTGGAAATGTGAGGAAGGGTATAGAGTGTCCTTTGGGGATGGGATATTAGATACTTATATATATTGGGAGAGTGCGATTTGTATACCCTTACTGAGCGTGTGGCTCATTGTTGTTATATCCACATATTTTTCAGCTACTCAGACTCGGCCTGATCAAGGCAAGGACGTTGGACCTAACACTTGGATTTGAGATCATATCAGGTGGGCTGTTATGGGATGCTACCGCCTAGGATGTTTTGCATGGTTTTAAACAGTTGTGTTTTGTCAAACAGAGTTTATGACGTATGCTAGTATGTATATATGTTGTGAATATGGTTGTAAGATAAAGTTTTAAAAATTTACGTTTTCCGCTTTTCTGCTTATTGTTTTAAACAGGGTTAATTAACTGGTAATCAACTAGAAATGAAATAGGTGTCACATTTGGTTGGTATCAGAGCAGGGATATAATTCCTTGGCTTGGGGTTGTGGGAAGTTTTCTGAAAAGCTTTTGAAAGTTTCGTTTTCTTTTAGATGGCGGAGCACAGCTAAAGGGTCGACTGAGTGTGTACATGCTCAGGATAGAAATGATCAGGAGCACCCTAAGGTGCCAGTTTAGCCAATATCACTACCACCATCGGATATGGCTGGTATACCTGATTTAGTGAAATATTTGAGAGAACTTATACCACCATAAACACAACAGTGTCTCAAGCGGGTATTATTCTAGTAAAGATGGACAATAATTTTGAGAAGATTTGTTGCCAAGGGGCAAAGTCGTTTGAGGGGACTGCTGATCCATTAGTAATGGATGAGTGATTGAGGAACACTGTGTCATTCTAGATGGAGTTATCTACGCTATTGAGAGACGGATACAATATGATATATCATTGCTCGAGGAAGCATTTAGAGATTGGTGGGACACGGTCCCCAATGGCCGTAGTATACCACCAATGCTGACATGGGATGATTTTTTTGAGAGAGTTTGATGTGATGTTAGTAATGGATTGGTCATCCACTCATATAACTTTGATTGATTGTTATACAAAGGAAGTCACCATGGAGGTAGATGGGGTGAGAGAGGTGATTTTGACCTGTGAGAGGAATATGATTCCTACTTGCCTCATATCTGCAGTAACAGCTTTTAGTTTACTTCGGGAAGGATGTCAGGCTTATCTGGCTAGTGTGTCAAATTCTGCTATTGTTAGCCCCGGAGTATCTGAGGTGGATGTTGTCAGAGAATTTCCTGAAGTTTTCCTTGATGATTTACCTAGTTTACCTCCGAGTATAGAGGTAGACTTCGAGATTGAAGCATTACCAGATGCAACACCTATATCGATTGCTCCTTACAGGATGGCTCTGCTAGAGCTGAAGGAGTTAAGGAAACAGCTGAAGGAGTTACTCGAGAAAGGTTTTATACGTCCGAGTATTTCTCCTTGGGGCGCACCAGTGCTTTTTGTGAAGAAGAAAGACGGTAGTTTACGATTGTGCATAGACTACCGTCAGTTGAACAAAATCACAATCAAGAACAAGTATCCCTTACCGAGGATAGAGGACTTGCTTGATCAGTTAAGGGGTGCTACAGTATTTTCAAAGATTGACCTTCGATCGGGATACTGGCAGTTGAGGATAGCAGAGAATTCAATACCGAAGACAACTTTTCGTACTCGGTATGGACACTATGAGTTTACAGTTATGCCTTTTGGGTTGACGAATGCACCTGCAGCATTCATGGCGTTGATGAACTTGATCTTCCAACCTTATCTAGATCAGTTTGTCGTGGTCTTCATTGATGATATCTTGATATATTCCCGAGATGCAGATACTCATAGAGAACATTTGAGACATATCTTAGGGATTCTGAGGGAGAGACAGTTGTACGCGAAGTTCAGCAAGTGCGAGTTTTGGACGGATCAGATTGCCTTTCTAGGGCATGTGATATCACGAGATGGTATACAACCTGATCCATCCAAGATCAAGGCTATTACAGAATGGGAAATTCCGAAGAGCATTACGGAGATTCGCAGCTTCTTAGGACTTGCGGGTTATTACAGGAGGTTTGTAAAGAACTTCTCGATTATCGCGCGCCCATTGACTAACTTGCTAAAGAAGAATCATCAGTTTATATGGAATAACAGTTGTCAAGAGAGCTTTGAAGAACTTAAGAAAAGATTGACTACATTCCCTATTCTGGTTGTACCCTCAGATAAGGGTAACTTTGTGGTTTACACCGACGCATCTGGGAGTGGCTTAGGAGGAGTTCTAATGCAGGAAGGGAAGGTAATAGCATATACATCTAGACAGTTGTGACCTCATGAGCAGAACTACCCTACACACGACCTAGAGCTTGCTGCTATAGTTCATGCTCTTAAGACCTGGAGGCACTATCTTTATGGTGATACATTTCCGGTGTTTACCGACCATAAAAGCCTGAAGTATATTCCCACTCAGAGGGATCTGAATATGAGGCAGAGAAGATGGATGGAGTTACTCAAGGATTATGATTGCACTATAGAGTACCATCCAGGAAAGGCGAATGTGGTAGCTGACGCTCTCGGCAGAAAGAGCAGTGCCCAAGGCGGTAAGGTCAACTACAAAGTTGAGCATCTATTAGCTCTTAGAGTTATGAGAGTAGAGATGGATGTAAGAGGATCTGAGTTGATAGCGAACATTCAGGTAAGACCGTTGATTCTTGATGAGATTTCAATTAGACAAGATGAGGATGCTACACTGAAGAAGTTGAAAGCTAAAGTGGGAGATGCTACCACTACACACTTCCATTCGTCTGATCAGGGAGTGTTATACAGAGGTGCACGGATATGCGTGCCAAACACTGAGGAGTTAAAGAAGAAGCTACTTGAAGAGGCACATTCCTCGAGGTATTCCATGCATCCTGGGAGTACGAAGATGTTTAATGACCTGAGAAAGATCTATTGGTGGCCCAGGATGAGACGAGAGGTAGCTAAATTTGTGGCTCAATGTCTAGTGTGTCAGCAAGTGAAGGCTGAACACCAAGCACCGGCAGGAAAGTTACAATCATTATCAGTTCCTGAGTGGAAGTGAGAGCGGATTACAATGGATTTTGTTGTTGGACTTCCTAGGACTTTCAGAAAGAATGACACGGTATGGGTGATTGTAGACAGATTGACGAAATCTGCTCACTTCTTACCGATGAGACAAGATAACTCCTTAGATGAGCTGGCAGAATTGTATGTGAGAGAGATTGTTCGACTGCACGGAGTCCCTGTATCGATTGTATCCGATAGAGATCCGAGGTTTACCTCGCATTTCTGGGGAAGTCTGCAAACTACATTAGGTACAAGATTTCATTTCAGTACGGCATTTCATCCTCAGACAGACGGACAATCAAAGAGAACGATTCAGACCTTGGAGGAGATGTTGAGATCTTGTGTTTTGGAGCTTAAAGGTAACTGGGATTCTAACCTGCCATTGCTCGAATTTGCGTATAATAACAGTTTCCATTCAAGTATTGGTATGGCCCCTTACGAGGCCTTGTATGGAAGGAAGTGTCGCACACCTGTATGTTGGGATTTTGAGGGCATGCGACGGATAGAGGGTCCTGAACTTGTACAACAAACAATAGAGAAAGTACAAGTAGTAAAGCACTGCTTGAAGGCAACACAAGATCGTCAGAAGAGCTACTTTGATCGCCATAGACAAGAGATGACATATGAGATAGGCGATAGAGTGTTTTTGAAGGTATCTCCTTGGAGGGGAGTTATGAGATTTGGTAGGCATGGGAAGTTAGCACCGAGATACATTGGTCCATATGAGATCTTAGAGAAGATCGGACCACTTGCGTATAGGTTGGCGTTACCACCAGAGTTATCAAGATTGCATGACGTCTTTCATGTATCGGTGCTACGGAGGTATAGGTCAGATCCGAGTCATATCATTCCCGAACCTGAGATAGAAGTATCTGAGAACTTGTCCTACCCAGAAGAACCAGTTGAGGTTTTAGGCAGGCAGGTTCGAAGATTGCGGAACAAGGAGATTCCGATGGTGAAGGTCAGATGGGGACATCATTCTGTTCGAGAGGCTACATGGGAGACCGAGCGAGATATGAGAGCTAGATACCCCTATCTTTTTGAGTAAAAACCTCGAGAAATTGTGATTCGGTTGTGCATCCTTTTGATATATCTACAAGTTTGGTTCTACGTCCTTTCTTAAAGTGGGAGATATTTGTAACAGTCAAAAATCGAAGATGACTTAATCGAGAATTTTAAGGAATTAAATCCGTTTTAATACGAGATACCTCTCGAGGTAACTTGCTCCTAGATGATATTACAACCCGGTGTTATTTGGAGCATTTGGGAGCTTCAATTAATAAAAATGCAGTTGAGAAAAATGATCAGGACATCGGACATGTCCTAGATATGAAAAAACATGGAAAGGCAAAACGGCCAAAAGAGTCGCTATTTCGTTTCTTAGCGGCTAAGAAAGA
>BSUD01000002.1:157320761-157414670 GCA_033239045.1 Fagopyrum esculentum | reverse complement strand
CGGCTTAGGAATACGCGTTTTTCGAGACAATTGCGGAATAATTATCCATACAATATTCCAGATTTATTATTCCAATTTCGAGAAGTTTGGAGAAAGGGGCTTAAACCGCTTTCGGATCGGTGAAAGGATAATTATCGACTCCGCTAAAGGATAATTATCGTCTTCGCTATAAATAGCGGAAATAACGTTTATTAATTCATTTCCTTTCACGTTTTCTCGTAAAAGCTCTGATTTCTCTCAATCTTCAAACTCAGATCTACTCTCCGTTTCTAATCCGATTTCAAATCCGTTTGAGTTTTTGGATTCCTCTCTTCATTCTCTTCATTTTGGTACCGAGTTTCTACATTTCCGCACAAGAGAAGGCCTGGTCGAGCATATATGATACTAGGGAGGTTCCGTCGCTCAGATTCCGGTGAATTTGATGGTGTCCGAGCGTACCCTGCGTCGTTGTGATTCCGAATCTTCTTTCGGATCGTCAATCGGGTTAGTAACGAATAAGTTATGAATTTATTCGTTTTCCGTATTGCGATTTAGCCTAAATTGACCTTAGGCTTGTCAAAATGGATAATTGGAAATTCCATTATGCTCGTTACATTATTCTGGTGATTATGGGCTGTTTGTTTGATGAGATTTGATGACAGGTGGGTTCAGAAATTGCCTGCGGGCAAAACGTTGTTCTGGCGAAATTTAATTAATTAATTAAAGGTTAATTAATTAAATTGGGATTCTAGAAAATGCTATAAGCTAATTAAATTCAAAGGAATGAATTTAACTGGTGTTTGAAGCGAGAAGTTTAATACGAGGAATATGATATTCTCCGTAGGTGTTGTTGAAGGTTTCAGTTTAACTATAGCTTAGTTGCTTTGTGAGTGTATCCAAGCACGATAAAGGAGGATAGTCCGAGTGAGAAACGGGCTCAATAGTTGGTTTGCGAGGTTTTATTGTTCTTACCTGCGAGGTAAGTGTATATGAATTACACTTGCTTAATATATGTTATGTATTTAATATGCTATGATTTTATGCATGCTTATGTGTATATATCTGTTTGTTATGGTTGTATGCATGCTTATATGTATATGAGTGAGGCAACGATGATGATGAATTGATATTCTTTATGAAAGCATGCATGAGGTACATGAGATGATAGTGGAAAGAATGTGATGAAAGAATATGATGAAAGCATGAATTTGAGTTATGATATGGAAGTGATAATATAGGATGGTAATTGATTAATTAGCCCAACTGGGTCCCGCACGGGTTTCCGGGGGACGAGGTCGCTACCTGATCTACAGGGGGCCTCAGAGGTCGCTACCTGATCTACAGGGGGCCTCGAGATAAGAAAAACAGTCAGGGGTCGCTACCTGATCTACAGGGGGCCTCAAGATAAGAAAAATAGTCCAAGATCGCGACCTGATCTACAGGGGGTCTTAGGACAAGATGGCCGAGGTCGCTACCTGATCTACAGGGGGCCTATGACGCTATCGGGTTGGCCAACAGAAAAGAAAAAAAAGAAAGAAAGAAAAGAAATACGAAAGAAATGAGAAAATATATCGTACGATCAGTTGGGGCTAGTTAGTTAATTATCACCTATGCATCGATGCGATCGAGTCTAGCATGTTATATGTCATGTTATGATGTGATGAAATGATATGTTATATGTCATGTTATGATGTGATGAGATGATATGTTATATGTCATGTTATGATGTGATGAGATGATATATTATATGTCATGTTATGATGTGATGAGATGATATATTATATGTCATGTTATGATGTGATGAGATGATATGTTATATGTCATGTTATGATGTGATGAGATGATATGTTTATATGTGATGTGTGATAACATGCTTGAATGTTTATGTGAAATGTGATATGAATGGTTGTGGAATGATATGTGAATGTGGATATATATGTGTGCTTGGAAATGTGAGGAAGGGTATAGAGTGTCCTTTGGGGACGGGATATTAGATATTTATATATATTGGGAGAGTGCGATTTGTATACCCTTACTGAGCGTGTGGCTCATTGTTGTTATATCCACATATTTTTCAGCTACTCAGACTCGGCCTGATCAAGGCAAGGACGTTGGACCCAACACCTGGATTTGAGATCATATCAGGTGGGCTGTTATGGGATGCTACCGCCTAGGATGTTTTGCATGGTTTTAAACAGTTGTGTTTTGTCAAACAGAGTTTATGACGTATGCTAGTATGTATATATGTTGTGAATATGGTTGTAAGATAAAGTTTTAAAAATTTACGTTTTCCGCTTTTCCGCTTATTGTTTTAAACAGGGTTAATTAACTGGTAATCAACTAGAAATGAAATAGGTGTCACAATTTTGATGTGTGTATGCGCTTATGCATTATCTTATATACGAATTGTTAGCTAACGGTTTCATACCGTGTTGTAGATCCTTTGCAGGTAGGCTGTAGAGTGATCTAGAGGAGTGATTAACCGAGGACTTCCGTACATCTAGGATGTTGATTTTTTGGGTTGTGTTATATATCTGTTGTTATTTGGTACTCGGCTGTGGGGTTTTGTATGTATTATGATACTGTGAATTTCCGTTTTATAAATGTTGTTTTATATTTATTTGTGTCTTGTTGTAAGATTTAGTGAACTTGTTGTCAGGGTAGGGTCATGACCCATTGTGAGGTACTAACCTCGTGGCACTCCGAGTCCTACGGATTCGGGGCGTTACAGTAAAGTTGGATGAATTACAATATTTGTACGTTTTTGTATCTCAAACATCATCATTTAGGTTAATAAGAATTTGTAAATGTTTCTAAAGCAATGCAGTATGATACCAATATTATATTACAACAAGAACATAAACATGTTTCATCTTTTGATAAGATTTGTTTTGTAAGTATATAGAATGAACCATTTTCTCTGTACCAGTCAAACTTTTCTCACTAAAGTGATGTTTACTTTTTGATTTGTTTTTTCCATGTAGATAATTCTTTATGTGAACTCTATGTAAGTACACTAAATTGCTCATATTCATGTTTGAGTCCATAAATCTATATGTGAAGCCTGCCACTAATTACATAAATTCATGACAGGTATGTTGATTGAAATTCATAATATTGGAGTGACAATTTGTCATCACCTTTTCCAAATGCTCACTTGGATTTGGAATTTTGTGTATTGGATGGATGCACATCACTAGTTTGCATAGTAACCCCACTAGTAGTGCTTCTCACGTGTTGGCTCCGAGATCTTAGTATTTTGAGCTACGTATTTAGTAAGAAATTCCAGTGTTGTGCTTCTAATATTCTCCATCCATGCTTAATGCATTGGCTTTATGCTTCATTACAATAATTCTAAACATATGCTTAACAAATGGAGCTAGACTTGTTTGTAGTATAACTAAAACCATGTCAAAATTGAAATCTTTCATCCTAGGTGCATTTGCCGTTGTTTGGGGTGTAATAAGTGTACATGAATCTTTGTATCATCTTTAGTTGCAGCGGGTGGAGTCCTTGCTTCGGTACTGGTGGTATATGCTTATTTTGGATCGGTTACTCGGCATGAACTTGTCAATCCCATTGTCGACAAAGGCGCACTCAAGTGATCATCAAGAGTTATTGGGATCATTATACTTTGTTTGTTTCCCTTATATGATATCGTATATGCCTATACAAAAGCAGCGAAGACATTTTGTACATGTTTTTATTAATAATAACTATAAAGATTAAACAACTATCATGTATGATCGGTAATCATATGTAATTTAGGTTGTAATTGTTGGTTTTGAATAACTTTGTTGCTATTAATATATTTTAAACGATAATATACCGGGTTAATAACCAAATCATATATCCATAATCAATTTACAAAGCGCGTGTGTAGCACGCGGTACACACGTGCGTTCAAACTAATAATTAATAAATTGCATAAATATAAGCATTATGACACTTATTTCCTATAATTGTACAAATAATATGTCTACGCACGTGCGTTCAAACTAGTAATTAATAAATTGTATAGATATAAGCATTATGACACTTACTTTCTATAATTGTACAAAGTAGACATGAGTCCGGTTTGGGTTAAACCGTCAAACCGGCGGTTCCCAAACCGACGGGTATGCCGGTTTGGCCAAACCGTGGGTTACCGGTTTAGGTTTAGGCTTGGCATGCGGCCAAACCTAAACCACCGGTTAAACCGCCGGTTTGGACCCATTTTTTTAAAAAATGTTTTTGGCTCAAACCGGCGATTATGTACCTTTTTTTTAAAAAAAATAAAACATGGATCAAACGCCGGTTTGGGCTATGACCGGTTCCGAAACCTAAACCGCCGGTTTAGGTTTCGGGCCCATGTCTTGTACAAGGAATCTGGAAAACATAACAAAATTACTACAAATTCAAGAATCCTTTCAAGCATTATAACATACAACATTACTTGTCCACCATTTTCCTATTTCCTTTATCTCGGGCGAACTTAAGTGGATCCATGGATTTGGGTTTGTAAGAAACCAATTGTCCACCATTTTTCTATTGACCAAGGGGAACCAAACTAGGAGTTTGGGAAGGTTGTTGTGTCTCGAGTTTTCGGGTTGTTGAGTTCAAGTCTTGGGTTGTTTGATTTGGTATTTCTTTTTACATGGTTTGTTTTGAAAATAACGGTTGGATGTTTTGTTTTATATTTGTCGTGCTCTTGTTAAAAGGTAAAATTGTTGTCACACAAATTCTAGTGGACCCACGGTGTGGTCCATATCCTAGTCACACATCGGTTCCAAAACTGGGGCGTTACACTTCCTATACTTTGAAATAGTTTCTTTCCGTACCTAATCTTAGAAATTATTTTTGGAAAAAAATCCCATGAATATGCCATTGCAACTATGTAACCCAAAACATATAAAAAAAAATACATGTCCAAAAACCTTCACATGCCCAAGAAATACAAAATCAGCACCTAAACACATGAGCTGTCGATCTCCACCAACATCCAATGAAAAAACACCAACACCAAAGGGCTGTAACGCTGTAAGCATACAATAACTCTCAAGTTGAATACGTTGGCCCAATATTATGAACACATCATGTGCTAAAAGCCCTCATCCGTTCATTGTGATACTTAAATATTCTATTTTGCAGGAGAAAATGATAATAATTAGAAAAAAAGAAGAAGGTTTGCATGATACATTGTTACATGCGTACCAAGGTTCAAGTGCAGATCCTCTGCATAATTCAATACAATAATGCATATAAATATCACCTCTGTATGTGAAGACCTTCGTCGTCAATGGAGTCCTAAAACCGAATGTTGCCTATTATCCAGCTATCTATAACTTACTTTTGAACTGCATGATGGAAACTCGAACCGGGCTATTCTATCTGAAGTTATATTTTCAGAGTTGGGCAGACATTTTATGCTTCTTGACGAGGACGAGACAAGATGGCTAAGAAGATGCTTACTATGCCAAGGATAACCGAAACCGTCAACATAATTCTAAGCCATTGATGATTGCCTGATGATAGTTTCTCAAGTGCTGCCTTGCATTGTTTGTCTGCTTCGTTCAAGGAGAATTGCTGAGGACTGTTCGCAGCTAGAGCGTTTTTGTTCTGTATATGATCATACGAAATGAGGGTCAGAATATGCGTAATTACCAATAAGTCAAATGGATTTTTGTCTAATGTAACATCAAATAAGTTCATTTGTTTATTACGTGACAAACTAGATCTCTTGTCTATTTATAAAGATTATCTATTTATTAAGATTAACTGAAAGGGTTAAAAAATTATGAGAAAAATAGAGGGTCTTAGTTTGTATCAGAAATACAAAAAAGGCTTTAGTAACTCATTCTTCTAATTTATTTTTTTAATTTATTTTTGGTATGGATTTTGTACCTTTTCCCTGAAATTCTGTAGTGTTTTCCTCAAGGAGTCAGTAGAGAGATTGGCAGACGGTTCCTTCCGTTTAGCAGCAACCTTGTTCAGTATGGCAATACTTGCTTGAGTATTATCCAGATATAAGTTTTCCTATGTTCATAGAAAGCACAATTTAGAACAAGAAAAACAGCAACTTAATTACTCAAAGAAGAGAACTAAATTCAACTAACCCATTGCTCATAGCAGGCAGGGCTGACAGTAAAACACCATATTGCAAGATCAGTAGCTTCTCCGGAAAGATTAGGTATAGCTGCAAGATAATGCCATATGGCTCATATGTATTACCATTCAACAATTAAAAAAAATATTAAGTTGTCCTTTTCTGGTGTTAAACTAACCTGCAGCTTTGATAGCAAAGTTGAAAACCTGCTCCGAAACTTGCTTCATTCCTTTTTTACCTCGAGATTTTGCTAGAGCTATACATTTCAAGGTTGGATACACGGCTTCAAACCTCGCAGTTGCCTAGAATGTATTACAAGTTACAAGATATGACCTTCATTTTAGCTGTTAGTGAACAAGTTTTTCATAAGAGATGTCGGGTTTACCTTAACTCGGGTTTCTGGTGGAGGGAAGCTTAGCCTCATCAGTACATCGAGCGCTGATGGTGGCACCAGTCGTTCACCATTTCTGACAGCTCCATTCATTAGTATCTGCCGAGCTTTTGGCAAGGACAGGATTCTGTAGTGCAAAGAGATTAGCAAAGGCGACAGACCATGAAAGTAATTGTTTGTATTGAAATATAAGTTCTTCTTTACCTCTCTAACACCTGCAAGATCAAATCTCTTGACTGCGGACTTGTTTTTTCGCCCAACATAGGCAAGAGAACCTGAACCCACATATGTAAACCCACTGCCAAATCCCCCTGGAGTGCCTGTAAAGTTCAAATTGACCAGATCCTCATAAACAGAACATCGTAGAACATAAGCAAGTGTCTAAATATTCCTAATTGTAAAGAATTATACCTGAGTAATCACCCATACAGTCAATAGACGCGTATCTTTTCCCAAATATTTTGGACTTTTCTTTAGTATTGGTATAAGACTGATAAGCGTATCAGGCTTTCTTCGGAGTGTTAGGGCCAGAATCATAAATGCCGCAACCTACATGACCAGAAGGCAAAACAATTAAGGAAACAACATATGAGTTGGGTGTTGATACAATCAAGGGAAATAACTCATCTCTACATCTAGGATCTTTATAATCTAAAAAGCTATTAAAATTGTGAAGCAATGAATAAATAGAATTATGAGACAGACAGGAAAAGAGGCGGAATTTGAACCTGATTACTGCATATGTCTTTGTTTACCAAAGACATATGCAGTAATAACTAGAGAAGTGTGTCAACAATTTAGTAACATTACAGGGTATTAATAGTCTCAAGTGCGACAAAAGTTACGGGTATAAACAAGGTAAGTACATTTAAAGACGAGTAACATTCTGATGACAGATTGGCAGGATATGTGAATACCGCGGTAAATCATAACAACCATAGGCAGCGAAGCCAGCCGGCATACAAAGATGTCCAATTCTCGGACACTGTGCAGTAATAACTGTGTCTGAAGACAATGTACGACGAAGGATAATGGTTTTATGCGAATTATAACGGCTTCATGCGCAGAATATATGAACACAAAGACCATATTCACTATTCAGTTCATCTGCATCTATAAATAAATTTCCGCACTTAACCAACTCTTAAAACATCTCCTTAAACACGACATTGTGAGTAGCAAGGAAGCAATTACACAATATAATACTTACAGCTAACCTAGATGACTTAGTCATACTAATTAACTTAGACAATGGAAAGGGAAGATTTATCTGTTGCAATTAGTACAGTTTTTACTGCAAGAAAGGGTAGCAAATATTCAACCTGAGATTTTGATGCTTTATCCTGGACCACCTGTTTGCCACCTTTTGCCGTGGTCTGGCTGTTATCTTGGTCAGCAAGAATATCATCCCAGAGCTCCAAAACGAAGGTTCCAACAGGGGTTGGTGATCGTCCGTTGATCCAATCAACAGATGTGTTATAAATGGTCACAGGCAGATGAGCAAGAGGTATCTGCACACAGTATATACAATCAGAACTCTCAAAAAGATGTCCTTTTCATGCAACTTAATTATGCTGCACTAAGGATGTCAAGAATTTCAAATTTTGGGAAGGAAAACAAATTAAGAACGTGATTAGAAGATTATATTCGATCAGAAGTTACAAGTGAGAGAGGCAAAGGGACCCACATCGATCATCTTCGACACGGAAGACTCCTGCAACAATTTCATCCAGGGAAATTCATCTGAACTCACAGAAGCAAAAGCTCGTCTGAAGTAGTCAGCAAATCTCGCAAGCTGCATATCCTCCTGAGATTCGTAACGGCTCTGCAACGGCATAGATGTGCGGATTACATAATTGCAGAGCGTATTAAAATTGATTACGAAGTCAATTAGTCAACAGATCCCTATTTTTCTTCACAATTCCGACAAATAACGGATAAACTACAGTGGAAATCAATCAATTAATTAATTTATTAATCAATTTTAAAAACTAACCGATGTATCATTGAGATATGCAGCTAGATGTTCAGCATCAATCTGAGACACAGCCTCATCCACCGAAATCTTGGCCAACCTGTTCTTGTTGTTCTTCTTCTTCTTCCTCTTCAAATCACCAGCATTCTCAGCTACTTCGATCACCTCCGTTCCATCGCTATCATCAATCACCTGCTTCCCCTTCCCTTCGTAATACTCCACCTCCGACGATCGAGAAGAGCTTCCGGCACTTGAAGTGGCGATCTCGAACGCCGACCTCTGCTCCTCCAATACACGACGGCGACGCTCCTCCGCCGAGAGGATTGTATCAGAAGATCCTTCAACGGTAACAACTGATACGCCATTAGCGCGAATGAACTCCGGTGTGATCACCGATGAGGTTTTGTGACTGTTGTTATTTTTTCTTGAAGGCTTCGATTTGACCGTAGTCCAGCCAATTTCGCCGTCGTTCAGCAATTCGCCGTTTAATTCAGCGTCTTCTCGGATGATGAAATCAATTATTGCCCTCTCTTCCTCCATTTTTTCCTCCTGAGTCGCTCTCTCCCTCTGTTTTATCTGCTGACGAACTAAGAAGTATGGAAGAGAGACTCCGGTATTTAAAGCGGTGGAGACTGGAGAAGAAAGAAAAAAACTGGCCTTTTTCTTTTTCTTTTTTTTTTTTTTTTCCCATAACTTAAAGATATATTGCTTTATCTATTACAAATAAAGTTTATCAATATATAAATAAACAACTAAATCTGATTAAAAAAATTTAATCGGAATTTTTAATATGTGTAAATGCAAACATTAAATATTAATATTATTCAATGTGTCTGTATTAATATCGATTATTAATATTTATAGGTGGCAGTTTCAGAAGATATTTTTACATGGAGGGTTTCTTTTGGATATTGAATTTATAAAAATATATATTATTTTCTTGGTAAAAATAATTTTATACCAAATAATCCCAAATCTGAATAAAGAAGATTTTGTGGTATTTCGTAATGAATTATCTATTAATTATTAATAGTTATAGTGTCCTAATTCTGTAAAGGAAGATAATAGAAAATTCAAAAAGCAAATAAAGGAATAATCCCTATTTTCTTTTTGTAAGTATTTGTCAAGAAAAACAATGGGCTTTGTTTTTTTGGAGTTATTAGTGGATTGTAAAAAAAATTCTTTAATAAAAAAGATAGTTTTTATTAATGTAAGAAAATCAAGTATCCACATTGAAAAAATATTTTCAAATTAAAGTTTATAGTATGGTAATTAAAAAAAGTTGTAATAAAAGAGAAAATTGGGAGACTTAGTCACGTTGATAAATTTAAATACTATAATAATTAAATTTTATTTAAATAATCTTGCCTAATTTTAATATTATAATAAAAAAAAATTATGATTATCATATTGGTGACATCTTTTATAAAAATTAACTCGATAGTAACTATGACATCTTGAGGTAGAGCTGTGCATACGGTCCAGATCGTACCGGTGAACCGTAAATTGAAAAAACCTTGAACTGTAGACCGTAGACCGGTTCGGTTCCGGGTTGGACCGGTTTGTACATAAATCGTGCAATTTTGAATATTGCGGACCGGATCGAACCGGTTTGTACCTTAATTGTGCAATTTTGATGAGGTTTTCCGGTCCAAACCAGACCAGATCGGACCAAACTGGACCGGAAATTCGTAGTTTACGGTCCAACCCGGGTTACGGTTTTATACTGTCCAAAAAATCGGACCGGACCGTAACCCGAATTTTCAAAAAAACTGGACCGTAGACCGGAACCGGACCCGGTCCGGTCCGCTCCGGTTATCTGGTCCAGTCCGATTTTGCACAGCCCTATCTCGAGGTAAGTGGTATCACGTTAATTGTTACAACTAACATTATTTTTTTGAATAAGGACTCAATAAGTATAAATATTAAATGCTATACTTAGTTTAGGCATGTTAAAAACTTAAAAATGCCACACACATTAATTTATTACCAAAACAGATATGATTAATGGGCAGCTAATATACCAAAATAATAATGATTAAGTATACATAGTTGTAAGTGGTAACTTAGATGGGCCATGGTCCACTTTTGACGTCTCAAGAACCATTTTTGTAACACACATAAATGCTACGATTTTGACCATTTGAAGTCCTTTTCGTATCATATGAATATGACTTGAAACTAGAATATAATTTGCATGATCAATGTTTATAAATTTGAGTGATTCTTGTATCATAGTTACTTTTAGGATGTGATTTTTTATGATAAGGTTTCTAAATATATTAATATATTATTATTTATAATGTAATAGTTATCTTTATTTTTAGAAAAATTAAAAAAATATCAACAATTAGCGTATAAATCATAATACAATTCAGCAATTAGAGAAAAATATAATTATTTATAAGGTTTATCATAAAGTACTTGATCAAATAAATAATATTTTCTTCTGGAACAATAGACCGAATTTTTATTCCCTTATTAGCTGGGATAAAATATGCAAACAAAAAACGATAGGTGAACTTCACTAAATATTGTAATAATCCATAACTTATTGTTTGGCCAAAAACGATCGAGTTTTTCATAATTAAGTATTGTTATAATTAAGTATTGTTGGGATCATCTTTCTTCCTTCTTTAGGTGAATTTTATTCAATGAACAGGAGGGTCATAAAAGAAACATTTATCTTTGAAATTGATTAATAAGTTGAAATGGTTAGGCAAAGGGAATGACCCTTTCCAGCTTTTTGGTCGAGTTTTGGATCTTGTTTATATCACACCCAATTGTACGTAGAGCAAGAATAGAGTTTGTTAGTATAGTCTAGAATTCTATTTTTTCATTCAGAGGGGGTGGGTATAAACAAGGATGAGTGTCATAGTAAATTTTGTAGAGGGGACGGGTATAAACAAGGATGAGTGTCAGTAAATTTTGTAGCATGATTGAAGTGTTTCATGCCGATGAAATGCTTATCTTGATGTATTCAGAGCAAACATTTCGTTAGTTATTAGATATGTCTTCCATAACAAACAAATTCATCTATATAAACCGTCAATGGGCACCAAAATCATATTACTAAAACACGTTTTACGCCAAATAGCTTCATACTAGTCTTTGTTTTGACCGAGGACAAAACTTAAATATTTTCGGTCTTGCATATGATTTCAATATTGGTCCAAAAGATAAAATAAAATTTTTCGTCGTACCTCTAACATTTCAAAAACTTGTCTTCATTTGGACGTGCCAAATCTTATCTCACTTTGCATTTTGTGAACGCACAAGTCCTCATTCTTTAATTTTTTGCCAAAGAGGTACTCACAATAAAGTTTACGTATTATGGGAGAATATGAAGCTATTCTAAGTAATATTTCCAATACACAAAATCTCGAACCCAACACGTAAGCTTAATGAATTTTTTTTGATAATGGAAAGCGGTTTGATCCCTTAGACGGCGTGCCGACTATTGAATCGAAAGGCCGAAAATGATCGGTAGACGGACTAACTGTTATGAAGGACCACAACAAATTAGAAAAAGAAAAACAAAAAAATACATCATAAAAACCCAAAAGCAGGAACGTGTTCATGGAAAAGCAGAATGATTCAGTCAACTGGCGAGCATGAACATTCATCTTCGAAGGAAGTACACATGGAGGAAGCTTGGAGAACAGTTGTAGACACCTCAGATTTGAACTGCAACAGAACCGTCAAGAGTCGATCACACATCCAAGCCCCCTTCTCGACAAACACTCGAACCTCCACCAAAGACAACATCAAAACAAAGAGGACGAAGCTGCAACACACGGGTATCGTGATATAAAAATGTGTACAACTTTGAAATTTTATAGAGTATCGATTTACAAGGAAGAAATTGTTCAAAAAGAGTTGATAAACAACATTGAATCTTTTGTGATTTGAGATATTGAGTTTTAACTCACTTGAATTCAACTTTGGGTGTAACCAGTTTTGGGCTTTGATTTCAATTTGGAAGTAGCGAGTTTTTTTTCCCAATATTTCTTGATAGATTTTTTAGCACTCCCGGGGAGGATTATTCCAAACCTTTACACCAATTAAGAGCGCCGTAGGCTAACTCAGAGTAGGATAAACTAATCGTCAATCGTTCATGTGTAGATTGTAAAAACACATCTTGGCTTCAATAGTAGACTGACAATTGTTAAACCCCTCTTTAAGCCAAAATTTGGGTGAATCATGAGTTGAGAAGCTGTTAACACTAATCTTTGTTAATGGTCCTCCAAAATATGGATCTTGTTTAGAGAAGAGAGGCTTTAAGGCCTTAGATTTGATTTTTATTGGTAGGTATTTTTGAACCACAAGAATATCTGGTTTCACAAAGAATTGACAAGAAAAATCCAGATCCAAACACAACGGCGGAACAAAATCCACCAAAAAACTCTAAACTTCTTGAGAATTTTCAAAGCGGAAAGAGGAGGGCCGACCACCTTGAACCATCTTATGACCTCAAATTTTTTTGCAGCACAGGGTGAGCACTCGGGGATTACCGCCAGCGACAAACAGAAAAGCCAAAAGGAGAACCATGTCACTCAGAAGAGATTCAAAGTGGCATTTCCTCGTACATTTATTCATGAATTTCCAGTTTCTCTTTCGGGAAAAATCCCAAAAACCGACAGAGAGGCATGGGCTGACGAAGATCTGTTTTAGTTGGAGACCTTCGGGGTAGGAAAATAGATTTTATTGCTCTTTGTGGAGAAAGCTTGTGAGTTTTGCTGCCATTGAAATGCACCAAAGAGGCACATCACAACGGCACCATGAAATTCCTTTGGAGGAAAAATAGGATTTTTCCCTGTTAAAGAAGGTAAAAGGAATATGATTATGGGATGAGCTTTGGCTATCAGAATGCCAAACTCCTTTTTTTGATTTGTTAACCAACTTAAATGGGATGAGTGTGAACGGGTAACCATGATAACTTGAAAATAAAGCCACAAGTAGAGTAAGAAAGCACACTAAGTGGATTGGAGGCTTCAAAAGTCATCTTGCCCCTTCAATATCCCACCAGAGAAAGCCCTAAGACGCCCCTCCGACAACACGTACGGGTTGAGGAGAGCGAGAAACGGATCGATCAAGGGAGACTTGAGGAGATCGAAGGGGACGAACGTTGAAAAGATAAGGAGTCAATCCCTCCAGAGAAAGGCTTGAGTGCGGTCGAGCAAACCAGCGGCGGTGTTAGGGTTTCCCCACAGATCGTTTGGTGGTTTTGAGGCTTTTTGAGATCTTTGATCAAAAACAACAGCGGTGCAAGGGCCGGATCTCTGTAATGAGGGTGTTTTGCTTTGATTTGAGGCTTGTTGGAAGCCATTTGGGGTAGAGGAGAGGAGGCGGATGACTAGAGTTTGGAGGAAGGGTTTCTTTTGAGCGTTTAATGGATATTATTGGCAATATGAGAAACTAGTGCAATCCCGTGCCATGCACATATTTAATTTAATTAAATAATAATTGATACGCCTCCGGATGGCGATGTCATCCGTGTTTCCGGCTAGAAGGACCCGACACCATTTTGAAGACATTTATTATTATTCGGCTATTTAATAATAGACCTTCTATATTCGGAAATTTAATTTCAAAACTTAATTATGTGACTTAAATTCCGACCTTTCATATTTTAGGCTTTTTATTTTCGGAACATTACTTCCGACTTTTAATTCCGTCATTTATGTTTTGACTCTTTGTATGACCTTCATCCACTATATAAGGGGATGCTTGGCTCATTGTAATATATGTCTAAGCTGAATCCAAGTATTGTGAAGGAAATCCTCTTACTTGGTTTAGGCATCACTTCTTCTTCCATCATCTTAAAGTTCCATCTTGGATCTAATTTTTGATCCAAGACTCTCATACTTGCGGATCCTTTTGAAGATCAACCGAACGCTTCTGCATCCATTTCTAAGCTTCCGCCGCTCAAGTTCTACGTTTGATCCAACACGAACGATCAAGAAGAAGTAGTTGAAGTTTCTCCTCGATCTAGATCGTCCATATTTCTATCATTGGTATCATAACAAGGGATCGAGGTCAAGTTCTTTACTTGTGTTCTTGATTGTTCATCATCAGATTTTTTCCCTTATGTTCTTTGGTGTTCTTTGAAGTTATTCAGTGTTCTTCGAAGTTCTTCGGTGTTCTTCGAAGATTCTTAAAGTGTTCTTCATCGTTCATCCTCGTTTTTCATCATGATGTATGATATGATGATTCTTATGATGAGGATGAGGAATGGTTACCTCCTCCATATCCACCAAAGTTCAAATAATCCACCCGTGGGTACCGACGGTATCCACATAGCCGACGGAGAAAATATTTTGAGGATGAGGAGTGGTTGCCTCATTCAAATCCACTAAGGCCCAAAGAGACCATCCATGGGTATCAATGGTATCCACATGAACACCAACAACGTGTTGCCGTCTTAGCCAAAGAAAATGCAGCTCTAAAGCATGAGATTGAAATTGTGAAGGCACAAATTCTTGCCCACACAACGTCCGCCCAACAAGAAGAACCGTTGTGTGATGATCCATTAGAAGAGGCCAAGGAAGAAACCGTCAACGACAATGTTGAAGTCATCACCGACAAAAAAGAATCCAACTTCAACAAAGACGACATCATCAAGGGTGAAGAAGCCATCAACCATGACAATGGCACCATTATGTTGTTGGACTACAAATTCGAGCCGTTGACCCGAGGTTTGACTTTGTTTTGTCTAATAATTTATTTACCGGCTTACCCTTGCTTATTTCCGACATGCCCCCGATGTACAATGTCACAAGCTTAGACGGCATGGTAGACAAACTCACCGGCGAGACCATCCACATGTACTACAAGTTTGAGCCACCCGATCCAGATTTTTTTCCTTATTATGTCGGATGACTTGCCACCCACCCAAGGCTTGATTCACAATATTAAAGAGTATCGGCGTCATCAAATGAAATCAATCAAATATCGGTGCTCTTTCCGGCACCTTGTCGGCATAGTCAACAAGCTTGGCGGCCCACCGCTATTTTGAAAGACTACAAGTCCAAGCCACCCGACTCCAACAATGTGCATCCGGTGCTGAATTTCAAGGGTCATGTTCCCAAAGATAATCCTTTCTTTATTTTGACCGTGCAAACGAGGACGTTTCACATTTAAGAGGAGGAGAATGATACGCCCCCGGATGACGATGCCATCCGTGTTTCCGGCTAGAAGGACCCGACACCATTTTGAAGACATTTATTATTATTCGGCTATTTAATAATAGACCTTTTATATTCGGAACTTTAATTCCGGAACTTAATTCCGTGACTTAAATTTCGACCTTTCATATTTTAGGCTTTTCATTTTTCGGAACATTACTTCCGACTTTTAATTCCGTCATTTATGTTTTGACTATTTGTATGACCTCCATCTACAAAGACTATTGTGATTAAGCGCACTTTTTGCGTCATATAATGCACCGGTTTCGGAGCTCAAGAGTTTAAACATACTATTGTGATTAAGCCCACTTAATGCGTCATATAATGCAGCGGTTTCAGAGCTCAAGAGTTTAAACATATATTGTAATTAAGTCCACTTAATGTAATTAGCTCAAGAGTATGTTCTATCTGATGTATATATACATATGCTAGCATTATTCACAAACTCTTCTCCTCATTACCATCCACTATATAAGGGGATGCTTGACTCATTGTAAGATATGTCTAAGTTGAATCCAAGTATTGTAAAGAAAATCCTCTTATTTGGTTTAGGCATCACTTCTTCTTCCATCATCTTAAAATTCTATCTTGGATCTAGTCTTTGATCCAAAACTCTCATACTCGAGGATCATTTTGAAGCATCAACCAAACGCTTCCGCATCCATTTCTAAGGTTCCGCTGCTGAAGTTCTAGGTTTGATCCAACACGAACGATCAAGAAGAAGTAGTTGAAGTTTCTCATCGATCTAGATCGCCCATATTTCTATCATTAATTGAAGGCAAAAATGCTCTAAATAACCCAACCTTTGCTATTGTTGCGGAAGGTGACACAAACTTTTAAAATTGCAAAAAATAACACGAACTATAGGGGGTGTTGCACTTTTTAGCACCAGTAATTAATCTATTAGAAAAATGTTGGACATTGTGTAATATGTTATAGTTTGACAAGATATAAATTAAAAAAATAGTGAAAATGTGTAAAAAAAATTTAACTTTATGTTTTACATAAGGAAAAAAAAAAGTATAATAAGTAAAAAAATATTATAAATTTTATAAGTTGTTAGGATAAGACTTTAAAATCGGAAAACATATAATGAAAATGTATACTTCCTTACAACAAATTACTTAAATTACATAAGCTATCAATTATAAAATGAAAAAAAATATTTTTTAAGTTTTTTTTATAGGTCATAAATATTTGTTTTTGTTTGATATTTATATTTCATATAAAAGAAAGAAAAAAGCAAAGCACAAAAAATATAATTTTATTTTATAACTTATAAATTTACTGTAAATAAATTATAAATTTTTTTTATAGGTCATAAATATTTGTTTTTGTTTGATATCAATTATAAAATGTAATTAAAGTAATTTACTGTAAATAAATTATAAATTTTTTTATAGGTCATAAATATTTGTTTTTTGTTTGATATTTATATATATATTTTTTTTTCCTATTTTTTATCTTTTTTTATCATTTGTTTTTTTTACATTTATATCTTACCAAAATAAAACAAATTAGAAAATATCTAATAGTTTTTTAACGGATTAACTGTCGGTGCTAAAAAGTGCGACACCCCCAATAGTTCGTGTTTTTTTCCGCAATTTTAAAAGTTCGTGTCACCTTCCGCAACAGAAGGAAAGGTTGTGTTATTTAGAGCATTTTTGCCTTAATTGAAAAATAAAATATTTAATGTATTATAAAAATAAAGTGGATTACATAACAATATAATGAACAAAAGTAAAAAATAATATAATAATTTGCTAAAATGTATTTATACAGAAATTTTTAAAAAAGATAGGTAGCTTACATACCTTTTTAATAAAAAAAAAAGTCTAAAAATAAATTTGCACAAAAAAAGACATTGGGTTAAGAATTTTTTTCTTCTATAATATTAGTATATATACATATATATATATATATATATATATATATATATATATATATATATATATATATATATATATATATATATATATATATATATATAACAAATTTAATAGAAAAATATATAAAATAATTAGTGGTTCATGTAATTACATACTATTGTTTATATAGTTATAAAATAAAGATATTTTAATGTATTATAAAAATATAGTGAATTAGATGACAATATAATTAAAGTAAAATATATTAAAAAATTTGCTAATATGTATATAAAATGTATTTTAAAAAGCAAGGCGGTTAGTTTACATAATTTTTATCATAACTAGAATAATACTTACATATATATATATATAAATAAATAAATATTAATTATATATGAAAATTTAACTCTTTTATACATACAATAATATGTAAGATGCTAATGATCGATATTTAAACAATAGGGGTCCGTTGGGTGGCACCAAGGGATTATTTTAAGGGATGAAAATTTTCAATAATCTACCAATAATCAAATAATCTTTTTGTAGTTGGGTACTTTTTTTTGGGTCAAAATAATCTCATAAAATAATGTGGGCACAATAATCTACCAAATAACCGAATTTTTTGAACACGCCGAACGCACCCTAGGTACACATGGATGAAAGACTACCTGTTCAAATCTTCTTTTTCATGTTCATTCCCCTACATTTTCCATCCCAAATGATCGTCCAAACAGCAATGCTAGGAGCTATGATCAATGTGAATCATATCAAAGCAGTGAAAAAAGTGAAAGCAAAAAACCGAAATGATACCTTATAGTTTAAGTTGTTTGGATTCCACGCGAAACAAAACCCGAAACAAAAACAAATGGCAGTGCGCCATGGATTAGCACAATCTCAAGGTTTTCTTGTGTTTCTGGACTAACTAGATACAAATGGCTTTCAGCCCATAACTTTTGGTAACCATCCAGCATGAACATCCTCGGGTATAGCACGAGTTTTGATGAACGATTCCCTTGAAAACAAATCCTAATTCCCAAGTGCACACAATGTTATATCTCGAGATTTGGTACACATCATGCATATTGCATAACATCAGCATGTTACACACAAGAACAACAAGCTATGCTATAATTCACACACACATTCAATAACATAGAGAGATAATGGTTCAAGCCTTTATGAATAATCATTTCCAGAATCAGAATTCAAAGAGAAAGAGGAAAAACAATCTGGTATATGCTTGTGTAAGTGTTTCTTAAGAGGATTTTAAGGACTAGAAACTGGCCATATACCCAAGTTTCAGTTATTTTGAAGCTTTCAGCAATACTTGGATGATTATAGATTACAACTTTACAAGGTTAAGTAAGCAATTCTATAATCTTCAATACCAAGGCCCCAGCAAAACCATAAAATTCACCTTTTTTTTTCCAAATTACTAAGTTTTAGATTAGACAGACTATTTTTTTATGTCCAATTATTTTGTTCATACAGCCCTACAATCTTGTACATACAAAATTTGAAATCACATGGAGTTGTGGACACATATTAGAGAATGCATAAGAATACCTTCATGTAGGACTTTACATAGGGAAGTGAATCTGGAACAGACCAATCCTTGTAATGCCCTAAGGCAATTTCCATATGATAAAGTTTAGGTCCCAGGGACAAGTCCGCAGCTGAAACATCCTTACCGTTAATAAATGGGCCCTTCAAGCAGCGAGAAGTAATCAGATGTTAGAAAACTGTTAATCTCGTAAAACTGATAAATTGCAGCCAAAGAATTCGCCTAGTTATATTCCAATCAAGATACAGATTTGTTTTGCAAAACCAAGAGATTTATCCCTTTTTTTTTATCTCTCTAGTTGTGGTTTCTCGTTGACAGCAACATTCCTACTCTACATATAATAATCTTACATTTAAGAAGACATGTAAGCCAATACCACAGGATATATAATGATCTAAGGATTTGGATTCACAGTTTATATACAGTGAACATGCATATAAAATATGTGTTGATCAATAAATTAGGAAGTTAAATTTTTGGAAGTTGCTCATTTTTGTAGTTTGTCAGCCAATACAAAACACATAGATTAAACAGAAAATGCTTTGGCAATACAAAAATGTCATTATTTGGCTGCCTCTACACAACAAGAAACAGCTGGAAGACAGAAAACAAATGAAGTGATTGGGCATGAGAATCTTACATTTTCTTTGATATAATCATTGAAAGAACTTAACTCATTGAGCAACGCCTGCTCGGTCCCATCACTTGGATCTTTGCTTTTAAGAAAACCAATAAAGGTAGAGAAGATCTTGGACCCTCTACAAGAAAATCACAAGTATAAGCCGTGATACCGTAAATGGATATACATACACTCACCCTGTTCAAGTATCTACATGAAAAATCAGCAGGAGAAAATAACTTTCTTTTTAAGGTACCAAGGAGCAGTAACTCCTTAACATTGCTATTGATTGAGCTGTCTTCACATTCTAGTCCAGCCTTCATTTCAAATAAGTGTGGAATTTACAAACATAACAAGGCCTTTGAAAATTAGTTTAGCCGGGTTTGATCAAGGGAGATAGTAATGAGGCTCATTTAGGAACAAAAAAAATACCAATCAAGCTCAGCTCCCACATTTTGAAGACCTCCACATGTCTTCACCCAGCCAGAGGTTACAATTATGACTAAACCAAGAATAAAACATTTGACATCATAAATCAGTACTGGAAAAACAAAGGAGAGGGAAGACTAGTTACACTGTTGCTTTCTCAGGTGGGGTAACCAGTGGAGGATCTGGATACTTCTCTTCCAGATAACTAGTTAGAACATCAGAATCAGCAACCCACTTTCCGTCCAGTTTCATGACAGGGACTTTACCCTCTGGATTGATTTTCAAAAACCTTAGCAAAGAAGATGCAAAGAAATGCATTATTGCAAGAAAAGAGAAGCATTTTTTCAATAAACAAAGATACAAAGGGGAAATTTTCAATACCATTCAGGCTTATTTACGAAGTCTACTAGCTTCATTTCATAAGGGAGATGTTTTTCCTCCAGAGTCAACAATACTCTTTGACAAAAGGGACCTATTATCACAAATGTCAACAAAAATTCATTGCAACTTTCATTTTATTTAAATTCCTAAACAAGGAATGTCAACTATGCAGAATGAAGCTTCAGATATCCATGATCAGATTTGTCACACAAAGTAGTACCCACAAACATTACCCTCACTACTGACGATTCTCACTGAAGGATTATCACGTTCATAAGTTTCAACAAGTATCAAACTTAACACTCGAACTAATTTCTGCTATGTGTGTATCATTAATGTTAACAATATCAAATCCTAGACCTAAGGAATGGAACTGCCAATTCTCACTGAAGTATCAATCAATGCCAACCAATGACAAACACTATTCTCGTACTGAAAGACCTTTCTGTTGGAGATAATAAGGTCCCACCATCTTTCACTCCGAGCCTAGTATATAAGCCTTGTGAGCTACTCCTCCTATTGCCAATTGGTTTTAGGATGGAACCTCGTCGGGTTTATGTGCTAGACTTGGCCTAATGCGCATGTGCGCTCGTATGCACGGACTTTGACTCTTTCCACTACGTGTATCCTAAAACCTGAATAAGGAAACTGCTAATTCTCAAGTATGGATAGGATTCACAATTCTGAACAAGTATTGGCTCAACTTCAAACCATCAAAATAAAGATTCATCCACAATAAACAGAAACGATAAAAAAAAAAAACGCGAAAAATTGAGCAAATATAAAGAAAAATAAACAGTCAAGTCAATCACTCCAACTAGAACCCCGTACATTGCACTCGAAATCAAAAATCAAATCAATCACACAAATTAACGTGAACAATAACAAAAAAAGACATCCGTCGCTGTGAAATTGTCAACTCTGACTAAAGTATGATCGGATTCACAAATTTCAATTAGTATCAAATAGTCTCAACTCCAAACAATCAAAACTCTGATTCAACGGTAAGAAACATCGAAGATTATCAAAGCAAGAGTTGAGCAAAGAGAAAGAGAAGTACAGTCGCCGAGCCTGTTAGGAAGTGAAACGGAGGCCTTAACACAGATTTCGAAAGGATTGGAAACGGCAGAAGACATAGAAACGTTGAAAATCCTTCTGGTATAGCGACGATGGAACGATGGAGGAGAGAACTGTAGGCGTTTGAAGGTGGAAGAGAGCGCTGAAGCTGAAGGTGTCAACTTAACGGTCGACATTCTTCTACACCCTTCTTCTCTCGCGTCTTCGCTTCAAAATTCCTTTTTCGAACGCTCACCAGTCACCAGGCTTTCTATCTTTTCTTTGGGTTTCTTTATCACACGTGGCATGAGTTGAGTGATTTGACCGATGATAAGGAGTAAGCGGTTCTTCCTGAACCGGGTTTAGTACAAGAAAGGTAATCTCATCACATATTTGTAATCAGGCAACAATGGAGCTAAACAAAAAATATGAGAAAATAAGGCTTCTCTGCCTGACGACTAGCTGCACTACAAACTCGAATATCAAAAGTAATTGCATAGAAATTTTATCTTTAACTAATTATGTTTAAAAACTTTTTACCCACGTCTCAACAAAATTTATCTTTTATCTTCTAAAATTTAATAATTATTATTTTATAAAGATTAACTATTTTGGCCACTCAAATATCAAAAAGATAATTAAAAAATTAGTAGGCCCATTAGTATAAGTAATTACAACATTCGATCCAATTTTCAAACAAAGCTTCAAGCGGCACTGAGATTTCTTCAAGAAGCAAGAAATACCAGATTAGATGGACAGTGAAGAATGGTATTTGGATTTTGATTTGGATTCGGATTTTGATTGGGATCCGGATTCTCTTCCTGATATCACATTCGATCAACCTCTCATAGATTACGTTCCGAATGACAGCTCTCAACCGTATCAACCGGGAAACGGACATCCTCAGTCTATGGAATTAGATTACGTTCCGAATGACAGCCCTCAACCGTATCAACCGGGAAACGGACATCCTCAGTCTATGGAATTGCACCAGTAAGTAATCTTAATATTGCTCCATACACAGGTTTCATAGTATATAAGTGGGTTGGTTATAGCATGAAATACGAGGTGGGGTAGGTTCATTGATGTGTATTCCTCCGAGAGACTATTTCTTTATTATTTATATTTCATGACATCATTAGGATTTTAAATTGCAGGGCTCCAGAGGGAAACTTTGCGTCGAACTTTCAACAGGAGGGATCGGATGTGGTTACTGGAAACCGCAGCGAGATGCCACAACTACCGCCGGTGATCCATAACGATGCTCATTACGATCCTTCTGCGATGCCCATATCTTATTACGATCCTTTTGCGATGCCCATATCTTATAACGATCCTTTTGCGATGCCCATATCCGAGGATCCCCTTCCCGCCGAAATACCTCACCAAATTCCGGCGCCTGAAATTTCTCCGATCCGACAGCCCAAAAGGAAGAAAACGGAGCATTGGTCTAAGGAAGAGCATGAGTAAGCAAATAAGCAATCACCCTAGCTTAATCATATTCATTCATTAACCCTTGAGATTTTGTATAACTTCTGTTTTACTATCGATTGCAGACGATTTTTAATGGGCCTTAAAGTGTACAAGAAAGGAAATTGGAAGAGCATATCCTCACAATTTGTCATAACCCGAAGTGCAACTCAAATCGCGAGTCATGCTCAAAAATACTTCATCCATCAAAAGAAGCTACTCGATACCACCACCACCATGGAGAATACCAGAAAGAAGAAGAAGAGCATCCACGACATCACAATCGATCACGTCGCCGATCCCCATTAGCTTTCAATTCTTAATTTGATTATACTATTGTTTTGTTTTTGCAATTTTGTTTTCTCAACAGTAGGCAATTGATCAACTGCCAATATGCAGTTCTGATGCCAAATCTATTTCATTCTCTCTTTTTTCCCTGATCTTTATTTTGCTTATATATTAGGATATAACTGCTATGACATGAATCCATGATCATCAATAGCATATTAGCATCCCCTGCTTTTGCAAAGTTCGAGTGGGCAAAGTTCGATTGAGCTTATTATTCTCAATGACCCAACTATGGAAATCACAACACCATCCCCCTTTCTCCTCTAAATAGGCCCATTATGTATCTAGCACCACAAATTACTTGCTAGCAAATCCTGAAATCCACTAACACACCTATTTTTTTTATAACTCTAATGGATTTGACCATATCCTACCTACAAGTAAGATCATGATTTTTTGAAATAAATTTTGTCTCATTTAATATATGTAATCAAACACATTCTTTACCTATCAAATATGCATTTAAAATAAAATTTAATCATAAATTTTAACTTATATGTAAAATAAATTTTCTTGCAATAAATGTTATCTCAATTTATGAAATCTAATCACACCCTTTCATATCAAATATGTATGCTACACCAATATTTTTAATTATAATTATCGACATATAAGATCAGAATTTTGTAAAAAAAATTGTTACAATTTTTGTAATATAATCAAACATATATCTTTATTAGAAAATATATATTTGAAAGCGATATTTATAATTCACACACACATTCAGTAACATAGAAGGATAATGATTCAAGGCTTTATGAATAATCATTTCCAGAATCAGAAACTAAAGAGAAAGGGGAAAACAATCTGGTATATGCTTGTGTAAGTGTTTCTTAAGAGGATTCAAGGACTAAAAACTGCCTATGTACCCGAGTTTCAGTTATTTTGTGGCTTTCAGCAATACTTGGATGATTATGGATACAACTTTACAAGGTTCAATTAGCAGTTCTATAATCTTCAATACCAAGGCCCCAGCAAAACCATAAAATTCACCCCTTTTTTTTCTTCCAATTACTAAGTTTTAGATTAGACAGACTATTTTCTATGTCCAATTATTTTGTTCATACAGGCTACAGCCTTGTACATACAAAATTTGAAATCACGTGGAGTTGTGGAAACATATTAGAGAATGCATAACAGCATAAGCATACCTTCATGTAGGAGTTTACATAGGGAAGTGAATCTGGAACAGAGCAATCCCTGTAATGCCCTAAGGCAATTTCCATATGATAAAGTTTAGGTCCCAGAGACAAGTCCGCAGCTGAAACCTCCTTACCGTTAATAAATGGCCCCTTCAAACAGCGAGAAGTAATCAGATGTTAGAAAACTGTGGATCTCGTAAAACGGATAAATTGCAGCCAAAGAGTTTGCCTAGTTATATTCCAATCAAGATACAGATTTGTTTTGCAAAACCAAGAGATTTATCCCATTTTTTTTTTATCTCTCTAAGTTGTGGTTTCTTGTTGACAGCAACACTCCTACTCTACATATAATAATCTTACATTTAAGAAGGCATGTAAGCCAATAACACAAGATAGATAATGATCTAAGGATTTGAGTTCACAATTTATATACAGTGATTAGTGAACATGCATATAAAATGTGTGTTGATCAATAAATTACTAAGTTAAATCTTTTGAAGTTGCTCATTTTTGTAGTTTGTGAGCCAATACAAAACGCAAAGATTAAACAGAAAATGCTTTGGCAATAGAAAATGTCATTATTAGGCTGCCTCTACACACCAAGAAACAGCTGGAAGACAGAAAACAAATGAAGTGATTTGGCATGAGAATCTTACATTTTCTTTGATATAATCATTGAAAGAACTCAATTCACACTGAAGTATCAATCAAATTCACAAATGTCAACCAATGCCAAACACTATTCTCGTACTGAAAGACCTTTCTGCTACGTGTATCCTTAATTCAAATGACACTAAAACAAACCATTCTACATTCTAAAACCTGAATAAGGAAACTGCTAATTCTCACTGAAGTATGGATCGAATTCACAATTCTGAACAAGTAGTGGCTCCACTTCAAACCATAAAAATAAAGATTCATCCACGATAAACAGAAACGATTTAAAAAAACGCGAAGAATTGAGCAAACTAGAACCCCGTACATTACACTCGAAATTAAGGATCAAATCAATCACACAAATCAACGTCAACAATAACAAAAAAAAGACATCCGTCGCTGTGAAATTGTCAACTCTAAATAAAGTATGGATCGGATTCACAAATTTGAATTAGTATCAAATTGTCTCAACTCCAAACAATCAAAAACTGAAATTCAACGGTAAGAAACATCGAAGATAATCAAAGCAAGAGTTGAGCAGAGAGAAAGAGAAGTACAGTCGCCGAGCCTGTCAGGAAATGAAACGGAGGCCTTAACACAGATTTCGAAAGGATTGGAAACGGCAGAAGACATGGAAACGTTGAAAATCCTTCTGGTATAGCGACGATGGAATGATGGAGGGGAAAACTGGAGGCGTTTGAAGGTGGAAGAGAGCGCTGAATCTGAAGGTGCCAACTTAACGGTCGACATTCTTCTACACCCTTCTTCTTTCGCGTCTTCGCTTCAAAATTCCTTTTTCCACCAGGCTTTCGATCTTTCTTTGTGTACACGTGGCGTGAGCTGAGTGATTTGACCGATGATAAGGAGTAACCGGTTCTTCCTGAACCGGGTTTAGAACAAGAAAGGGAACATCAGAGCCTTCAACCATGAAATCAACTAACAGATTTCATAGTTTATCAGTGGGTTGGTTATAGGATGAAATTCGAGGTGAGGAGGTTGTGTATCCCTTCGAAAGACTATTTGATTATATATACTTTACTACATCATTGGGGTTTTAAATTGCAGGGCTCCATAGGAAAACTTCGTGTCGAACCTTCAACCGGAGCAATCGCAGTGGTCATCTGTATTGGAAGATATGATATATTATATTTAGAGAAGTTATCTTATTATTTTAGAATAGTTTCTATTTTATATGATCTTATGTAATCTTTATTATTCTCCCATAACCCTATAAATAGGGTGATAATAAACTCAATAAACGTGTGGTTCTACCTCCACCATTTGTGTGGTCATCTCCACCAAAATCTATCATGGTATCAGAGCGGGTTCGATTCGGGACCTCAACCTCGTCCACCGATCCCTATCGATCTAATGTTGTCACCGATCTACTGGTGGTCATATCGATTTTACAAGTGGTGTTTGTGTCACCGCTCATTGTTGATCGAAGTGTTTTCTTTGCTTATTGTCAATGAAATGGTCCAGTCTTCAGCGTTCGTTTGTGTACGCACGCTTTGACTGCAGGAGCGTATTGGAAGATATGATATATTATATTTAGAGAAGTTATCTTATTATTTTAGAATAGTTTCTATTTTATATGATCTTATGTAATCTTTATTATTCTCCCATAACCCTATAAATAGGGTGATAATAAACTCAATAAACGTGTGGTTCTACCTCCACCATTTGTGTGGTCATCTCCACCAAAATCTATCAATCTGAAACCGCAGCGAGCTGTCACAACTACCACCGCCGGTGATCCATAACGATGCTTATTATGATCCTTTTGCGATGCCGATCTCTCCGTGGCTCCCCTTCCCGCCGAAATGCCCCACCAATTTCCAACGCCTAAAATTTCTCTAATCGGACAGCTCAAAAAGAAGAAAGCGGAACATTGGTCTAAGGAAGAGCATGAGTAAGCAATCACCCTACCTTAATGGTATTCGTTCATTTTGTATAACCTTGTTTTACTATCGATTGCAGACGATTTTTGATGGGCCTTAATGTGTACAAGAAAGGAAATTGGAAGAGCATATCCAAAGAGTTTGTCAAAACCCGAAGTGCAATTCAAATCGCGAGTCATGCTCAAAAATACTTCATCCATCAAAAGAAGCTACTCGATACCATCATGGAGAATACCAGAAAGAAGAAAAAGAGCATCCACGACATCACAATCGATCACGTCGCCGATCCCCCATACTGTTTAAATCTTAATTTGCTTATACTAATGTTTTGTTTTTTAGTTTTGTTTTCTCAATAGTAGGCAATTGATCAACTGTCAATATGGATGCCAAATCTATTTCTTTCTTTTTTTTTCTGGTCTTTCCTTTGCTTATATATTAGAATATAACTGCTATGACATGAATTCATGATTATCACCTGTTTTTCCAGATTTCGAGTGTCTGCGACTCAGTACTAAGGTAGGCCTGAGCATCGGTTCAAAATCGCAAATCCGCAACCGAATCGAACCGTAAACCCAGAAAAATGAACCGAAAGGTTGCAGTTTTGTAATTTTTGTAGTTCGCAAACCGCAACGCCAAATTTTATGAACCGTAAACCGAACCGATTAACTGCGGTTTGGTTACAATTTGAACCGTAATTTACGGTTTTGGTTCGGGTGAACCGAACCGCAATCTGCTCACCCTATTACTTGGTAGAAATTTAGATAAGGCTGATTAGATTGGGTTATTTAAATATTTTATTAATATTAAATTTTAGATTAAGTTATATTGGGCTTTTATTCTTAATGGCCCATTTATGGACATCACAACCCCATCCTCTCTTCTCCTCTAAATAGGGCTATGTGTCTAGCACCACAAATTACTTTCTACCAAATCCTGAAATCCACTAACACAGATCCAATATAGCCATCCTATTTTTTTAACGCCAATGGATTCGACCATCGAGTTCATAGGTAATGAGAATTATGAAATTTTTATAACCTATATAGCTACATAAAAGTAGATGACGTTGATGATGATCTGGTGATCTTACGATCTCTCTCGAAATGATTTTTTTAATTAAATTATCAATCAAGTCAATAAAAAGAAGTTATAAAAATTTGATAATAACTATCTTGATAGACAAGTTCTATTTTAAACAAAAATCTTAAAAATAGTAAAATTTGTGAGATAATCACAAAAATAAAAGTTTTTAGATAAGCTATTTTCTAACGTAAAACTTGTGGAAGAAACTCTATTGTGACCCCGCTTTAATTCCCGCTATATATATATATATATATATATATATATATATATATATATATATTGATCATCTAATTGTGGTGATTTGCCAATATCTCATGTTCCTATAAGCAAGAGTTATTTTCGTTATTCCATGTAAACATTCAATCGCTTCATCTTATAAAATAATGCTTTCATTGTTATGTCTCCTTAACGTGTTTTCATAATCATTTGATTCTAAAGGGTTCAACACAATCAAGTATCGGTGATAGATTAGTAGTTTTATGTTATCGGTTCATTATGTCATATGTAAACAAGCAAATGAATGCGTTAGGATGGACAACCTCTAGAAGATAGTTTTTCCTAACCGCTTTCCATTTTAAAAAAAAACTCTTCAATCAAAGGTTTCCATCGAGGTTTCCACACGAGATTCTGCTTCACTCGAGATTCTCCAAAGCAACAAGATTCTTGAATGCCACGAGATTCTCCATTGTATGATAATGTGACTTTGGAAGACTTGGACATAAATAGATTACTGATGCTAGCAACCTCTCCTTAAATGACTCTTGCTCTTGATTTAGTGATGGTTCCATGTATCATAGGCGATGTTAAGGATGTTCTTGCATCGCGTTGACTCCAGTCCCGACTCGTCATTTTCACCTCTCGAGCCCAGGGCCCATTTTTCCAAGTGCTGCAAAACCACCATTGTCTCTGAGCTAAGCTCCTCATCCACCGCAGTCGTTTCTCGAAACCAAATCCACCGTCGTAGTGGAACAAATCCGGTAAAAAAATTAGGCTGAATTTACAATGTAGGCCTTTTAAAATGTAGAGTTTGGATTTTGGGCCTCTCATAATTTCATTTAGAAAATGGGCTTCTATTGTAGAAAAAATCAGAAAAGTAAGGGACATAGATATCTAGACTGATTTGATGGGTGATATGTAGAAAAAATCAGAAAATAGACCAATCAATTCAGCCAGCCCATCTTCTTCCCTCCATTGTCCCTTCTTCTTCCCTCCTTTCAAACGTAAATTTATATCTGGGTATCCATATGCAGCTCTTTTCTTCTTCCCATTGAAACGCAGGAATCTGGACTACTTGTTGAGCTTCTATTTCTGGGTAAGTAGTGTTTGTTCCTATTTATGGGTAATCTCAAACTTCCTGGGTAATGTATTTGTGGGTAATTTGAAACTTCTCATCTTTTGTTTTTGTGAATCTAAAACACTGAAACTTCCTGTTCTATTTGTGGGTAAGCAGTGTTTGTTTACATTTTCTATTTGTGGGTAAGCAGTGTTTGTTTGTATCCATGGATAATCTCCAACTTGTCATCTTCCTGGGTAATGTATTTTGGGGTAAGCTGAAAGCCTGAAACTTCTCATCTTCCTGGGTAATGTATTTCGGGGTAATCTAAACAAGTCAAACTTCTTGGGTAATCTATTTCTGGATAATCTCAAAATTTCTGGGTAATGTATTTCGGGATAATCTGAAACTTCTCATCTTCCTGGGTAATGTCAAACTTTTTGGGTATCCATATACTCCAACACTAATATACACATGTCTATATAATCTAAATAACTGAACTTGGGTAAACATACAATTGGGTAAGCACATATACATATACTCCAACACTAATATACACATATCCATATCCATATAATCTAAATAATTGGAATTGGGTAAGCATTTTTTGGGTAAGCACGTATCATATACTCCAACAGATATTCATATAATCTAAATAAGTGAACATTATCATACCCAAAAAGTAACTACGTATGCATACAATTGGGTAGCCCTAGTATCAGCGGAAACCCTAGCTTCATCCGCCATCGAAGTCTCGCCGGCCATCCTACGCTCCTCTGCTATAATAACAGCTTGCGTAAACCCTAGACTGTAAGAGGGCGTTGAAATCTAACAACGTTTCCAAGCGGTTTCAGGGGAGGAAGAAGAGGGCAAAGAAAGGAGAAGTGGGCGCGGTTTGGGTAAGGTTGAAGAATAGGGCGCAAATGAAGGGGAAGTGGGCGCCGCCTTTAGCGGACGAAGAAGGAGTGCGCCGGCTTTAGAAGAAGTGCGCCGGCTTCACCGGAGGGAGAGGGTAAAGAAAGGAGAAGTGGGCGCCGGCTTTGTGGTACCAGTGGCGTAGCCCCTCCTCGTGTCAACCTTGACGGCGAAACCCTAGATCTCTCGCTTGCCCTTCTCCCGCTCGAAGGAAACCCTAGATCTCTCGCTCACCATTCCGTGTCGGCTTGGTGACCAAATGTCCTGGCGGCGAAACAGTGGTCCCTGTCGTTGAAACTCCGGCGGATCTCCGTTTCATCCTCTATTTCTCCTTCTTCTCTTTCGTTCCTTTCTAGATCTGTTTTCTCTCTCTTTACAAAGAGAATGAATGTTTTCTCTTTCTTCTCTGCAAATAATACCAAAGTTATTTAATATTCAATTTTTTTGACAGCTCATCCATCCATCCATCTTTTCTTGGGAGGCCCACAAATACAGCTATTAATTTTTTTGCAGGCCTAAATTATACTAGGAGCCCACTTTGCAAAAGTAAAATTTTAGGAGTCTTATTTCCCTCATTTAGTCAAAAAATTGTTGTTTCCCCCTTGCACGAGCTCTTCATTCTCTCCGTTCGAGCTACTAGACCCCTCGTCCTTGCCGGAGACGAATTAGATGTTGTTGCCGCCATCTTTGTGGGGAGAATTGCACCAAGCTACCACCGGGATCGAACCTCCCGCCACATCCGCTACCTCCATAACTATAGATCGGAAACCCTATAAATTCGGGTAAATTGTAGCAAAAGAACCATCTTTCATTTATGCTTTATGGCCCTAACTTTTGGAATTCGCAAATCTGCCCCTAGATGGATAATTATAGAAAATGGCCCGGGTTTTATATTTACATAATAGGGAAAGATTTTTGGAAGTTCACCAATTGCCCCAAATTGGTTAATTATAGATTTTGACCCAATATTGTAATTACGGGAATTACCTATATGTTTATAATTATATTTTATGTCCTAAGTTTTGGTAAATGGACTTGAAACTTATGTAGTTGATTTATTTAGGTCTCTTACGCACTAGAGACACATTTGGATATGAAGATACTTTTTTGGCATCGATATACGACTTTTGACCTTTGTTCACTCCGATATGTAAGTGTCTCTAAACCTTTATCGGATTCCGTTCTTAAGATTTGTTTGTCGATTATTTTCATTGGATGAAATTGATTGATGATAGTATATATGATATATTGATATTAGATACTTGAATGTTGGGGACTGCGGTGATATTGAGACTCGGAGGCAAGTCGTTTTGACTTACTTAGTTGCCGCCCTTCATATTAGAATTGTTGTGGTTGTGAGTAGAACATATTTTTGGAGATTATATATATATATATATATATATATATATATATATATATATATATATATATATATATATATATATATATATATATATATATATATATATATATATATATATATATATATATATTGAAAACGGAAAGAGGTTCGAAAATTGTGGGCCGTCTAGGAGGTCAAAAGGTCGAAAAAGATTGGCAGACGGTCTAACCGTCGTGAAGGGACACACACAAAGGAGAAAAGAAGTATACAAAAATACATAAAAAAAACCCCGAAATAAAAAAGTCTTCAAGGGAAAAGAGGATGATCCAACCAATAGGAGACAACGAGCATAAACGTTCATCTTCGAAGGAAGTACACATGTAGGAAGTTTGGGGAATAACTGTGGACACCTTAGATCGGGGGCTGCAACAGAGCCGCCATGAGTCGATCACAAATCCACACATCCTTCTCGACAAACGCTCAAAACCGCCATCAAAGGACAACACCAAACCTCAGAAGACGAAACTGAAGAACACGGGTATCATGATGTATAAAGGTGTAGAACTTGATGGATAAAAGAAATCTTATATGTATTAAAGGAGAGACCTTCTTTGCCACGTGTCAACGTCACAATTCGCGCAGCTTCCAAAAATATTTTTAAAAAGTTATTATTTTAATTATTTTTATAGAAAGAAAATGGCAGTACATATAATTAAATCTTACTAAAATTGTTTTTATTTTGAAATTTGTAATCAATTAAATCTTACTAAAAATTTTTAATTCAGCAATTTAAAATTTAAATTAAAACATGATAAAACAATTAAAATGAAAACGAAAATGGTAAAACATAATAGCAAAATAAAATTTTCTTTTTACAATTTGTTATATTGACTTTGTTACACAATCTTCAACAAATATTTTTAAATTTAAAATTGTTTTAATTTTGAAATTTGTTATTTGAGCTTATTTGTCTAGATGTTGTTGCAACATATATGAGATTTGTTCGAAGACTCATAATAAGTTAAATATGTGTAGTAATTGTTAATGTAAATATTATGATTAAATATAAGTTATATACAATAATAATTAAAAAAAACTCCGTGCAGAGCACGGGTAATATACTAGTAATGATTTGTAGGGAGAAGATTGTTCACTTTTTGAGATGAGACTACTTGTTTGATTTTGAGTTGGTAAGCATTCCAAAGAAGACATAAGCCCCTCTGCCCTCCCATTGGCGGGACAATAGATTATGTTATCAAAACTTGCCGATCTTCGCATACGATCTTCCGACGGACTTTCAGATTTTGTCCTATAAGAGCAATAATGTTGATATTATGTATTTTGCAAACGGCTTCAAGATTTATCCAGAGTCCATACGTTACTCTGGTATATACCTCCCACCTCTGACGTTCCAGAAACTTATATTCATAACAACCTATAAGTACCAAATGGACCTTGAAAGAAGAAGGTAACTAGGCCTAAAAAGCACCAAGCCCATGTTGTAATTACCTTGCCAATAAAAGACAAATAAGAGGGTCGGTGAAATTTGATTGTGTGATTGAGCTTTAATGGCTTTATGGGCCTTAAAAGATCCGGTCATGTTAATTGATTTGATTACCAAACAAGTGTGATGGGTTGCGATCCAAAAAAAACATCAGGAAAGGCCGAATCAAGGCTCATTGTAATTATAAACCAGATTGTTGCAATATTATCTCTTGGTATTAAGTATCGATCTTATTTTTCAACATCAAATTGATTCCGGCGAGATAATTGGAGGTTGGTTAAAAGATTCTAAACAGGGATTGACCAATTTATAAGAAGCAGTATAGTTGATAGTTGTTGACAAGGATTAAAAGAGTTTTGTGCAGGGACGGATCCAGGATCCAAAATTTGGGTAGGCTAGATGCATAAATAATTTCGATTTTTTTCATCTAGCGTTGTATTATATGGTTGAAAAATTAGTGTCTAATTTTTACTGTATTAAAATTAGCTATAAAAATAGTATATTACTTTACAAATTTCGTTATCATAAAAACATTGGATTTTTCAATTAAAATAAATTTATTTGTTATGAATTATAACAGATTTAAACAAAATATTGATTGTGGATTTAGTGATTCGATAAATTAACTTAAATTAAAAAACTTACAAAAATTTTAAGATTATACGCTAATTAGTAAAAGTTAAGAAATAAAAAAAAAAAAAAAATGTGGCGTAAGATTATTGGACTTCTAAAATAAAAAAAATTCAAATTAATGGAAGGCTTCGAACCTAGGACCAAACAGCTCTCTTTCAACTCTTGAAAACCATGGTACCAAATGCTACACAAGATTTCATGTACCAAGTTATTTTTTATATTACTAAAACATGGGGTGGGCTGTAGCAAACCTCAGCCCACCCCTAGATCCGTGCCTGGTTTTGTGGATATATGAAAATGACTTCACAGATTCAAGAACAAGGCATAAAACATGATAAGGTAACAAATTTTGAAAAAATTGTTAAATTAGACCTATTCACACATCTATTATTTTGTCAACGCCACGTTTCTCGAACTCTAAAAAATTTATTTCAAAAAGTGATTTTTAAATATTAGTATAAATTGCAAAGTGATTTCTAAATTTTTTATAAACATATTTAATTAAATAAATATTTTACAAAAATAAAATTTAACTTTACGGATTTTTTTTGCAATTGATTTCACCAACAATCATATCTTAACAAATTCTTTTAGTTTTATTTTTACGGTGTAATTTATTTTGTTTGTTATTTTTATTCTAATCCATTTCCTTTTTTTTTTCTAAGATAACTTAATCTAATTATTATAAATATTTTTAATATATAATTAATTAAAACATAATTAAAAATCATAGTAAATTATAACTCATTCCCGTTTTTTATCTTTCAAAAATATACATTTGAATTTATAAGTATTAAGTATTTATTAAATTCAATCCGCACAAGAGTGCGGGTAATACATTAGTTAATAGTTTAAACATGGATTATCTCCATATAGATAATTTAGAAAGAATACAAGCAATATAAATAAAAACGCACACATTGGATATGACTCCTCTTAGATATGTTAACTGGGTTACATCAACAACTTAATTGATACATGTTTGTGGAATTTGTGTAAATCAATAAATCGAGAGAAATTGGATCAAGGGCACATAATAACAAGCAGCAAATCCTGACATGAAGAAGAGAAGTGGTAGACTGTTTCACAGGTTTTCTAAAAACATACAAAGAGTGAGGATCCAGTCATAAACTATTGTTTTTTTTGAAGTGTTTTTTCTCGAGATATCAGACTTTGGGGCCTTTGTATCATATTTTGGTCTGGGTGGCTAAACGAAAGTTCAGCATCGATTTTAT
The DNA here is from genome assembly GCA_033239045.1 of Fagopyrum esculentum. NCBI lineage: Eukaryota > Viridiplantae > Streptophyta > Magnoliopsida > Caryophyllales > Polygonaceae > Fagopyrum > Fagopyrum esculentum. The sequence goes on along the minus strand of BSUD01000002.1, from coordinate 157,379,633 downwards.
GGTTGTTTGGGTCATTGATGGGAGTGTTGAGGTTGGAAACTTTTTGAGTGTTAGGAGGATGTGATATAAGGATAGTATAGATAAAGGATAGTATAGACAAAGACACACATGATTGTATGTACGAGTAATAGGATATGACGACGGTTATGGAGGAAGATATAAGTTGATGGTTGCATGTCAAGGAAGTATATATGATATGATGAGGAGTGTGATAGGCTATGTGAAGATAATTAAAGGAATTATCGTATGTATGATATGTTCTCCAATTTTAGATAGGGTTGATAGTTGTGTCATCCTAGGTAGGTGTTGGTGTAGATAGTTTATTAGGGAGAGATTCGATAAATTTAAGAGTTGGTTAGGTTTAAGTTAGTGTTTAGTAAGTTGTATTTTGAGACATTGCATAGATAGATGTGTAAAGGGAGAGAATGATATGGTGGGTGATGAGTTCAGAGATTAGTAGTTGAGTAGATAAATGTGTTGCGCGATGTGAATATGATGACTGACCCTAAAGATGAAATGAGGATGTGTTGGGATGAGATAGGTTGATGAATGATGTTGAGTAACTCGTGTTGTGAGTTGGGTGCCCCTTCCATATATAAAAAACTTGTATACATGTTTTGGAATGTGGTCTAGTAGAGATCGAGTCGGATAAAGAAGGTAGAAATATATAAAATGGGAGATGTGATTACAGATATACGTAGCCATTAGTATGCCGAAGGGACACACATGGACTTGAGAGAAGAGTGTTCTCATGATCATCATTATGATCATTATCATGAACACTATCACCATTTTTTAATATTAGAGTATTTATTCTAGTATGGGAGTGCCTCAACCGTTTTACTCATATTTTGGAGTAATTTTATTATTTGATACCGCTTCCTCTATATAGTTAACATTTTTACACGTTCAGTAGTTTGGTATACATAATTTTTTTTCGTTTTATACTAATATTAGGAGTTATATAGTTTGACTTAATGAATCGTGATCTATGCATTCTTGAGCTTTGACTTTGACTTTGAGACGCTAGCTAATGGTTTTATATGTTGTTGAATTTTAGGATAACTTTAGGTTTTAGGTATGTTTCGGAGAAACTTCTCAGAGTTGGTGATCAACCGGACACACGTGTGCCTTAGGATTTGGGAAGGTGGTTGTAGTCTTGATCTTGAGATTAAGTTTGTAAAGTTGTACCAGTTTTTATCATATATTTTTACATGGTTTAAAAGTACATGTTATTATAACTATTTCCAAATTAAAGGTCGATTATGTTTTATTGTTTTATCGTGCGCTTGTTGGAAGGTGCGATAGTGAAGTTGTTGTTAGACTAAATCTAGTGAATCCACTGTGTGGTTCATATCCTAGTAACACTCCAAGATTTCCCAATATGCGGCGTTATAAAACACACGAACAATTGTGTTTGTGCTGCCAACAACACTAAAATAGCAAAATAGTGTAATTAGGTGTTGACAACATTTCCAAAAGAACAATATATAATGTTTAAGTGTTGTCAACAACACAAAAATACGTAATAAGCTGTGTTAGATGTTGTCGATCAACAACATAATAAACACCAAAACATGTAGGGATGACAATGGATCGGGTGACGGGTGGATGACCTTGACCGCCACCCGATCCATCACCCAAAATTGTCCATACCACCCGACCCATCATCCGCTAAGGATCTCACTCGCATCCAATATACGTACCCACATCCGTCGGATGAAGCGGTGGATCGAGTGAGATTTCGGGTGTTATACACTTCAATTATAATTTGTAAAAAATTAAATATTTTACTAAAAATAATGAACATACCTAAAGCCAAATAAAAAATAACACAAAAGGTACATGATATCAAGTACAACACTATAACAAAGCAAGATTTAAAATATTTTTTTTATAATGAATCAATAATAAGGATCGAAATATATATTAGAAATCTAAAGAAAATAGACTAGGAAAGAAAATATAGGTTTTAATTTAATATAATTATATCGTATGAAAATAATGGTAAAATTTTATAATATAAAACTACAAATACTAAAAAATATCTATAATTTTAAGCGGTTGAATATGGGTCGGATTGATGGATGGATGATGGGTGGACGACAATACTAAAAAATATCTGTAATTTTCACCCTTCGTTAGTTCAGATGGACGGATATCCGTCGGATACGGGTGAAATTGTCATCCTCAAAAACTAGGGTGATTGTATTGTCATCAACCCCAAAAACAAGACAAAAAATCGATGTTTGTGTTGTCAACGAAAACACATATTTCAAGTTGAAAAAAACGACATTGCTTGAATTTGGAAGAATTTAATGAGCGAAGTTGAATATTTTCGAATGGTCGTAGGTTGAAAAAAGAACGCTTTTTAGCGATTTTGGAGAGGATAATTTTTTTTTAATTTATGGTATTTATAATGATTATTTTTACAATGTTGAACCGTTTGGGAAAAATTTTACAATTTTATACTTTATTGGAGTTACTTTTAAAACTTTACCATTTTAAGTAAATTAAATTAAATGTTTTTTTTGGTAGTGAAATTAAAAGTATTTGAAAGGCATTAAATAATGTATTTAATTTGAACTCTTTAAGCCAAATTCTCACTTCATTTACTATAAAAAGGCAAAATTAATCATATAATTTGGTTCGTTTTATCGAAATATAAAATGTAAAGTTGAAAGACAAGTAAACGACATTGATTATTCATTTGATTTGTTAAGTGGAACGTGTATGGTTTTTTTACAGTCCAACATGAGTGGGGTTAATTAGTGAGTAAAAACATTTGGGGGTAAAAAAAGGTAAATGAGAAAGTAAAAAAGCGGGATTTGGTAGAGCATGTGAATTCAACGCACTCGTGTGGGAGGTAATGGAAAAAAAGTTGACCAGTTTGATTGAAGTGAATAGTGGGGCCCATGAAATTTTGATCCTCATCCTTTCCCGCCTGCCACTGCATTCGTCTCAGAGCGGTTGCTGTAGAGCTACCACGTGTCAAATTGCATCAATCCACAGCCATTGATCTCCCAAGATCAACATCGTGTCGTACGTTTAAAGAAAGAGAGATTATTCTATTTTTATACTTTTTAGTGGTCGAGAGTAGCGCTCAATTTTAGATGTCGATGGTCCAATCATAAAACTTGTTAATTATAATTTTAATTTTATTATATATTTGGGAAATTGTATTAAATTTACAAATTCTTTTAGAATAAATTAAAGTTTCTATTAAATTAAGAAATTAAGAAACAATTTGATTTATTAGGTTTTTTTTTAGTTTTGTATTTAGTAAATTAAAGGGTGATGGATTGCATAATTTTTAATTTTATTATACATGAGTGTGTAGAGTTTGAGAATAAATACAAAAGGTTAGGGCATATTTACTTAATTAAAATATTAAAAAGTTTAGTTACTACTATAATTTTTTGAAAATTTATGTTTTTCATTGTTATGCTTGTTTTAGGAAAACTTTATAGTGAGATATCCGTTTACGTGTTTTAATTTATTCATATAGAAGTCATTGTACTAAGTAAAACAGAAAATATTAGAAGTATATTTATAAGAATAAAATAAAGATCTTATTATATTCCGAATTCACTTTTTTTTCATTTATACAAAATATTAGTGTTTTATTTAATCACACCGAGATATTATATGAATCCATATAAGTTTTTTTTATACCCAATCTAAATTTCATTGAGAGTTTTGAAATTAGGGGCTCGGACAATTTTAAAATTGGGTTTCGAAATGAAAGTCGGTTTCAAGCCGCTACCAATTTATTTAATCCCATGTTTGTTGTCCAAATTCGAAAAGGATGTACAATTTTATTTTGTTGAATTCCGCATTTGGACTTTAAAGGCAGAAAATTTTAGAAAGGAAAAAAACTCATTATGAATATTGGTCCAAATGTGGAACAGTTCTAACTTAAATTTTGAAATTCAAACACCGAACCGTCACTAGTTTTAGTTTCGGAACTCATGTGTTAAATAACTTGTTTCAGCTTCAGCTCCAAATGACTTCCATTTGAGACCCTAAATAATTATGCACCCAAAGTGCATAATTAGATAATTTTTAAAAATATTTTTTATATAAGTACATCAAGTAACCCTAAAAAACTAAAAATAAAAGTCTAATATGAGTTCAACAATTTACAATCAAATTTCCATCCTTACCAACAAAAGAGCATCAAATTTATCAAACTCACAATAAACTGAGAGCCCGTTTGGAAGCGCTAGGAATCATTTCCGGTAACGGAATGATTCCGAATCAATCAAAAAATACGTTTGGTTAGAACTCTTTTAACACATAAAAGTAATCCCATCATTTCCATTTCCATTCCTAACCCTTATCCGATTTCATTCCATTTCCATTCCACCGCTCCAACCAAACGGGCACTGAATGTAATTATGTAATCGATGCAAACGGATATCATACAAGGATGTTATTGGTTAAACATAACCATATTGAGTAAAATTTAAAGATCCAATCATAATATTACAAGAATCTATTTCGATTTCAAGTTTTGGATTAGTCTTTACATAAAAAAATTTTACCAATATGTTTGCATAAATATATGCACAATAATTCACTATCTCATGTCATTTTAAACTTAATTACATAATATATAATAAAAAAATTGACATGTGAATTTTAAATAATATTTCACCAAATTTCTATTTCTCTAAATAGTTGACTATAGTTTTTACACACACAACTCTTAATATAATCATGCATTAATAGTTGAGTTAGACATATAATCTTCTTTCTTAATATGTATTACATACGGAATTACGGATAATGATTGACTAAATGACTTATATAGTAATTTTACTAAACCACGCAAGCTTGTTTAGCACCCAAATTATCCATTTCTCACAAAAAAAACCCAAAAAATATAACTTACACATTTATGTCCTAAATCAAATGAAAATCCATCCCATTATCTTATCTTATATCTATTAAAGCAGAGCCTCTATTGCCACGTGTCAAGCCATGGTTCTCCCAGGCCCCAAAATTTTTTTAAAAAGTGGTTTTTAAAGGTTAAAATCTATATAAAAAAATATTTCAACAATATCTCTTTAATAATTCAAATTAAGAATTTTTTTGCTTTAAATTGCTGAGAAGATATTGCGAATTTTTTTAATTAAACACTTTTATTATTTGTTGGTGTTAATGTTAAAAAAATTCAATTCGGTTATTTTTAATCCTTTTAATTACATAATTTAAATAAGGAATTCTAATTAAAAAGTAAAAAATGGTCAATCTTATCTTATCTTATATATCTATTAAAACAGAAGCCTCTTTTGTCACGTGTTAACGCCTACAAAATTTATTTTTAAAAAGTAATTTATAATTGCTAATATAAATTAAAAAAATTTAAAAAAAATATACAAATAAAAATTAACTTAGATATTCTTTTCAATTGCAATAAATCATAAAAAAAAAAAACAATGATTACGTAACAACTTTAAAAATTGAAATCTATAATTACAAAAAAAAATTGTTAATTTTGAATCTTATCTCTACGGATTTTTTAAAATCAATACTTTTAATTTTTTTTAAATATTTTATTTTTCTACTGAAATTGCGTATCTTAAAAAAAATTATTTTTTATCTAAAATTTTGTTAGATAACAATATTTAAATAAAAATATAAACAAAATTTTTTTATTGTTAATTACATAACAACTTTGAATATATATATATATATATATACATATATATATATATATATATATATATATATTATATTATATTATATATACACACTAACTAGGTAATAAATCTAACCCGTATTTTTCAAAACCCGCACAAAGTGCGGGTATTACACTAGTATATATTAAGGGAGAAGCAATTTTTGCCACGTGTCCTCTCATAAATTAACCTCAGCAAAACTTTTTTATTTTAATCAGCAATATTTTTCAGCAATTTAAATTAAGTATTTGCTGCAATTTTTTTTGTTACGGAATTCTGTTTGTGATATCTCCATTTAAATAGAAAATGCTAAATCTCAACTTTTTTTTTTAGCTTTTACCATTTTTAATTATCACCTGTATAGTTTTTTTGTAATGTTCATTTTTAAGAAATTATCTCTTTTTAAATTATAAATCAGAGATAATTATGAGATAATATCAAAACTTTTGAAAAAGTATTTTAAAAAAAGTTACATATTTCTCTTTTTTAACCAATGATATTATTGTTGTAATTTTTTTATTTTAATCAGCAATATTTATCTTTTTTAAATTATCTCTTTTTTGGTGTAATTTTTTTTTGCTGCAATTTTTTATTTTAATCAGCATATTTCTCTTTTTGAAATTATCTCTTTTTTGATGCAATTTTTTTTGTTATCTATCTTATAGTTTTTTTTTCTAATTGATGTAAAACTATGTTCGACAATGATAATAACATACCTAAAAATGAATACAATAGATTATATATATATATATATATATACATATATATATATATATATATATATATATAACTATACTACTTATAAATCAAATAATTAAACTGAGTGCATGAATACTATTACACATTTTAATATTTATTGCATTTTAACCTTATATTTAACATATTATAATATGTATTATAAAATTAAATTTAAAACGCAAACCCGCACAAGGTGCGGGTATTACACTAGTTATTACATATTATAAAATTAAATGAAAATCCATCCCATTATTACATATTAAAGGAAGGAAAATAGCACGCGCTATGAGCAATCGCGTGGCCGCGATCTACGAAACCAGATCTGCAAAGCCAGCTCATAGCGGACCCCACAAGCCACTTCCTTTCTGTTTAAAAATCATTTCCCCCTTTATTTTATTTTATTTTAAATTAAAATATCACATCCGAAAATCAGAAGGCTAAAAATAAATCGATTAATTAATAAAAAAGATAACAGGGTACGACCCTCAGATGGGGCTCAGCCCCATATGGCCCGTCTGCTTCACCAATTAGCTGTACCACTTCCCCATGGACCCCACTCATCTCTCTTTTATATCAATTATTATTTTCATAAATTGTTTAAATAATATATTTATAAACAGAAATATCATTTTTTTATATCAAAAATCTCGTTCTTACAATGTCGTCTTCTTAGTTTGATCTATGTTTAGCTGATTTTCGAGTGGTTTGTCTAGGAGAGAGCGCGGATCTGTGATCGATTCCTGATGACACTGTTGCGAGTTTAAATCTGAGACGTCCATAGTTGTTCCCCACCTCTTACTCAGTGTACTTCCTTTGATGATGAACATTTTGCTCGTCGCTTCCCGTTTGACTGCCTCGGAGATTTCTTTACTTTTGGGATTCTTTGATGTGATTTTGAGTATTTTCTTATTTCTATTTTGTTGTTTTTCATGATGGTTAGTTCGTCTGCCGATCTTTTTCGGTCTTTCGATCCACAATACTCGAGGTGCACTCACAAGGAAGAAAGGAGAAAGCATCTTTTGAAGCATTGCGGTGCAGCCACGGCTCCCCACCTCTGCTGCAACAAGATGCCTTTTTCTTTTTTTTTTAAAGGAATAATTTCGAGTACTTTATATTATCATTTTTCTTGAAATAAAAATAGATTCAATTATTATTATTACAACAGGGAAAAATAATAAAATAAATGGCATAGAAATGGCCCCCGTTTCTTCCTTATCTCTTCAAGCCCCTCAGCGGCTCTGTATCTTTCTTTCTCTTTCTCTCACTTGTCTGCTCCTCCATTGGAGCTCGCGCCTTCCCACGCCCCCATCACGAGCCTCCCTCACCCCCTTCACCTGCTTTGATCCTCGTAGCGAGCTTGTCAGATAAAGATTCAATTTTAATTAGGAATCCCTGAATTAAAACCCCCTCTTTTTCTTCAAGTTTCAACTCCAATCGATTTCTGTTTGCCGATTCTATTTCGCTTTTTGATAGCTACTTCGAGTTTTTGCTGTTGTTGAACAAATTTTAAGATGAAGAGAGAGTTTGAGGAGATGAACGGTGGTCAACGCCACCAGCAAAGCTCTGTGGGAGATGTGGGTTCGTCTTCTTCCTCGAAGGGGAAGCTCTGGATGGAGGAAGATGATGGAGGTGGTGGAATGGATGATGAGTTGCTTGCGGTTATGGGTTACAAGGTCAAGCAATCTGATATGGCCGATGTGGCTTTGAAGATTGAACAGCTTGATATGGCTATGGGTCAGGATGATTGGATCTCGCAACTGTCTGATACTGTTCACTATAACCCTTCCGATCTATCTGGTTGGCTCGAAAGCATGCTTTCCGAGATCAATCCCGTCATTCCACTGTCGTCCTCTGTCGCGGGAAACACCAGCACCACCTCTATAATCTATGATAACTCAGAATACGATCTCCGAGCAATCCCTGGAATCGCCGCTTATAAATCACCATCTCCGCCTCCACCACCACAAAATCCGCTCCAATCACCGGAAAGCAATAAGAGAATCAAGCACGAGCCGAGAAGTCCAGCTACAGTCGGATCTACATCCTCTTCCACCACTCCGCAGGCGTCGTCTTCGTCGGAGCAATCCCGTCCGGTGGTTGTTGTCGACTCACAGGAAGCCGGAGTCCGACTCGTTCACACACTCATGGCTTGCGCTGAAGCCGTCCAGAACGAGAATCGCACTCTCGCCGATGCTCTCGTGAAGCAAATTGGACATCTCGCCCTCTCTCAAGCTGGAGCGATGAGGAAAGTCGCGACGTACTTTGCTGAAGCCCTAGCTCGCCGGATCTACAGGATCCGACCTCAAATTTCCCCAGTCGATGCTTCATACTCCAACGTCCTACAATCACACTTCTACGAATCCACTCCGTATCTCAAATTCGCTCATTTCACAGCTAATCAAGCCATCCTTGAAGCCTTCTCCGGTGCATCTCGCGTTCATGTCGTTGATTTCAGCATCAATCAAGGAGTGCAATGGCCGGCGTTGCTCCAAGCCCTAGCTCTTCGTTCTGGTGGTCCACCTGTTTTCCGGCTAACCGGAATCGGACCTCCACAGCCTGACAACACCGATTCCTTACAGCAGGTTGGATGGAAGCTTGCTCGATTTGCAGAGACAATCGGAATCGAGTTCCATTACAGAGGATACGTTTGCGAGAGCTTGACTGATCTGGAACCCAGCTTACTTGATATCCGTCAAACCGGACCCGAGTCAGAGGTTGTTGCAGTCAACACGGTTCTGGAGCTCCACCCGCTTTTATCCCGAACCGGAGCCATTGAGAAGGTTCTAGAGAACGTCAGAGGGATGAACCCGAAGATTGTTACAGTAGTTGAGCAAGAAGCTAATCACAACAAACCGGTTTTCGTAGACCGGTTTAACGAAGCTTTACACTATTACTCAACAATGTTTGACTCGCTAGAGAGCGGTTCAGGTGGAGCAGAAGGCAATTCAGGGACGGCACATGACGTGGCGATGTCGGCAGTTTATCTGGGTCGACAGATCTGTAACGTAGTAGCTTGTGAAGGACCAGACCGGGTTGAGAGGCATGAGACGCTACCTCAATGGCGAGTTAGGTTTGAATCAGCCGGGTTCGACCCGGTTCATCTCGGTTCAAACGCTTTTAAGCAAGCAAGCATGTTACTTGCCCTATTTGCTGGCGGAGATGGCTATAAAGTGGAGGAGAGTCAAGGTTGTTTAATGCTCGGTTGGCATACTCGCCCACTTATCGCCACCTCAGCCTGGCGTTTGAGTGGCGGCGTAGTGAACCGGAGCTGAGTTGACTCAGATCCGTACCGAGTCAAACCCGGTTCATCTCATTGAATTTCACTGTAAATTTTCATGTCGAGACCTGCAGATTTTGAGCTGGCGATGGAGATGAAGATGAAGACGAAGATGGATCTCTTAGTAGCTTTTCTAAAATTTTCCCCTTCCTATATCCCCACGTTGAATTTCTTGTTCTTTTTCTCCGATCTCTATTATTAGTATGTTTGTTAATCATTTTCTGCTGTTACGGGTTTTAGGGGGAAGAAGAAGATGAATCAGAGACTGATGAATGATGAAGAAGATCAAACTTTGTAATGTAATGTAACTACGGCGATGAATCTTTAGCTCTTTACTAGTATCAATAAAAACTCCTCAGAATTTCCAGAAATTTTGCTGTTTATGTGCGTTATATGATGAATCTGTTTATATCAACTGGATTGATTAATTACAGCTTGCAGGACAGAGATGAGTTCTCCCATGAAGTTGACCATGGATTGAGTGTTAATGTAATAAACATAAGCGCAGCTTTTCTTGATTATTTTCCTTCCCTATAAGCCTATAAATATCAATATTCATAGCTTCTCCTTTTAGGTATCTTTTTCTGTTAGTCCTCTTCAAAGCATAAGCATTATTCTAAAGGGAAACTTTTATTTTGTTTCATAAATCAATTTAAGGTTAACAATAATACTCATTTTAAGGCTCTTTTAAATTTATATCCTAACGTGAGTTTTTGATTTGATTATGTAAATATGAAAATGACACTTTTCAAGATTGGGGTAAATTTTTTTTTTTTTTTTTATATAGGACGTAGGATGGTCCATATAACCTAATTGGTGAAGAGGACTTCATAGATTAATGTGTGTAATGTTTTGAATTTAATTATTGTAAATTATTATTGAAGTAGCTCTTACCATAAATGAAGGGACAAGGACAAGTATTATCACATTCGCCTTCTCGTTATTATTGTCTCATTAAGTAACAATTATATGGAGGGGGTAATCCATTTTGACCCGATTTATCTCAGAGGGATCCGATTTGTGTGATCCATTTTGATCCGTGATTCGAAATAACGATGAATTCGGTTTGACTCAAATCGATAGAAAATGCGTCAACCTAGTTAACATGAACCAACTCAAATAACCCGTTTGTTGTATACACCGATATTTCATGTAAGGTTGTTATATGAGACGAGGTATTCGGACTGGACTTGAAAGAAGCACGATTTGAACTCGTTCACTGTTTAAGGGAGATGAATATGAACACGTTTTAAAACTTGGTTAAAACTTTGGCTCGATTCGAGTTGAGTATAAACAAGTTTTAAATCTCAATTAAAATATAGGCTCAATGTGTTCATAAATAAGCCAAATCTGAGCATGTTAGTACTCTACCTCGTTCAACTAAAACTCAACTCATTTGACTAGATAACATACAAAAAGAGGCTCAAATTCGATCACCTTTTGACTCAGACTCGACTTATTCGGCGCACATAACGGTCCTAATTTCAGGCATCTCCTCCTGTAAATTGTATAACACCGGTAGCAAGTCCAAGGATAAAATTTTCGGTGATGAACTCTATTACAATGAAATATTGAAGATCACAAACTCAATAAAATGATAAATAGACAACTATATATCAACCTCTTAAAGTACGATATAATAAAATGAACGTCCTAGATTAATTGTTGTTAATATGTCCCTATAATTATTACAAACATTCCCTCAATGGCAAGTTTCGAACTCTAATCCATAAAATATCCCTTTAACCGTATTACCAATTTGACAAGTTAAAACTTTTTAGTTTTCATTCTAAATACCACTATAGATGTTGATTACTTAGTTTTATTTTTTTTGCTTGTAACGATCGTTAAAGGCAAAAAATATTAAAATTATTTGTAACAATTAACACACACAGTAACGGGCATTACAAGCACATTTTTTTATTTTTGTCAGTAACCATCGTTTCAAGCATTAAACAACATGAGAAAGTGATTTTTGTTCTAAGAACATTAATTTTTCACCCGTTAATTGATTTTATTATATTTTCATATTTAACATAATATTTATTGATAGAGAATATTTGATTATATTCAATACATCTCACCCAATACGCTTACAGTGATCCTAAATCATGTACGTTCGTTTTTAATATAGTGTATGGTAAATATTCCTACTCACTGTAAAATTGATTGTCACTTGAATATGTCCATATTTGCAAAACCCATATTTATAAATAGTTTTTTTTTTTACAAATCTGATATTTTTCAAAATAAAGTAAGTGTTTATTTTACTAAGCATATATTTTTGTATACATATATAAAACACACTTTTAATATATAAAATGCACCTATAAATGTACACTTCTTTCTCACTTTGAATGATAAATCACTTACCTAATTGTTTTTTCATTATCATGAACATATTTTACGTTTTTAGTTGTTAACTTAGATTATTAAAAAGTGGTTAATTATTTAAATATAATATAATTGATTCACCCTTTAAATATTAACTAATGTACGTAACTTATAATCTTTCACTACATATATATGTCACAAACTTGTCACTAAATATTTGTCCTTTTAGGAAAGCATTTGTTCTATGTACGAAATTCTCACTTACATCCTTTTTAGGGTATAAATTCTCTATATCTTCTAACTCAAAATATCCCACAATTTAAGTGAAAAGTCTCTTTTACCAATAAATGAATTTAAAATATCAGCCGTAGAAGAATAATATATTAAATATAAGTAAACAATAATGACACTATATGGAAATTTTAATATGCATTATTATGAGCACAAATAATAATTTAAATTTAAATTAATATATAAATGTTATAAAATCACTAAACTTTAAAATTATTAATATATATATGCTAATTATATATTGACATTAGTTAAACAACTTTATTTTTTTCAAATTGCACTTTATCCGTAAAATATAGTTAATTTATTTGTATATCCGTCTCGGGATCTTACGACGTGGAGGCTACACGTCTAGTGAGCCGCATGCCTAGACACACAAGATTTTTCACTCAAAATCAATTGGCAAAGTTATAAACTTTTATATTAGATTTAGAGCATCTGCATCCCATAACTTCTAAAGAAATTTCTTATCTGATTTTTTGTCTTTCTTTTATTCACAAAATGATTGAAGAATCTCTCTCTTCTATCCCATAATTCATCAAAATTTCTGTAAAGCATAATTATAACCAACAACTTGTTACATCCGACATTTAGAGAAAAAAAATTATAATTTTTCTTGATTTGTGTGAAGTGGGCAGAAACCTGTCAGGATGAGTATCTCTGCACAAAAACTTTTTTCCACTAATTGGATCCATTCTTTCTCTAATCTGACATTTATTTTTTATTTCTAATTTTTTAATTGTTAAAAAACTCCAAAAGTTCTGATATGCAGATGCTCTTACAGTATCGAGCTGTATGCATAGACATACATGATTTCTCACTAAAATCAACTGAAAATTGAAAAATAATTAATATACATATTTTCATTTCTATAATCTCTAAAGAATCAAGATCCAAATTAGTCATTATATATTGATTAGAGCACTTAATATTGGTCCAATATTGCAACCCACCCGTGTGTTGATTTCTGAGTCGAGTATGACCCAACATTTGGCCTGTCGAGTCAACTATAATTGATGATAACTCATAAGTCAAGCAAACAAGTCTTTGCTTGATTATCATGTATAAGTTTCCAACTTAACATTACACTTAACATGTATGAATGAACACAATCTCATAAGATGAAATAAGTAGAACAAAAAGATGGAATCTTGAAAGAAGCTATTCATTAATGTGGAATACAATGTTGATATGTATAGGTGGTAGCAATTGAGGATGTGACACCATTGAATATAGACATTGACAAGTAAGAGAAATATGGAAGAGGAGTAGTGATATTCCCTACCACCCACTACTTGTTGTTGACACCAAAAGGAGACATAACACACAAATCTTCCCCACCATTATCTCTCTTTTCTTTAACATCATCATCATATTATTGACAACTCTTTTCAACTACTTGAATCATTTTTTCAACTTAAAACCCTAGATTTGACTAATTACTTATCCTTTATGCTTTTTTTTTACTTAGATTAAGCTGTAGTTAACTCATTTTTTATTTGAGCATGCAATCTCATAATCACTAATGATTTCAAAGAAATTTGATTTTAAAGTAGTCTAAGGTTGTGTATGAGAACTTTTGGGTTTATTAGAGTTGGAATTATGCTTATTAGTAGTTTTCGGTAAATTTAGTAAGTCTTTTTCAGTTTTCGGTAGAGTAAGTAGGTTCATACCATTTTTCTATTAAGTAAATGCCCCGTTTTATTTTTTACAATTCAAACACACGCTTGTCTTATCATTTTCCCTTCTTTTCTTCAAACCCTAGATCTGAAGAAAGTTAAGAGTCGTATTTCACCCTCACTCTCTTCTTCATCACCCACAACCATCTCTCACCATTTCCTTCACTCCTCTATCGAGTCAGCACCACCTCCAGAGTGCTCTTCCCTCCTTTCTTCTCTTGTCCCTCTCTTTCCTATAAACGATCAAACCTACAGATTCATTTCCCTCCTCGTATGTCTATGCTCTCCTCTGCATTTCACTATCCCGCCTCCACCAGCAACCAAGGAGAAGAGTTGTTGTCCCATTGCAGCCTCGGATCTAGACTCGAGCAACTCACTAATCCGGTCTTATCGCTTCAGCCTCGGACCATATCCCTCGACACCGCTCATCGTCGCGCCTACTCCTCCGGCTTCTCAACTCCGGCGTTTTTCATTCAGGTAATTTTATTTGATGTACGTTCGCTCCAAAAAGTGTGTGCATACAAAACTTTAAATTTATAATCCGAATAATAAACCTAACGATAAGCGATTGAATGCATACTTGGAACAACGAAAAAGATTTACGGTTATAGGAACGTAAGAGATTGATGAATCCACCGCAATTAGGTTATCCATATATAACGGAAAGTAAAGCAGGGTTACAATAGGATTTCTCCCGCAAGTTCTACGTTATAAAATATTTTATCTGATTTTTTTTTGTTATTAATCCACAAGTTTTACAATATTTATTAAAATTTTAGGTTATAAGGCTTCTCCGGAAATATTGTTATTGATCAAATCTTACGTACATTACAAGGATAATCGATTTTAGAATTTAGTTTTAGTAAAAAAATTATTGGCTTAATTAGTGATTTAGTAAAAACATTATTTTGAGAATAATCGTGAGACTGCAACATTAGCATCAACGTCGCTTACTTTAGCAAATGTATATAGATTTTTTGTAGCGTTACAATTGTAATATATCATTCAATTAGCTACAATAAGTTTTTTATGCCCCTCCATGTAGCTTATGAAACGAAATATAAGCTATAATAAATTACCATAAATCCCCACAATCTTCATAAGCTTGTGCTTTCAAACGCTCACTACCTGGTTGTTTTTTTTTGTGTAAAATTTCGTAAGTATAATGAGCTCTATAAGCCGCAAAACAAGGCATCTCAAACGGAACATATTATGTCAAAAATTTTAAATTATTTTTTTGTAAAATAATAATTTTGTAGCCATTTTTTTTTATAAATTAATTTTTGTAAAATATATTTATGTTTAAAATATTTGTTTAAAAAATATTTTTTAAAAATAAATTTTGTAGAAAACAAGTTTGTATTTTAAAAATAAATAAAATATTTTTCATGCGATTGTTTTTTTAAAAAATTTTGGAATATATTTTAACTAAATTTTTAAAATTAAAAATTGAATTTTTTTAAAACTTTTTATATTAAAAATTAGTTAAAATACATACAACTTTAAAAAAGTCCCCAAATTTTTTTTAACAAAATTTCACAAGGAAACAAATTTTTTTAATTATATATATTTTATAAAAAAACTATTTTTAAAAAAAATACATTTGAAAAATTATAATTTAAGTATAATAATTTAGACAAAAAAATTAATTTATATTTTTTTAGCATTTTTATGTTATTGACTTGAATTAAGAAAATAAATTCCACATTCCGGTTGTCACGTGATCGCCGGAGTTAGGATTTTTACCGAAAAAGTAAGACATATTATTTTTGGTAAATACGTTGATAGTTTGTACCGCTCTTAGAAAATTTTAAAGTTGGGTATTATTTTGGGTTCAATGTTAATACTTGTTATTATTTTGTGTTGTTTTTTCAATAAAAATTTATTAACTAGAATTTACTATTTTCATCACTTATTTAAGTACATTAAAAAGGTTAAAAAGGCATTGGGTGATTTAAAACATATTGATTTATATACAACTAAACCTAGGTGATTTAAATTTGGGTCATTTTAAAAAAATAACCATTTATAATATATGATTTTATGATCTTGTGCCGGAATTGTTTTTAAGAATGCGATTTTATTGTTTTAATTTGAATTCTTTTCCAATTAAATATGAAGTATTGATACGATATATGATAATAAATAGTCTACCACGTTTTTTCAAATGAAAATTTACCAAAAAATAAAGAAGATAATATTTATATTTCCCCTAAAATATAATATCGGTATTGATTGGATCTAAAGATCATAAGGTGGCCACGTGTAACCTTAACTTAGGCTGGATTATATATAAGTTTGAGAACATTTAGCACGTGCTACGTAATTTTGAATTTTCAACACGAGGCCGGTGGCCGACACGTTTCCATTGCACGCATGCAATTTGCATTGCAGTTCCACCAGATAATATATATATATATATATATATATATATATATATATATATATATATATATATATATATATATATATATATATAGAGTATAGATACTATGAGAACACCCCCTAACGTGAGAACATGAGAACAGATTCGTAATTATTATTAGTTTTGTTACGAATGTGCCATATCGCTTAATGTATTATTCGTAGTTATTGTTGGTTGAGTGATTATTCGTAGTTATTGTTGGATTCCTAATTATTATTATTCGTAGTTATTATTATTTTTTATATCTACTCTAAATCTCAACCCTTAATACTCACATCCAACGGTGTACGATTGTTCTCATGTTCTCACGTTAGGGATGTTCTCATGGGAACCACACCCTATATAGAGTATAGATACTATGAGAACACCCCCTAACGTGAGAACATGATTACACGATAAGCCTGTTCTTATATGATCTATACTCTCTCTCTCTATATATATATATACTCCATCCGATCAAAAATAAATGTTGTTTTAGCATTAAAAATTTGATCACAATTATTTGTCGTTTTAAGTTTTTTAGGTTAAAAATCTTTCTTGTTGGTTCAAAAGAGTGTTGAATATTAAATTAGTGATAAGATTTATAAAAACTTTATAAAACCTATGTTATTTAATATTTTTATTAAAAATTGTGTCAAGGGCTAAAAAGATAGATAATTATGATCGGAGGGAGTATATATCAGTTCCGGTGAAGAGAAGACTTGTAGATAGGAATTAGGAGAGCTGTGAACCATTTGATGAGATTTAAATCAACGGCTCCCACACACTCATCATTAATGACATTTAAGTAATTACATAAACTTGGAAAAAAGAAGAAAATTAGACACTAAAAATACGTTTAACCCTCCATCACATTCTTCATCCCACGTTGTGAGTCTCTCTCGCCGCTGACACACAAGCTTCATATTTACTCCGATTTTCAACCAAATCAAATATTAATTACATAAAAAATTGTGAAATAAAAAAGAATACAAAACGATTCAAGTATTGTTTTTTCGAATTTCTACTCTCACTATTTAGATTTTCATTCTTAAGGTTTAGGTTTCATTATGATTGATGTTTGCTTTCGAAATCAAATTTGTTTGAATCATTATTGTGTTTAATAAGTTTGATTGAGAAAATACATGTATATACATATGTTGAGTTGGTCTAATAGCTCCAATTGATAAATCTATATGCTCCTTTTAGTGTGCACGCAAACTGTTCAACAAAATGCCTTCTAGAAAAATAGTTTATAATATTTACCGGAACAACGACATAAAAAGTATGAACACCGATGAATAGAAACATGATCAATGACGTATAAAAACATGAATACCGATGACTTATCTATAACTTTTACACATGCGCGCATAACATATTATGATCATCTTTTAACGCTTTGTGATGAGTTTTTATTTTTATTTTTGTGGTTATATATTGTAAATGAACATCTATACATTGTAAAATAAATACAAAAGAATAAATGAACATGACACTTTGATGAATAAAAACACTATGAACACCGATGTATAAAAATATGAACAATGACACATAAAAGTATGAACATTGATTACTATTTTTGAACGTAAGGGTATTATTCCAGATTTTAAGTCAGTTTACAAAAATGTCATTAATGATGAGTGTGTGAGAGCCCTTGATTTAAAATCCATCCAATGACTTACAACCCTCCTAATTTCTATCTACAAGCTCTCTCCTCACTTGAACTATAATATATATATATAGATCCTACCTCATATGTAAACAACTCTTATCGTGTGAACATGTAAACACCAAATATATGTGAGTATACCGCCGAATATATGTGACTATACCGCCGAATATATAGATTCAGGTCCGTCGAATCTTCTTCCATTAATAACACGAATTTTTTATCCTTTAATATCGCCTAATCTCAGTCATCTATTTAACGATCTAACGGATACAGCTTGTTCTCATTTTACATGATAAGAGCTATATATATATATATATATTAGTTCAAGTGAGGAGAGTGCTTGTAGATAGAAATTATGAGGGTTGTGAGTTATTGGATGAGTTTAAATCAAAGCTCTTACACGCTCATCATTAATGACATTTTTATAAATTGACTTAAAATTTGGAAAAATCTCTTACGTTCAAAAATAGGTGATCAGTGTTCATACTTTTGTATGTCACTGTTCATGTTTTTATTCATCGGTATTCATAACATTTTTATTCATCAAAGTGTCATGTTCATTTATTCTTTTTGTGTTCATTTTATAATATATTGATGTTCATTTACAATAGACATGGGCCGCAAACCTAAATCTAAACCGTAAAAATCCAAACCGGCAGTTTAGGTTTAGCTTGTTTATTAAAAAAAATAAAAAAATTGAAAAACTGGACCAAACTCCATTTTTTAAAAAAATAAAAAATAATAACCAAACTGGAGGTTAAACCGCCGGTTTAGGTTTGGATAAAGGCCAAACCTAAACCGCAAACCCACGGTTTGGCCAAACCGGCAAACCTAAACCGCAAACACACGGTTTGGACAAACCGCCGGTTTGAGCCGGTTCACAAACCGCCGGTTAGGCGGTTTGGTTCAAACCGGACCCATGTCTAATTTACAATATATAACCACAAAAAATAAATAAAAAAATTAATCACAAAACGTGAAAATATGATCATAATATGTTATGTATGTGTAAAAGTTATAGATAAGTCACCGGTGTTCATACTTTTATACGTCATTGTTCATGTTTTTATTCATCGATTTTCATACTTTTATATGTCATTGTTCATGTAAATATGATCATATATGTTATGTATATGTAAAACAAACATCAATGCTGTAACGACCCGAGTTTTAAGTAACCCAAGACGTCACTAGGCTAAGGACCACACAGTGGGTCCCATCAGTTAGCCTGACAACAACTTCACAAATAGGACCTTGCAACAAGAAGCACGAAGAAATAATGAAAACATTCAACCTGTCATTTAGGAAACGTTTACATAACAACCATGCATGAAGTTAGTATGTATATCCCAAAACAACACTATAAAACATGACACCTGAACAGGTGTCTTAAAACTTCAGCCTGAAATCAACATGTGTACACAGTTGCACACAATCAACAAAAGACTCGCTTGCAAGCGATTATTTTCAAAAGCAAGTTCAACCAACCCTTGGGTTAACACTGCCCCGGCTGTCCACACCCTGCAGCTAACATCCCTGAAGCGTTCCTATGATCAGCATTACCTAAAAAAGATTCGGTTTAAAACCGTTAGCTACTGATCATAATCTATCCACGAGAGATTATATCAACACATCACATCACAACAAATATATTCAAATACCATATACCGTGCTCATGAGATGATATCATGCTTTTATGAATGATGCACGTGAATGCAGTATGAAATTTACAATTTGCGATCCCGGACCCATTAATCCGGAACCATTTCTTATACGGTTCTGGCTTTGGTGTGAGCTCACCATTGCACAGATTAGGTTAATTCAGACATTTGCTCTTAGGTCGTAGCCAGACTGATCAAGTCTACGGGCCAGACTTTCTCGTGGTGAGTTATGGTCTTAACTCCTAACCACATGCAACATTTTGCCATTCATGTTAATGCAAACATTTACCATTTTCATTAGGTGTGCGACCCGAGCCTGAAGTCCATCAGACTCGGTGTCATTCTTATACAAACGCAAGTGATCCGGGCTTGGCCGAGCTCCGGTATTCACTGCAAAATACTCACTTTACATACTCTTGACCTTTACAAGTCACCATCATATCACATGCCTCAAAAGGCTTATCATCTCATACATTATCATGTTTCAGCAAGCTTATCATGTCATTCAATAGCACGCCTCAATAGGCTAACACGTGTTCATTTAACCATTTATCATAATTATGACATGATAATAATCATAACAACATTAAGCATGCTTTACACATCATAACGTCATTTTCATCATAAACACATCAAGCATGCTTCACACATAACACATCTCAATGCATATCAACATTCACATTTCAGCACAACAAGGCATTTCAAAACAACAACACATATCAACACAGTGAGATATAAATCTCTCAGGCACGGTTTCTGCAGATCGAAGCTAAGTAAGTCCGAAGACTTACCTGGATACGCTCACTGAGCAACTAAGCTATAGTTAGTCTACCGTCTTCAACACCACCTGTCGAGAATATCATATTCCTCGTATTAAACTTCTTGCTTCAAACATCAATTAAATTCATTCCTTTGAATTTAATTAGCTTATAGCGTTTTCTAGATTCCCAATTTAATTAATTAATCTTTAACTAATTAATTAAAATTCATCAGAATAACCTTTTGCCCGCAGGCAGTTTCTCAACCCAACTGTCATCAGATCTCATCAAACAAATAGCCCATAATCACCAGAATATTGTAACGAGCATAATGGAATTTCCAATTATCCATTTTGACAAGCCTAAGGTCAATTTAGGCCAAATCGCAATACTGAAAACGAATAAATTCATAACTTATTCGTTACTAACCCGATTGACGATCCGAAAGAAGATTCGGAATCACAACGACGTAGGCTACGCTCGGACACCATCAGATTCACCGGAATCCGAGCGACGGAACTGACCATAGAAGGGGAATGCTCGACCTGGCCATAACTTCAACGGAAACGCAGAAACTCGGTACCAAAATGAAGAGGACGAAGAGAGGAATCCGAAAACTCAAACGGAATTGAAATCGGATTACAAACGAAGAGTAGATCTGAATTTGAAGGTTGAGAGAAATCAGAGCTTTTACGAGGAAACGTGAAAGGAAATGAATTTATAAAAGAATTTCCGCTATTTATAGCGAAGTCGATAATTATCCTTTTAACAAAGTCGATAATTATTCTTTTCGCGATCCAAAGGCGGTTTGAGCCCCTTCTCCAAACTTCTCGAAATTGGAATAATAAATCTGATATATTGTGTGGATAATTATTCCGCAACTTTCTCAGAAAACGCGTATTCCTAAGCCGTCTTTCTTAGCCGCTAAGAAACGAAATAGCGGCTCTTTTGGCCATTTTGCCTTTCCATGTTATTTCATATCTAGAACATACTCAATGTCCTGATCATTTCTCTCAACTGCAATTTTATTAATTGAAGCTCCCAAATGCTCCAAATAATACCAGAGGGTAAAAATTATTCCCCGGAGGAAAAAGTGAAAATTTCCCCATAAGTCCAAATTTACACCAAAATCATAATGGTGGAATTTATACTCGTCATCTACACACTATTCGCGATTTATGGGTCAATTAATATCGATGATTAACTTACTCACCCTTAAACATCCTTTATTAGGATTCGAAAATCCTAGCTTTTACATCACACACCCCTTAAGAAAAAGTTTCGTCCCGAAACTTTAGTACACAACTCATCAGAAGACTGAATCCGTCAATCACATAATTAACCTATCTTTGCATTTCGTGCAAGCATAGATTATTATCACGTTAGCGGGGTCATCATGCTCACACTAGGGAAGTCTATCACTTCCTATGTTAGCAAACACAAATCAATTCACACACACATAAATCACATAAACATAGAATCATATAGGCACATTAGTTAGTGGAAAAGTTAGGTACTAATTCATACCTCTATCTCAATCACCGATCAAAGAACTAAACACCTCTGGATAATTTCTCTCCATGTGCTCAATTGTTTCCCATGTAGCCTCTTCCATTCCCCTTCGGGACCACTGGATCTTCACTAATGGAATCTCTTTATTCCTTAACTTCTTTATCTTTCTATCTAACACGGCCATAGGGAACTCGGCATAGGTCTGATCAGGCTCTATCTCGATAGCATCATAGCTGAGTACATGGCTCGGATCTGGTTGATACTGTCTTAGTTGTGATACATGAAACACTGGATGTACTCCATCCATTGTTGGCGGTAATGCTAAACGATAAGTCACTCTACCAACTTTTTCCAAAATCTCAAACGGTCCAATATACCGAGGACTTAACTTCCCCTTGATACCAAACCGTTTGACTCCACGAGTCGGTGAAACTTTCAACCAAACGTGTGTCCCTGTTTCAAACTCTAGCGGACGTTGGCACTTATCAGCATACGAATTTTGTCTACTCTGTGCAGCCAACATCCTTTCTCGAATCAAAGCATTTTTTTCAATATCACTTTTAACTTTGTCTTGGGCCGTATCAATGACATCGGCAGGCTCATCCCAACATAATGGGGTTTGACATTTCCTTCCGTACAGTGCTTCATATGGTGCCATCCCAATGGATGCATGCCAAATTCCGTTGTAAATGAATTCGGCTCCTGGTAAATGATGTGGCCATACTAGCCCTCAATCAAGTACACAAGACCCCAACAACTCTTCTAAAGTCTAAATAGTCCTTTCTGACTGACCATCTGACTGTGGATGGAACGCTGTTGTAAAATTCAGCTTAGTTCCCATTTCCATTGTAGTATTTCAAGTGACGTAAATTCTCCTCTTGTTCTTTGATGTTCAATCTTAACTTGTTGACATGTTTGACAACATGCCACAACCCTATAATTATCCTTCCTCATATCTTTTCACCTGAAGTATGGTATAATATCCTGATACATCTTATTCGACTATGATGTTGTATGAGCATCAACAAGAATATATTTTCTAATCTCATCATCTTGAGGCATACATATTCTTCCTTGGTATCCAATCATATTGTCGTCGTTGATAAAGAATCTAAACTTTCATCATTCGTGATCATTAACCTCACCTTGGTTAGATCACGGAACTTAGTTGTTTATGTTGGATCTCTTCCATCCAACTAGGCATGATCTCCAAGGTACACAAATACCCTTGGTCTTTCTAAACCCATATTTCTCTCTATCACTATAAATCATATCTTTTTGTATCTCAGATTGTGCAGTCAAACGAGCAATTACCTTCTTCTTGAACCGACTTTTTGCTCAGAGCATCGGCCACGACTTTAGCCTTGTCAAGATGATATAATATATTCAAATTATAAACCTTTATTATCTCTAACCAGCTTCTTTGTCTCATATTCAACATTTCCTAAGTGAATATGCACTTCAAACTCTTATGATGTGTCATAATCATGCATGTTGTTCCAAGCAAGCAGTGCCACCAAATTTTTCAGTGAACGAAGTACCGTTGCTAACTCTAAGGTATGTATTGGGTAGTTTTGCTCATACTGCCTCAACTGTCTAGATGCATATGATATCATTGTTATTCTGCATCAGAACGCATCCCAAGTCCATTTTAGATGCATCACTGTAAACAATGAACTCTAGTGCTCCATTCGGCTGAGCTAACACAAGTGCAGTAGTCAACCTCTTCTTTATCTCTTCAAAGCTTGCTTGACACTTGTCAGTCCATACAAACTTTACCTTTTTCTGAAATAGGTTGGTCATAGGTCTTGCTACGATGGAAAACCCTTTTACAAAACGTCTATAGTATCCCGCTAATCCTAGGAAACTATGTATCTCTCCGACGTTCTTGGGGGTTCCCATGCTAGCACGGTTTCGATCTTGGATGGGTCAACTTTGACTCCATCTGCAGTAATCATGTGTCCCAAGAATGTTACTTCTTTCATTCAGAAATCACAGTTGAACAACTTAGCGTAAAGCTTTTCTTTCCTCAATACTTGGAGAACTGCTTCCAAATGCTCTGCATGTTCTTCACTACTTCGTGAATAAACCAATATATCATCTATAAAGACCACAACAAACTTGTCTAGGTATCCAATGAAAATCCGATTCATCAATTCCATAAACGTAGCAGGTGCGTTGGTTAATCCAAATGGCATAACCACGAACTCGTAGTGTCCATACCGAGTCCTGAATGCTATCTTATAGATGTCATCTTCTTGAATCTTCAACTGATGATAGCCTGACCGTAGGTCTATCTTGGAGAACACCTTTGCTCCTTGTAACTGATCTAACAAATCATCAATTCGCGGCAGTGGATACTTGTTCTTAATCGTCATCTTATTGATTTCTCTATAGTCGATACATAGCCTCATTGTACCATCCTTTTTCTTCACAAACAACACTGGCGCTCCCCATGGCGATACACTTGGCCGAATAAATCCTTTATCTGCCAATTCTTCCAACTGCTTCTTCAACTCAAGCATTTCCACAGGTGCCATTCTGTACGGAGCTTTAGAAATTGGTCTAGTTCCAGGCTCTAGATCGATTCTAAAGTCAACTTGCCTAGTAGGTGGCAATCCAGGTAATTCATCTTGAAAAACATCCATAAACTCGCGTGCAACTGGAATGTCTTTCAATTGAATCTTTCCTTCTATCTCCAGAGCATAACATAAATATGCTTCACATCCTTTCCTTACCATCTTACTTGCTTTCATCGCAGAGATCATTACCAATGGTCCTTGTAAATTACCTCCTTTGAATACATGACAAGTTCCATCCTTAGCTAACATCACTACTGTTAGCATTTCCGCATCTATCTTCACCTTATAATTAATCATCCAATCGATGCTTAGAATCACGTCATCATTATCCAATCCGGTAATAAGGATATCAGTTGGCCACTCTACTTGACCTAGCTTCCACGTAAACTTTGGCTTCTTCCTCCTCTCAAATTAGGACAAGATCCTTGAGATTACATTATCCCTTAGTCTCACAAACTTTACCATATCTCTAGGTTAACTACATCTGAAACATGTAGTTGGACTTTTTGATAATCCTTCTTGTAATGATTTAGGTCTCCACAATTGAAACATGTTCTTCCCTCCAATTTCTCTTATGATCATGGTTGTGGAAAAGGCCTTGTTTCTTGACTCACTCGTCTCGTACTCGCATGTTCAAGAAACTTGGAGTAGACTTCTGCCTCTTTCCTCCACTAGTTTAGGAATCCACCTCTTTCCTAAAGCCTTGTCTTGCTTCAAGCTTTATTATCCTCTCCTAATACTCCAATAACGTTATATCTTAGGTGACAACACCAACTAAGAGGTTGTTTCATCCTATCGTAAACAATCTTATCAATTGATCATAAAGTGGTGCACTCTCATCCAACGATGTATACTCCTCGTGAAATTCATCTCCATCATAGGAGACCCTCCAAATGTTGCTTCCTGAAAAGACTTTAACAAGTTAGTCCAAATCTGACTCTTGAAAGTCTCGTAATCCACAATGATTGCATGATTTCTCATCCACCAACATGCACCAATGTTCTGCATGAAGGTTGCTGCAAGTTTCATCTTATACTTTCTAGCCCTCGAATGTCCCCAAAAGTCATGTTTATGTGGTTCAACCGCCAATCAACTTGCATTACATAAGCTCCTGCAAACACTAACACATATCTTCTTTTTATGGCCTTATTCACTTCTCTAATGAAGTTCACTACCTTCTTGTTCCTCATATGGAACTTCTAGTGTTTGGGGTTCAACAACTCGTGCTTGCCCTTGCGTTTCTATCGTAGCAATAGCCCTTTCTACCGCTATATTCTTGCATCTTCTCATCTCATGTAGCTCGATGGGTAGAGGTACTTGACCTCGACCACTTACTTTATACATTATACTCTCATGTACTTCTAGTTTGTCGTACTTCCACCAACACACTTACACATTGTGCTCCCATTGACATACTCGTAATGAAGCTGCAACTTCCTTGTCTCTTAATCAAAACGCTTACGGTTGCCTTTATCACGTTTTCGACAAACCGGAACATTCAAGATCGTTCTCTCTTCATATATATCCACTACTTATAACAATAGTGATATCCATCAGAATACTATAATCTTAACAAGTTAGAGAGAGAGAACTACACTTACAAGGAGTCACGCTGAGGAGTGGAAGGCAGTGTCTCTACCCACAATCCCGACTATGCATATGATTTTAAATTCATTAAAACCATATGTCAGTAATTTTCAAAATCTTTTGAAAACTTAAATGTCCTTTCAAAACCAACCCGGACTGGGTTGTATTTAGGTTGAACTATCATGTCTCATCTCAAGTCACATGTGCCCTTGTTGTCAACCTAAGCTCTGATACCAATCTGTAACGACCCGAGTTTTAAGTAACCCAAGACGTCACTAGGCTAAGGACCACACAGTGGGTCCCATCAGTTAGCCTGACAACAACTTCACAAATAGGACCTTGCAACAAGAAGCACGAAGAAATAATGAAAACATTCAACCTGTCATTTAGGAAACGTTTACATAACAACCATGCATGAAGTTAGTATGTATATCCCAAAACAACACTATAAAACATGACACCTGAACAGGTGTCTTAAAACTTCAGCCTGAAATCAACATGTGTACACAGTTGCACACAATCAACAAAAGACTCGCTTGCAAGCGATTATTTTCAAAAGCAAGTTCAACCAACCCTTGGGTTAACACTGCCCCGGCTGTCCACACCCTACAGCTGACATCCCTGAAGCGTTCCTATGATCAGCATTACCTAAAAAAGATTCGGTTTAAAACCGTTAGCTACTGATCATAATCTATCCACGAGAGATTATATCAACACATCACATCACAACAAATATATTCAAATACCATATACCGTGCTCATGAGATGATATCATGCTTTTATGAATGATGCACGTGAATGCAGTATGAAATTTACAATTTGCGATCCCGGACCCATTAATCCGGAACCATTTCTTATACGGTTCTGGCTTTGGTGTGAGCTCACCATTGCACAGATTAGGTTAATTCAGACATTTGCTCTTAGGTCGTAGCCAGACTGATCAAGTCTACGGGCCAGGCTTTCTCGTGGTGAGTTATGGTCTTAACTCCTAACCACATGCAACATTTTGCCATTCATGTTAATGCAAACATTTACCATTTTCATTAGGTGTGCGACCCGAGCCTGAAGTCCATCAGACTCGGTGTCATTCTTATACAAACGCAAGTGATCCGGGCTTGGCCGAGCTCCGGTATTCACTGCAAAATACTCACTTTACATACTCTTGACCTTTACAAGTCACCATCATATCACATGCCTCAAAAGGCTTATCATCTCATACATTATCATGTTTCAGCAAGCTTATCATGTCATTCAATAGCACGCCTCAATAGGCTAACACGTGTTCATTTAACCATTTATCATAATTATGACATGATAATAATCATAACAACATTAAGCATGCTTTACACATCATAACGTCATTTTCATCATAAACACATCAAGCATGCTTCACACATAACACATCTCAATGCATATCAACATTCACATTTCAGCACAACAAGGCATTTCAAAACAACAACACATATCAACACAGTGAGATATAAATCTCTCAGGCACGGTTTCTGCAGATCGAAGCTAAGTAAGTCCGAAGACTTACCTGGATACGCTCACTGAGCAACTAAGCTATAGTTAGTCTACCGTCTTCAACACCACCTGTCGAGAATATCATATTCCTCGTATTAAACTTCTTGCTTCAAACATCAATTAAATTCATTCCTTTGAATTTAATTAGCTTATAGCGTTTTCTAGATTCCCAATTTAATTAATTAATCTTTAACTAATTAATTAAAATTCATCAGAATAACCTTTTGCCCGCAGGCAGTTTCTCAACCCAACTGTCATCAGATCTCATCAAACAAATAGCCCATAATCACCAGAATATTGTAACGAGCATAATGGAATTTCCAATTATCCATTTTGACAAGCCTAAGGTCAATTTAGGCCAAATCGCAATACTGAAAACGAATAAATTCATAACTTATTCGTTACTAACCCGATTGACGATCCGAAAGAAGATTCGGAATCACAACGACGCAGGCTACGCTCGGACACCATCAGATTCACCGGAATCCGAGCGACGGAACTGACCATAGAAGGGGAATGCTCGACCTGGCCATAACTTCAACGGAAACGCAGAAACTCGGTACCAAAATGAAGAGGACGAAGAGAGGAATCCGAAAACTCAAACGGAATTGAAATCGGATTACAAACGAAGAGTAGATCTGAATTTGAAGGTTGAGAGAAATCAGAGCTTTTACGAGGAAACGTGAAAGGAAATGAATTTATAAAAGAATTTCCGCTATTTATAGCGAAGTCGATAATTATCCTTTTAACAAAGTCGATAATTATTCTTTTCGCCGATCCAAAGGCGGTTTGAGCCCCTTCTCCAAACTTCTCGAAATTGGAATAATAAATCTGATATATTGTGTGGATAATTATTCCGCAACTTTCTCAGAAAACGCGTATTCCTAAGCCGTCTTTCTTAGCCGCTAAGAAACGAAATAGCGACTCTTTTGACCATTTTGCCTTTCCATGTTATTTCATATCTAGAACATATCCGATGTCCTGATCATTTCTCTCAACTGCAATTTTATTAATTGAAGCTCCCAAATGCTCCAAATAATACCAGAGGGTAAAAATTATTCCCCGGAGGAAAAAGTGAAAATTTCCCCATAAGTCCAAATTTACACCAAAATCATAATGGTGGAATTTATACTCGTCATCTACACACTATTCGCGATTTATGGGTCAATTAATATCGATGATTAACTTACTCACCCTTAAACATCCTTTATTAGGATTCGAAAATCCTAGCTTTTACATCACACACCCCTTAAGAAAAAGTTTCGTCCCGAAACTTTAGTACACAACTCATCAGAAGACTGAATCCGTCAATCACATAATTAACCTATCTTTGCATTTCGTGCAAGCATAGATTATTATCACGTTAGCGGGGTCATCATGCTCACACTAGGGAAGTCTATCACTTCCTATGTTAGCAAACACAAATCAATTCACACACACATAAATCACATAAACATAGAATCATATAGGCACATTAGTTAGTGGAAAAGTTAGGTACTAATTCATACCTCTATCTCAATCACCGATCAAAGAACTAAACACCTCTGGATAATTTCTCTCCATGTGCTCAATTGTTTCCCATGTAGCCTCTTCCATTCCCCTTCGGGACCACTGGATCTTCACTAATGGAATCTCTTTATTCCTTAACTTCTTTATCTTTCTATCTAACACGGCCATAGGGAACTCGGCATAGGTCTGATCAGGCTCTATCTCGATAGCATCATAGCTGAGTACATGGCTCGGATCTGGTTGATACTGTCTTAGTTGTGATACATGAAACACTGGATGTACTCCATCCATTGTTGGCGGTAATGCTAAACGATAAGTCACTCTACCAACTTTTTCCAAAATCTCAAACGGTCCAATATACCGAGGACTTAACTTCCCCTTGATACCAAACCGTTTGACTCCACGAGTCGGTGAAACTTTCAACCAAACGTGTGTCCCTGTTTCAAACTCTAGCGGACGTTGGCACTTATCAGCATACGAATTTTGTCTACTCTGTGCAGCCAACATCCTTTCTCGAATCAAAGCATTTTTTTCAATATCACTTTTAACTTTGTCTTGGGCCGTATCAATGACATCGGCAGGCTCATCCCAACATAATGGGGTTTGACATTTCCTTCCGTACAGTGCTTCATATGGTGCCATCCCAATGGATGCATGCCAAATTCCGTTGTAAATGAATTCGGCTCCTGGTAAATGATGTGGCCATACTAGCCCTCAATCAAGTACACAAGACCCCAACAACTCTTCTAAAGTCTAAATAGTCCTTTCTGACTGACCATCTGACTGTGGATGGAACGCTGTTGTAAAATTCAGCTTAGTTCCCATTACTGTCTGTACCTGGATCCAGAATCGGGAAGTAAATCGTCCATCTCTATCTGAAACTATGGTCTTAGGAACTCCATGTAATCTGACTATCTGATTCACAAATTCCTCTGCTAACTTGTTCACAGTCCAAGTTTCCTTGATAGGAATAAATCTTGCAGTCTTTGTTAATCGATCAACCACCACCCATATGGAGTCATAACCTTTGCTACTACGTAGACTGGTTACAAAATCCATGGTGATGTGTTCCCATTTCCACTCTGGTATCTCCAATGATTGAAGTTCTTCTCCTGGCCTTTGATGTTCAATCTTAACTTGTTGACATGTTTGACAACATGCCACAACCCTATAATTATCCTTCCTCATATCTTTTCACCTGAAGTATGGTATAATATCCTGATACATCTTGTTTGATCCTGGATGTATGGAATATGATGTTGTATGAGCATCAACAAGAATATATTTTCTAATCTCATCATCTTGAGGCATACATATTCTTCCTTGGTATCCAATCATATTGTCGTCGTTGATAAAGAATCTAAACTTTCATCATTCGTGATCATTGACCTCACCTTGGTTAGATCACGGAACTTAGTTGTTTATGTTGGATCTCTTCCATCCAACTAGGCATGATCTCCAAGGTACACAAATACCCTTGGTCTTTCTAAACCCATATTTCTCTCTATCACTATAAATCATATCTTTTTGTATCTCAGATTGTGCAGTCAAACGAGCAATTACCTTCTTCTTGAACCGACTTTTTGCTCAGAGCATCGGCCACGACTTTAGCCTTGTCAAGATGATATAATATATTCAAATTATAAACCTTTATTATCTCTAACCAGCTTCTTTGTCTCATATTCAACATTTCCTAAGTGAATATGCACTTCAAACTCTTATGATGTGTCATAATCATGCATGTTGTTCCAAGCAAGCAGTGCCACCAAATTTTTCAGTGAACGAAGTACCGTTGCTAACTCTAAGGTATGTATTGGGTAGTTTTGCTCATACTGCCTCAACTGTCTAGATGCATATGATATCATTGTTATTCTGCATCAGAACGCATCCCAAGTCCATTTTAGATGCATCACTGTAAACAATGAACTCTAGTGCTCCATTCGGCTGAGCTAACACAAGTGCAGTAGTCAACCTCTTCTTTATCTCTTCAAAGCTTGCTTGACACTTGTCAGTCCATACAAACTTTACCTTTTTCTGAAATAGGTTGGTCATAGGTCTTGCTACGATGGAAAACCCTTTTACAAAACGTCTATAGTATCCCGCTAATCCTAGGAAACTATGTATCTCTCCGACGTTCTTGGGGGTTCCCATGCTAGCACGGTTTCGATCTTGGATGGGTCAACTTTGACTCCATCTGCAGTAATCATGTGTCCCAAGAATGTTACTTCTTTCATTCAGAAATCACAGTTGAACAACTTAGCGTAAAGCTTTTCTTTCCTCAATACTTGGAGAACTGCTTCCAAATGCTCTGCATGTTCTTCACTACTTCGTGAATAAACCAATATATCATCTATAAAGACCACAACAAACTTGTCTAGGTATCCAATGAAAATCCGATTCATCAATTCCATAAACGTAGCAGGTGCGTTGGTTAATCCAAATGGCATAACCACGAACTCGTAGTGTCCATACCGAGTCCTGAATGCTATCTTATAGATGTCATCTTCTTGAATCTTCAACTGATGATAGCCTGACCGTAGGTCTATCTTGGAGAACACCTTTGCTCCTTGTAACTGATCTAACAACTCATCAATTCGCGGCAGTGGATACTTGTTCTTAATCGTCATCTTATTGAGTTCTCTATAGTCGATACATAGCCTCATTGTACCATCCTTTTTCTTCACGAACAACACTGGCGCTCCCCATGGCGATACACTTGGCCGAATAAATCCTTTATCTGCCAATTCTTCCAACTGCTTCTTCAACTCAAGCATTTCCACAGGTGCCATTCTGTACGGAGCTTTAGAAATTGGTCTAGTTCCAGGCTCTAGATCGATTCTAAAGTCAACTTGCCTAGTAGGTGGCAATCCAGGTAATTCATCTTGAAAAACATCCATAAACTCGCGTGCAACTGGAATGTCTTTCAATTGAATCTTTCCTTCTATCTCCAGAGCATAACATAAATATGCTTCACATCCTTTCCTTACCATCTTACTTGCTTTCATCGTAGAGATCATCACTAACGGGTCTTGTAGCTCACCTCCTTTGAACACATGACAAGTATCATCTTTGGCTAACATCATTTTTTTGTTAGCATTTCCACATCTATCTTATCCATATACTTGATCATCCAATCGATGCCTAGAATCACGTCATCATTATCCAATCCGGTAATAAGGATATCAGTTGGCCACTCTACTTGACCTAGCTTCCACGTAAACTTTGGCTTCTTCCTCCTCTCAAATTAGGACAAGATCCTTGAGATTACATTATCCCTTAGTCTCACAAACTTTACCATATCTCTAGGTTAACTACATCTGAAACATGTAGTTGGACTTTTTGATAATCCTTCTTGTAATGATTTAGGTCTCCACAATTGAAACATGTTCTTCCCTCCAATTTCTCTTATGATCATGGTTGTGGAAAAGGCCTTGTTTCTTGACTCACTCGTCTCGTACTCGCATGTTCAAGAAACTTGGAGTAGACTTCTGCCTCTTTCCTCCACTAGTTTAGGAATCCACCTCTTTCCTAAAGCCTTGTCTTGCTTCAAGCTTTATTATCCTCTCCTAATACTCCAATAACGTTATATCTTAGGTGACAACACCAACTAAGAGGTTGTTTCATCCTATCGTAAACAATCTTATCAATTGATCATAAAGTGGTGCACTCTCATCCAACGATGTATACTCCTCGTGAAATTCATCTCCATCATAGGAGACCCTCCAAATGTTGCTTCCTGAAAAGACTTTAACAAGTTAGTCCAAATCTGACTCTTGAAAGTCTCGTAATCCACAATGATTGCATGATTTCTCATCCACCAACATGCACCAATGTTCTGCATGAAGGTTGCTGCAAGTTTCATCTTATACTTTCTAGCCCTCGAATGTCCCCAAAAGTCATGTTTATGTGGTTCAACCGCCAATCAACTTGCATTACATAAGCTCCTGCAAACACTAACACATATCTTCTTTTTATGGCCTTATTCACTTCTCTAATGAAGTTCACTACCTTCTTGTTCCTCATATGGAACTTCTAGTGTTTGGGGTTCAACAACTCGTGCTTGCCCTTGCATTTCTATCGTAGCAGTAGCCCTTTCTACCGCTATATTCTTGCATCTTCTCATCTCATGTAGCTCGATGGGTAGAGGTACTTGACCTCGACCACTTACTTTATACATTATACTCTCATGTACTTCTAGTTTGTCGTACTTCCACCAACACACTTACACATTGTGCTCCCATTGACATACTCGTAATGAAGCTGCAACTTCCTTGTCTCTTAATCAAAACGCTTACGGTTGCCTTTATCACGTTTTCGACAAACCGGAACATTCAAGATCGTTCTCTCTTCATATATATCCACTACTTATAACAATAGTGATATCCATCAGAATACTATAATCTTAACAAGTTAGAGAGAGAGAACTACACTTACAAGGAGTCACGCTGAGGAGTGGAAGGCAGTGTCTCTACCCACAATCCCGACTATGCATATGATTTTAAATTCATTAAAACCATATGTCAGTAATTTTCAAAATCTTTTGAAAACTTAAATGTCCTTTCAAAACCAACCCGGACTGGGTTGTATTTAGGTTGAACTATCATGTCTCATCTCAAGTCACATGTGCCCTTGTTGTCAACCTAAGCTCTGATACCAATCTGTAACGACCCGAGTTTTAAGTAACCCAAGACGTCACTAGGCTAAGGACCACACAGTGGGTCCCATCAGTTAGCCTGACAACAACTTCACAAATAGGACCTTGCAACAAGAAGCACGAAGAAATAATGAAAACATTCAACCTGTCATTTAGGAAACGTTTACATAACAACCATGCATGAAGTTAGTATGTATATCCCAAAACAACACTATAAAACATGACACCTGAACAGGTGTCTTAAAACTTCAGCCTGAAATCAACATGTGTACACAGTTGCACACAATCAACAAAAGACTCGCTTGCAAGCGATTATTTTCAAAAGCAAGTTCAACCAACCCTTGGGTTAACACTGCCCCGGCTGTCCACACCCTACAGCTGACATCCCTGAAGCGTTCCTATGATCAGCATTACCTAAAAAAGATTCGGTTTAAAACCGTTAGCTACTGATCATAATCTATCCACGAGAGATTATATCAACACATCACATCACAACAAATATATTCAAATACCATATACCGTGCTCATGAGATGATATCATGCTTTTATGAATGATGCACGTGAATGCAGTATGAAATTTACAATTTGCGATCCCGGACCCATTAATCCGGAACCATTTCTTATACGGTTCTGGCTTTGGTGTGAGCTCACCATTGCACAGATTAGGTTAATTCAGACATTTGCTCTTAGGTCGTAGCCAGACTGATCAAGTCTACGGGCCAGGCTTTCTCGTGGTGAGTTATGGTCTTAACTCCTAACCACATGCAACATTTTGCCATTCATGTTAATGCAAACATTTACCATTTTCATTAGGTGTGCGACCCGAGCCTGAAGTCCATCAGACTCGGTGTCATTCTTATACAAACGCAAGTGATCCGGGCTTGGCCGAGCTCCGGTATTCACTGCAAAATACTCACTTTACATACTCTTGACCTTTACAAGTCACCATCATATCACATGCCTCAAAAGGCTTATCATCTCATACATTATCATGTTTCAGCAAGCTTATCATGTCATTCAATAGCACGCCTCAATAGGCTAACACGTGTTCATTTAACCATTTATCATAATTATGACATGATAATAATCATAACAACATTAAGCATGCTTTACACATCATAACGTCATTTTCATCATAAACACATCAAGCATGCTTCACAC
Source organism: Fagopyrum esculentum (assembly GCA_033239045.1). Lineage (NCBI taxonomy): Eukaryota > Viridiplantae > Streptophyta > Magnoliopsida > Caryophyllales > Polygonaceae > Fagopyrum > Fagopyrum esculentum. The sequence goes on along the minus strand of BSUD01000002.1, from coordinate 157,344,600 downwards.
ATAACACATCTCAATGCATATCAACATTCACATTTCAGCACAACAAGGCATTTCAAAACAACAACACATATCAACACAGTGAGATATAAATCTCTCAGGCACGGTTTCTGCAGATCGAAGCTAAGTAAGTCCGAAGACTTACCTGGATACGCTCACTGAGCAACTAAGCTATAGTTAGTCTACCGTCTTCAACACCACCTGTCGAGAATATCATATTCCTCGTATTAAACTTCTTGCTTCAAACATCAATTAAATTCATTCCTTTGAATTTAATTAGCTTATAGCGTTTTCTAGATTCCCAATTTAATTAATTAATCTTTAACTAATTAATTAAAATTCATCAGAATAACCTTTTGCCCGCAGGCAGTTTCTCAACCCAACTGTCATCAGATCTCATCAAACAAATAGCCCATAATCACCAGAATATTGTAACGAGTGTTAGCATGAAATATTGTGATATTTTAGGCACGTTTTATAATCGTATTTGATTCATATTGATAGTCTTTGATGGAGCTTTATGCATATATGAGCTAGTATTACCTATATTGTCGATATGGATGTCTACACGAGTTCTATGTTGATTATAGGTGATTTGGAGCTATTTCCGAACGAAATCGAGCGAAGGGGAGTTGAGTTGATGTACCTCTAGATCAAGGACACCTTTTGGGAAGCAATTTGGAGTATTAGATTGAAGAATGCACGAATGAAGGCAAAAATCACGGTTTGACCCTAGATTACGGCCGTGGATTGTGATGCAGAATTCGATGTTCATTCCAGGGGATATTACGGCCGTGGAAACTACCCGTATTTGTTTCCACGCCTCAGAATTACGGTCGTGGAATCTTCCACGACCGTGATCTTGGCGAATCCTTTCGCCACGTTTCGAAGCCATGATCTTTTGAAGATCGGGCCGGGCCGACGTTTTGCCCTTCATTATAAAAAGGACGGATGAAGCAAGATTCCGTCACCTCGCCTTACCTCGTTATCGAGCTTACGACCCTTCAAACCCTAAGTTTAGCGGCAAGAACGCAAGCTTAGCAACACACAAACCTTCATTCTTGGAGGTGCTTTTGGGAGATCTCATTGAAGATCAAAGTTCGTGATTGAAGAATTGCTGTTAGCGATCTTCGCGTTGAGAAAGATCGAAGTTCTTGGAGGATTTTGCAAGAAAACTCCTCTTCTTGCTTAGGTTTGATTTAGGATCGGATTGACACCCCGTTTCCTTTCTTTCCTAAGATTGTGATTGTTTATTCTGAATTGAATCTTTTGATAAACACTTGTTCTTGATTGTGATTCGGAGATTCGTTCGAAGATTATTGAAAGTTCTTGAAAGTTCCCATCTTTTATCTTATAAATCTTGAATTGATATCAAATGACTGTTATTGGCTAAAAACCCTTAACAATTCTAAGGTGAAGGGTTGATAGTTGTGGCTTAGATGATGATAGATCGATCGCAAACAGATTAGACCCTGAGAGTTAGAGAATTATCATCGACAACCCTAAATTACGGGTTGTTCTTGAGTTCCACGGCCGTGGAACCTCAAGATCCAACCGTAATTTCCATGAGTTTACGAGCCTGCTTTTACCTTAATCCCAAGTTAAAGATTTGCTTTAGCTTAGCTTAGACTTGTCTTTTCTAGGTGGTAGTGAAGCCTCAACAACCTCTATCTCGATTGTGAGCCTCAACAACCTCAATCGGATAAGTTAGTCTTGACCTTTAGATTATAGGTTTGGGTATTTGATACTAATCCTTGCTTTTAGAACCTCTTTATATTGAGCCTCAACAACCTGTATAAGGAGTATCTTTTAGGTGAGTTACATAAGGTTTTTGGAACCTCAACCGTACGATTACCTTACATTAGTGTACCTTTGCATATCTCTACTCTGTCTTCATATTATTAGTATATCTTGAATCTGTTGCCACAACTGAATACCCGGATCTTTAGGATTGTTGTTTTCCCAATATTTGCAAAACTCTCATATTTATTGCTTGATAACCTGAAATCGAATTTGTTCCCACCCAAATCCCCGTGTTCGATACTCTGGAATTCTTGCTTAGCTACCTCGATCCGTACACTGCGGGTTCGCTGCTTGATTCTAGTTTTATAAATTTAAAGCTTATTTGCACACACCTCTAGGAGCGAACAAGTTTTTGGCGCCGTTGCCGGGGATTTGGTTTCGGCCGAATTCGGTAACCGGTTGTCAAGCTTGGGAGCTTGCTCTCGTTATTTGATTCTTTTTGAGTGCATGCGCAGATCTAGAAACACCGAAGATCTCTTACCTCTTGATCAAGAGCTAGAGAAAACCTTGAGACGAAGACGCAAAGAAAAGAGGATGGCTCAAGAAAACGAAAACGATCTTCAAACTAAGTTAGCGGAGAAGGAAGCTCAACTCCGATGGAATGAGAATCTCCTCCAGGATGAGATGGATCGTCATCAAACTCAAGTTAACGGTCTACAAGACATGATCGTTCAAATGAAGATAAAGATGAGCGATCTTGAAGATAAGGTGGGAAAGAAGTCCTCGAGAAGAAGGACAAGGTCTAGAAGAAGAGGTAACTCATCCGCTGATGATAGTGATTCTTCCATGCCTGCGCTAGAAGAGATTGATCCCACGATCAATATAAATCCTTTCAACACACAAGGAGCTGCTAACCGCCGCATTCCACCTAGGAATGTGAGAGTCGAACGTGTGGATAATGAGCCAAGAACTCTTGGCCAGCGGATGGATCCAACACAACAACCGCGCCGCTTAGGTGTGAACTTTGATGCTGAAGATCTACAAGGGTTTAGTTTCAACCCTCAAGTTATCACTCTTGTTCGCCAAAGTCAGTTTGGCGGTACAAGCGCTGAATCTCCACACCAACACTTGCAAAACTTTGAGTGCATGATGGAGACAATGAGGCCAAAGAGCGCCACTACCAACAGCTATAAGCTCAAACCTTTCTTTTTCTCTTTGAAAGGGAAAGCGCTGTCCTGGTACCAAGCTCTTCCTAGTGGAAAGCTAGAGACATGGGAAGACCTCTCCGCAGAGTTTCTCACCAAGTTCTTTCCGCCCTCCAAAACGGCGGAACTTAGAGGTAAGATTAATGCTTTTTCTATGAGACCTAACGAAAGTTTGTTTCAATCTTGGGAAAGGTTTCAGGATTTGCTTTTGGATTGTCCTCATCACGGCATATCCAAGCTTGCCTTGCTGGAAATTTACTACAAGGGGCTGGATGCGGGAACGCAATTCAACCTTCAATCCCTCTCATGTGGAACGTTCATGGACATGAGAGAAGATGACGCTTGGGATTTCATTGAGAAGCAAGCAAGAGTCATAGAGAAGTATTCCCACCGGAAGGTGGAGGGAAATCGTGTGGAGCAAGGAGCGAAGCTCACACATGAAGCTCAAAATCAGATTTTCTCCCTCAACAATGAGATCAAAGAGTTGAAGGAGACTATCAAGACCAACTTCCCAAAGCAACAAGAGAAGGATGTTGGCTATTTGGGCAACAACAATGGCGGTGACAACACCAACCGCAATAACAATAACCGGAACAATAACCGGAACAACAATTGGAATGGAAACAACAACAACCGGAACAACAACAATTGGAACAACAATCGTGGTTCGAACAACAACAATTGGCGCTCCAATCAACAAAATTCCGGTAACTCCTATCCTTCCAATTCCAATTCACTAACTCCACCCTCTTCTTCCTCTACTCCTTTGAAAAGCCAGGGGCAATCATCAAATGGAGGAAACAATACGGGAAAGGAAAAGCCGGATCCCATGTTGGAAACGATCTTGGGAAAGCTTCAAGGGTTGGAGAACCGCATCATTAAGGTTGATGATCAAATTTCTAAGGTTGACAAAGCTCAAAAGGTTTTGGAGAATCAAATGTTCAACCATGCGGAGGAAGTTCCTAGGAATCAAGGGAAACTTCCAGGAAAGACGGAGGACAACCCTAAGGGAAGGGTAATGGCGATTACAACTAGGAGCGGAGTGACTACCACCGATCCGCAGCCTACGTTTGTTGAAGTCCCCGTGGAGAAAGGCAAAGAAAAAGGGAAGGAGAAGGAGGACGTCTATGTTCCACCTCCAGCTTTAAAACCTCCCCTACCGTTCCCTCAATCTAGAGCGCGAGCGCGCCTAGACAAGCAATTCGGTAAGTTCATAGAACTCATGAGCAAACTGCATATTAATATACCTTTCATTGATGCTATTGTAGGTATGCCGGCTTATGGCAAGTTCTTGAAAGAGCTCCTCTCTAACAAGAGGAAGCTAGAAGGTTTTGGAGAAGTCAAGATGAGTTCGGATTCTTCGGACCTCATCAAGACTATGAAGGAGAAAATGCCCCCAAAGCTGAAGGATCCGGGGTCATTTTGCATTCCCATAGGAGTGGGAGAGGTCACATATGACGCCTTGTGTGATCTAGGAGCAAGTGTGAGCATCATACCACTTGCGTTGTGCAGGAAGATCGGTTTAGGCGACCCTAAACCGGTGAAGATGACGTTATACATGGCGGATCGATCCATTACTCGTCCCGTCGGCATTGTAGAGGACGTCCCTGTTAAGCTAGGCAAGTTCTTTGTCCCCATTGATTTTGTTGTGCTTGACATTCCTGCAGATAGTCCGGTCCCGATCATACTCGGAAGACCGTTTCTTGCAACTTCCGGCTGCATGGTCGATTGCAAGAATGGAAGACTCGCTTTTGACATTGGGGAAGAGAAAGTAGAGTTCGTTCTTTCCACTCTAGTGAAGGAGCCGATCTTTGATGAAGATATTTACAACATCCAAGACGAAGAAGGCTTGTCTAGGGAGGAGGTAAGTGCGATTCTCTTTAACGATCCTTTGCAAAAGGTTATCACTATGAGTCTAACCCATGAAGGAGAAGAAGGAGAGTGCAAAGAGGAAATTGAAGCCTTGGAAGCACAAGAAGAGATGCATGAAGTGGAGTTTGAGAAACTCCACGATGAGGCTGAGAATACAAGATTCCACGGCCATACTCTGTATTCCACGGCCGTGGATTCCACAACCAAATTCGACCTCCATTCCAGAGGATATTACGGCCGTGGAAAACCAGAGGAAACCGTGATTTTGACCGTGGAAAATGGTGATCAGCACGCTTCTTCAACTTCTCCTAATTCTTCTCCAAACCATTCAACTTCCCTAGAAACCTCTAAGGAAACATCGGAAGCTCCTCAAGGACCATTGGAAGCTCCGAAAGCAATGGAACTCAAACCACTTCCTACTCATCTAAGGTACGCTTTTCTTGGATCTAACTCCACCTTCCCGGTTATCGTTAGTTCCGAATTAAGCATAGATGAACATGAACAGCTCATGATTGTCCTTAGGAGACATAGAAAAGCCATAGGCTATACTATTGAGGACTTAGTAGGAATTAAACCCTCCCTATGCATGCATAAAATACTAATGGAGGAGGATTTTAGAACTTCAAGACAACCTCAAAGGCGGTTGAATCCGACCATGAAGGAGGTTGTCAAGAAGGAAATTCTTAAACTTCTTGATGCAGGTATCATCTATCCTATCTCCGATAGCAAGTGGGTGAGCCCAGTTCAAGTAGTTCCGAAGAAGGGAGGAATGACGGTCATCACCAATAAGAACAACGAACTCATTCCTACCCGAACCGTGACTGGATGGCGAATGTGCATAGACTACCGCAAGCTCAACAACGCAACGCGGAAGGATCACTTTCCATTGCCATTCATCGACCAAATGCTTGAAAGGTTAGCACAACATTCATACTTTTGCTACCTTGACGGTTATAGTGGTTTCTTTCAGATCCCGATACATCCGGATGATCAAGAGAAGACCACATTCACGTGCCCTTGGGGTACGTTCGCTTATAGGAGGATGCCGTTCGGGCTTTGCAACGCCCCAGCCACCTTTCAACGGTGCATGATGGCCATCTTCTCCGAATACGTAGAGGAAATCATGGAAGTCTTCATGGACGACTTCTCCGTTTACGGTTCCTCTTTTAACGATTGTCTTTCTAACCTTTCTCTTGTTTTGCAAAGATGTGAAGACACTAACCTAGTCCTTAATTGGGAGAAGTGTCAATTCATGGTTAAAGAAGGAATCGTTTTAGGTCACTTAGTCTCTAGTAGAGGGATAGAGGTAGACAAGGCTAAAATAGAGACCATAGAGAAACTTCCTCCCCCAGTTTCGGTGAAGGGAATAAGAAGTTTTCTAGGACATGCTGGATTTTATAGACGTTTTATCCAAGACTTTTCTAAGATATCAAAACCTCTCACTAATCTATTGATGAAGGATGCGGTTTTTGAGTTTTCGCAGGAATGTCTAGATGCGTTCAACACCATCCGGCAAGCTCTAATTTTAGCACCCATTATCCAACCACCGGATTGGACTCTCCCTTTCGAGATTATGTGCGATGCTAGTGACGTAGCCATAGGAGCTGTTCTTGGGCAACGAAAGGAAGGACGAACCCACGCCATATACTACGCTAGCAAGACGCTAGACGAAGCCCAGCTCAACTACGCCACTACGGAAAAGGAATTTCTAGCCATTGTCTACGCTATTGACAAATTTCGCTCCTATCTTGTAGGTGCAAAGGTGATTGTCTACACGGATCATGCTGCGATCCGGTACCTCCTTGCAAAGAAGGATGCGAAGCCAAGGCTGATTAGATGGATTCTTCTCCTACAAGAATTCGATCTTGAGATCCGCGACAAGAAAGGCTCGGAAAATTCTGTTGCGGATCATTTGAGTCGCCTAACACATCTAGAGGACGACCATTTACCCATTGATGACTCCTTTCCGGACGAACACCTACACATCATTGAGGAGTGCATCAAGGTAATCTCCAAGGGTGACGAACCATGGTTTGCTGATTTCGTTAATTATTTGGTTTGCCAGGAAATACCACCCGGACTATCATATGCGCAAAGGAAGAAGTTCTTCAAGGACGTCCGGGAATATCATTGGAACGAGCCTCTTCTCTTCAAGAGAGGTCCGGATGGCATCATTCGGCGATGTGTGCCGGAAGATGAGATGCAAAGCGTCATCCGTCATTTTCATTCACTACCTTGTGGAGGACACGCTAGTTCGAACAAAACTAGCGCAAAGGTATTGCAATCCGGATTTTATTGGCCTACTTTATTTAAAGATGTGCAATCCTTTGTTTCTTGTTGCGATGCTTGTCAAAGAACAGGCAATATCTCTAGAAGGAACGAGATGCCCCTCAACAACATCCAAGAGGTAGAGATTTTTGACGTTTGGGGAGTTGACTTCATGGGACCATTCCCTTCTTCTTGTGGGAACCAATACATATTATTGGCGGTAGACTACGTTTCTAGATGGGTGGAAGCCATTGCCTCTCCCACAAATGATGCCATGGTGGTGGTTAAGTTCTTCAACAAGACCATTTTCCCGCGATTCGGGACGCCAAGGACGATCATTAGTGATGGAGGTTCTCACTTCATAGCCCGTCGCTTTGAAGCTCTTCTATCCAAGTATGGAGTTACCCACAAGATCGCCACCCCTTACCATCCACAAACGAGTGGACAAGTTGAGATCTCAAATAGGGAGATCAAGGGAATTCTAGAGAAGACGGTTTCAAGGACTAGGAAGGATTGGTCCTTGAAACTAGATGATGCGCTATGGGCATACCGGACTGCATACAAGACTCCCATAGGAACCACACCATACAACCTTGTGTATGGGAAGTCTTGTCACTTACCGGTAGAGCTAGAGCACAAGGCGTTTTGGGCTATCAAATGGCTGAATTTCAGCATGAAAGAAGCGGGAGAGAAGCGTCTCCTAGACATCAACAAGCTGGATGAACTCCGTTTGAACGCCTACGAAAACGCTAAGATTTACAAGGAAAGAGCAAAGCGTTGGCATGATAAGCATATCATTCCAAAGGACTTCCAAGAAGGAGATCAAGTTCTCCTCTTCAATTCGAGACTTCGCCTCTTTCCAGGTAAGTTAAAATCTCGTTGGACTGGACCTTTTCTAATTAAGCGTATTTTCCCCCATGGTGCAGTTGAAGTATGGGGTGAAGCTAGCGGAAGTTTTAAGGTGAACGGTCAACGACTCAAGAAGTACTCACCGGAACTCCAAGCTGAGGAGTTCGCACCTACCGCACTCGAATAAGTGCGAGTATGGTCTAGCTACGGACCTTAAACAAAGCGCTTCTTGGGAGGCAACCCAAGGTATTGCATTTTCGTTTTCGCTTTCGATTCATAGATTAGCTTAGAATAGAAGTTTTTGCTCTATTTTTGCCTCGATTTCTCCCGGTATGTTCGTGTTTTTGGTTGTAGTATCGATGGAAAAAGGGAAAGGAAGGATAATGTCGAAGAGAAGTGACGAAATTTGGACTTTGAAGCTTTACAGAGATTTCCACGGTCTAAATTACGGTCGTCATTGCTACAGTGGCCGTAATTCTCAAAAGCCTGTGAAAAATCACCAAAATTACGGGTCCGTACATTTCCACGGCCGTGGAATGCCCCGATAGACCGTGATTTTTGAAATTTTGCCTGCGAGTATAAAAGCCACACTTCACCACAAAAACACCACAAAAACCCCCAATTTCCACGCCCTAAACGCCGAAAACACGCAGCCCCTCCCAAATCTTCGTTCTCTAATCGTTTTTAACGATTCTTCTTCCTAAACCGAAGCAAATCCAACCAAGAACAAGATCCAAGCAACAAATCGCGCGGAAAACGATCAACAAGCTCGCATTTTGGATTTCTCAATCCGAAAAAAGAGGTTTTTGCTCTCTTCTTGATTTTAGCCGTTTTGTTCGTTTTTGTTAGAGATTATTAGGAAGAACTGATTGAGATTGGAAGAAACTAGATAAGGACTGATTGTGGTTGAGTTTGATTGCTGATTTGCTGAGAATCAAAAATTCTGTGTCGAATCACGGTCTGTATAGGTTCCACGGCCGTGGTTTTGGGAAGAACAGACCGTAATTTGTAACAGAATGGACTTCGTGAGGAGAGTTTCGGGAAGGATTAAGGAAAAGAAAGGAGAGCAGAATAAGAAGAGAAAGGGTAACCCTTCCACATCTAGGGCACCACCACCTTCATCTCCCTCACCTTCACCTCCATCTTCACCTCCATCCTCACCACCTCACCCTAGCATCCCGATCATACACGAAAACCACCAAGCTGCATTTGAGAGGATCGAGAAGAGGGCAGTAATTGGCCCTAGATACTTGTTGTTGGAGGATCTACATCCTCTCAACATTGTAGATGACCTTACATGGCTCTTGGATAGAGCCGGTTTGCTTGTCTTCACGAATATTCGTGAAGACGCTTATGAGGAGATCACCCGAGAGGTTGTGACGTCTTTCGAGCACAGCCCTGTTGATAGAACCGTCTCCTTCCGTCTCATGAACCAAGACTACCAGTTGAGTATAGTTGAGTTTGGGACCATTTTTGGGTTCCACGAGACCTACAACGGTCGCATCCCTAGGAACGTGTCCGCTAAGGACTTTTGGGGAGATATAGCTATGGTCTATGCCGACGAGGACCGTTGGCATCCAGCTGACACCAAGGCCAAATTGATGTACCATTTGGCCTTGAAGATAGCCCACCGTGTTCTTTCAGAGTGTCTCTTCCCTAGGACGGAGACGCCCCAAAAGATCAAGACGGATGAGCTATTCCTTCTCTATGCTATGCTTCACGGATGCCGCGCCGATTGTGCTACCCTTTTGGCGGCGACTATGAGTAAATTGAAAAACAAATCGAGAGGGAACATTGGGTACGGTGGGATAGTGACCCACATAGCTAGGGCTTTTGGAGTGGATTTCTCAGCTTGCACACGTATACCGGCAGTTCCATTAGGGCTACACGCTTTCATGGTTAGGGGACTCATCTTCCCCACACATAGAGGTCCGCCTTACGCGGGCATGCCCTGGGAGAGTAGGACCGGCAGGGGTATAGAGTGGCTGCCGGAGTATTCCATTGTGGCAGGACGCCACAACTGGAAGGAGACGTTCGCTGCGATGCATGCGAACAGGCTTGTAGCTCCCCCTTACGTCCCACCGCCGGTTGTAGATGAGGAGGATATGGGAGATCCGTATGAGAGTGGTGCAGGAGCAGAGCAGGAGTTCGGCTCGTTTCCGGATCAGCCGGATCAGCAGGATGTACCTAGACGCTCTCCGCGTCCGACTGGAGCTTCAGGCTCGTCATCTCGCCGCGCTAGCGTGAGCGAGAGACCCACGTGGATGACTACACCTCCCACCTGGTACGAGACACCTCCTCCTTGGTCCACTACGCAGGCAGCAGCACCACCACCACCACCAGCAGCAGCACCAGCAGACGCTCCCGGATGGTATGATCGCGCTCCGGGATGGTATGAGAGGATGCCGGAGTGGGCTACCGGACTTTCAGAGAGAGTCGGAGCATTAGAGATCCGGGCGGACGCTAGAGATGGACGTTTGGACGACCTCGACCACATGATGAGGGACGTCTACCGCCAGCAGTTTGGGCGGTACTATGACCCGAGTTTCTCTCCATTCCCACCTCCACCGGCACCGCAGTGATTGATGACCGGACTTGCTCGTTTTAGACATCCCCGCCGCCATTTGTGAGTTTTCTTTTCTTTCTTTTGTTCTTTCTTGTGAACATTAGGGACAATGTTCGTCCTAAGTATGGGGTGGGATGTACTAAATGTTTGTAATAACTCTACTCTATATGTTGCTTCTATTCCGAGACTATTATTGCATGTTCATCATATGTCACACGTTTCATTCTTGCATTGCATGAAAAAGAACTTTAAAAACCCATAAAAACTGAAAAATTTTGAAAAATTTGATGCTTCTAATGAATTGAGATGAATTCTATGATAAACACTACTTGTGAATTAAGTTGATAACAATTGCATGCTTGAAAGGATAGTAATTCGAAAAGAAATTGAATGAATAGATTTTACCTCTTTTGCAAGTTTTATAATGTGAAAATGTTACCTAAATTATGTAAGAAATCGAAGTTGAAATCACATTATAAGTTCTTATGCTTCTTTTTGAAATGATTAAGGCAATTCGATACTTTCTTTCTTCTTTCCTTTGATCATCTAACTCCTCATTGAAATATTAGCCTCCCTTACCCATCCGGGAACTTGGAAAGTGAATGAGATAAAGGCATGTTTGATGTGGGAGGGCCATGAGAGCATATATTTGCAATCAATTGAATAGAAGGAAATTATAGGTTTGGGGAAGTCAATCATGACGATGAGTAACTCGGCACCATTCACATAGCCGGGTGTTTGTGTCTTGCCAAAGTCGGATTGAGCGATATTCCTAGCGGATTATGGTATGTGCGCTAAAGGTTTGAGGCATCTCGCAAAAATGAGAAACGCCAATCTCCTAGGCTTCGGTTTTTGTGCACCTCTATCCATAACTCCAAAAGTAAAGTCGAAAAATGAAAAGTAAGAGCGAAGCTCTAAGTGAAGAGTTGCGGAAACCGCAAAAGAAGAAGAAGGTAGTAGTCCATTTTCCCGGATTTATGCACCACTCTCCCTTAAAGTTTCCCTTCCCTTCCATACTCTAGACCTTTTCCTTTGAAAAGTCCTTAAGATCAAAAGAATGTTATATGGCTTGGTGATCTAAATTGAAGTTCTTATGATTGATTTTGATAATGTTTGAAGGTTATAATGCTTGCTTGGAAGTTAAATTGTTTCATGAGCTTTCTTTACCTCTTACTCTCTAATTAAGTGCGTGAAAGTTTGAAAACGAATGAAGCAAGGTTTGAGAATGATCTATTCTTTAGAAGTCATTTTCATCCAAAAGAAGGTACACATATTTCATCCTAACTCTTGTTTAAAGCTTTTTGAAAGACCTTGCTTAGGGACAAGCAAGTGTTAAGTATGGGGTTATTTGTTAGCATGAAATATTGTGATATTTTAGGCACGTTTTATAATCGTATTTGATTCATATTGATAGTCTTTGATGGAGCTTTATGCATATATGAGCTAGTATTACCTATATTGTCGATATGGATGTCTACACGAGTTCTATGTTGATTATAGGTGATTTGGGGCTATTTCCGAACGAAATCGAGCGAAGGAGAGTTGAGTTGATGTACCTCTAGATCAAGGACACCTTTTGGGAAGCAATTTGGAGTATTAGATTGAAGAATGCACGAATGAAGGCAAAAATCACGGTTTGACCCTAGATTACGGCCGTGGATTATGATGCAGAATTCGATGTTCATTCCAGGGGATATTACGGCCGTGGAAGTTACCCGTATTTGTTTCCACGCCTCAGAATTACGGTCGTGGAATCTTCCACGACCGTGATCTTGGCGAATCCTTTCGCCACGTTTCGAAGCCATGATCTTTTGAAGATCGGGCCGGGCCGACGTTTTGCCCTGCATTATAAAAAGGACGGATGAAGCAAGATTCCGTCACCTCGCCTTACCTCGTTATCGAGCTTACGACCCTTCAAACCCTAAGTTTAGCGGCAAGAACGCAAGCTTAGCAACACACAAACCTTCATTCTTGGAGGTGCTTTTGGGAGATCTCATTGAAGATCAAAGTTCGTGATTGGAGAATTGCTGTTAGCGATCTTTGCGTTGAGGAAGATCGAAGTTCTTGGAGGATTTTGCAAGAAAACTACTTTTCTTGCTTAGGTTTGATTTAGGATCGGATTGACATCCCGTTTCCTTTCTTTCCTAAGATTGTGATTGTTTATTCCGAATTGAAAAACAAATCGAGAGGGAACATTGGGTACGGTGGGATAGTGACCCACATAGCTAGGGCTTTTGGAGTGGATTTCTCAGCTTGCACACGTATACCGGCAGTTCCATTAGGGCTACACGCTTTCATGGTTAGGGGACTCATCTTCCCCACACATAGAGGTCCGCCTTACGCGGGCATGCCCTGGGAGAGTAGGACCGGCAGGGGTATTGAGTGGCTGCCGGAGTATTCCATTGTGGCAGGACGCCACAACTGGAAGGAGACGTTCGCTGCGATGCATGCGAACAGGCTTGTAGCTCCCCCTTACGTTCCACCACCAGTTGTAGATGAGGAGGATATGGGAGAGCCGTATGAGAGTGGTGCAGGAGCAGAGCAGGAGTTCGGCTCGTTTCCGGATCAGCCGGATCAGCAGGATGTACCTAGACGCTCTCCGCGTCCGACTGGAGCTTCAGGCTCGTCATCTCGCCGCGCTAGCGTGAGCGAGAGACCCACGTGGATGACTACACCTCCCACCTGGTACGAGACACCTCCTCCTTGGTCCACTACGTACACAGCACCACCACCACCACCACCACCAGCAGCAGCACCAGCAGACGCTCCCGGATGGTATGATCGCGCTCCGGGATGGTATGAGAGGATGCCGGAGTGGGCTACCGGACTTTCAGAGAGAGTCGGAGCATTAGAGATCCGGGCGGACGCTAGAGATGGACGTTTGGACGACCTCGACCACATGATGAGGGACGTCTACCGCCAGCAGTTTGGGCGGTACTATGACCCGAGTTTCTCTCCATTCCCACCTCCACCGGCACCGCAGTGATTGATGACCGGACTTGCTCGTTTTAGACATCCCCGCCGCCATTTGTGAGTTTTCTTTTCTTTTCTTTCTTTTGTTCTTTCTTGTGAACATTAGGGACAATGTTCATCCTAAGTATGGGGTGGGATGTACTAAATGTTTGTAATAACTCTACTCTATATGTTGCTTCTATTCCGAGACTATTATTGCATGTTCATCATATGTCACACGTTTCATTCTTGCATTGCATGAAAAAGAACTTTAAAAAACCCATAAAAATTGAAAATTTTTGAAAAATTTGATGCTTCTAATGAATTGAGATGAATTCTATGATAAACACTACTTGTGAATTAAGTTGATAACAATTGCATGCTTGAAAGGATAGTAATTCGAAAAGAAATTGAATGAATAGATTTTACCTCTTTTGCAAGTTTTATAATGTGAAAATGTTACCTAAATTATGTAAGAAATCGAAGTTGAAATCACATTATAAGTTCTTATGCTTCTTTTTGAAATGATTAAGGCAATTCGATACCTTCTTTCTTCCTTCCTTTGATCATCTAACTCCTCATTGAAATATTAGCCTCCCTTACCCATCCGGGAACTTGGAAAGTGAATGAGAAAAAGGCATGTTTGATGTGGGAGGGCCATGAGAGCATATATTTGCAATCAATTGAATAGAAAGAAATTATAGGTTTGGGGAAGTCAATCATGACGATGAGTGACTCGGCACCATTCACATAGCCGGGTGTTTGTGTCTTGCCAAAGTCGGATTGAGCGATATTCCTAGCGGATTATGGTATGTGCGCTAAAGGTTTGAGGCATCTCGCAAAAATGAGAAACGCCAATCACCTAGGCTTCGGTTTTTGTGCACCTCTATCCATAACTCCAAAAGTAAAGTCGAAAAATGAAAAGTAAGAGCGAAGCTCTAAGTGAAGAGTTGCGGAAACCGCAAAAGAAGAAGAAGGTAGTAGTCCATTTTCCCGGATTTATGCACCACTCTCCCTTAAAGTTTCCCTTCCCTTCCATACTCTAGACCTTTTCCTTTGAAAAGTCCTTAAGATCAAAAGAATGTTATATGGCTTGGTGATCTAAATTGAAGTTCTTATGATTGATTTTGATAATGTTTGAAGGTTATAATGCTTGCTTGGAAGTTAAATTGTTTCATGAGCTTTCTTTACCTCTTACTCTCTAATTAAGTGCGTGAAAGTTTGAAAACGAATGAAGCAAGGTTTGAGAATGATCTATTCTTTAGAAGTCACTTTCATCCAAAAGAAGGTACACATATTTCATCCTAACTCTTGTTTAAAGCTTTTTGAAAGACCTTGCTTAGGGACAAGCAAGTGTTAAGTATGGGGTTATTTGTTAGCATGAAATATTGTGATATTTTAGGCACGTTTTATAATCGTATTTGATTCATATTGATAGTCTTTGATGGAGCTTTATGCATATATGAGCTAGTATTACCTATATTGTCGATATGGATGTCTACACGAGTTCTATGTTGATTATAGGTGATTTGGAGCTATTTTCGAACGAAATCGAGCGAAGGGGAGTTGAGTTGATGTACCTCTAGATCAAGGACACCTTTTGGGAAGCAATTTGGAGTATTAGATTGAAGAATGCACGAATGAAGGCAAAAATCACGGTTTGACCCTAGATTACGGCCGTGGATTGTGATGCAGAATTCGATGTTCATTCCAGGGGATATTACGGCCGTGGAAACTACCCGTATTTGTTTCCACGCCTCAGAATTACGGTCGTGGAATCTTCCACGACCGTGATCTTGGCGAATCCTTTCGCCACGTTTCGAAGCCATGATCTTTTGAAGATCGGGCCGGGCCGACGTTTTGCCCTGCATTATAAAAAGGACGGATGAAGCAAGATTCCGTCACCTCGCCTTACCTCGTTATCGAGCTTACGACCCTTCAAACCCTAAGTTTAGCGGCAAGAACGCAAGCTTAGCAACACACAAACCTTCATTCTTGGAGGTGCTTTTGGGAGATCTCATTGAAGATCAAAGTTCGTGATTGGAGAATTGCTGTTAGCGATCTTTGCGTTGAGGAAGATCGAAGTTCTTGGAGGATTTTGCAAGAAAACTACTTTTCTTGCTTAGGTTTGATTTAGGATCGGATTGACATCCCGTTTCCTTTCTTTCCTAAGATTGTGATTGTTTATTCCGAATTGAAAAACAAATCGAGAGGGAACATTGGGTACGGTGGGATAGTGACCCACATAGCTAGGGCTTTTGGAGTGGATTTCTCAGCTTGCACACGTATACCGGCAGTTCCATTAGGGCTACACGCTTTCATGGTTAGGGGACTCATCTTCCCCACACATAGAGGTCCGCCTTACGCGGGCATGCCCTGGGAGAGTAGGACCGGCAGGGGTATAGAGTGGCTGCCGGAGTATTCCATTGTGGCAGGACGCCACAACTGGAAGGAGACGTTCGCTGCGATGCATGCGAACAGGCTTGTAGCTCCCCCTTACGTCCCACCGCCGGTTGTAGATGAGGAGGATATGGGAGATCCGTATGAGAGTGGTGCAGGAGCAGAGCAGGAGTTCGGCTCGTTTCCGGATCAGCCGGATCAGCAGGATGTACCTAGACGCTCTCCGCGTCCGACTGGAGCTTCAGGCTCGTCATCTCGCCGCGCTAGCGTGAGCGAGAGACCCACGTGGATGACTACACCTCCCACCTGGTACGAGACACCTCCTCCTTGGTCCACTACGCAGGCAGCAGCACCACCACCACCACCAGCAGCAGCACCAGCAGACGCTCCCGGATGGTATGATCGCGCTCCGGGATGGTATGAGAGGATGCCGGAGTGGGCTACCGGACTTTCAGAGAGAGTCGGAGCATTAGAGATCCGGGCGGACGCTAGAGATGGACGTTTAGACGACCTCGACCACATGATGAGGGACGTCTACCGCCAGCAGTTTGGGCGGTACTATGACCCGAGTTTCTCTCCATTCCCACCTCCACCGGCACCGCAGTGATTGATGACCGGACTTGCTCGTTTTAGACATCCCCGCCGCCATTTGTGAGTTTTCTTTTCTTTTCTTTCTTTTGTTCTTTCTTGTGAACATTAGGGACAATGTTCGTCCTAAGTATGGGGTGGGATGTACTAAATGTTTGTAATAACTCTACTCTATATGTTGCTTCTATTCCGAGACTATTATTGCATGTTCATCATATGTCACACGTTTCATTCTTGCATTGCATGAAAAAGAACTTTAAAAAACCCATAAAAATTGAAAATTTTTGAAAAATTTGATGCTTCTAATGAATTGAGATGAATTCTATGATAAACACTACTTGTGAATTAAGTTGATAACAATTGCATGCTTGAAAGGATAGTAATTCGAAAAGAAATTGAATGAATAGATTTTACCTCTTTTGCAAGTTTTATAATGTGAAAATGTTACCTAAATTATGTAAGAAATCGAAGTTGAAATCACATTATAAGTTCTTATGCTTCTTTTTGAAATGATTAAGGCAATTCGATACCTTCTTTCTTCCTTCCTTTGATCATCTAACTCCTCATTGAAATATTAGCCTCCCTTACCCATCCGGGAACTTGGAAAGTGAATGAGAAAAAGGCATGTTTGATGTGGGAGGGCCATGAGAGCATATATTTGCAATCAATTGAATAGAAAGAAATTATAGGTTTGGGGAAGTCAATCATGACGATGAGTGACTCGGCACCATTCACATAGCCGGGTGTTTGTGTCTTGCCAAAGTCGGATTGAGCGATATTCCTAGCGGATTATGGTATGTGCGCTAAAGGTTTGAGGCATCTCGCAAAAATGAGAAACGCCAATCACCTAGGCTTCGGTTTTTGTGCACCTCTATCCATAACTCCAAAAGTAAAGTCGAAAAATGAAAAGTAAGAGCGAAGCTCTAAGTGAAGAGTTGCGGAAACCGCAAAAGAAGAAGAAGGTAGTAGTCCATTTTCCCGGATTTATGCACCACTCTCCCTTAAAGTTTCCCTTCCCTTCCATACTCTAGACCTTTTCCTTTGAAAAGTCCTTAAGATCAAAAGAATGTTATATGGCTTGGTGATCTAAATTGAAGTTCTTATGATTGATTTTGATAATGTTTGAAGGTTATAATGCTTGCTTGGAAGTTAAATTGTTTCATGAGCTTTCTTTACCTCTTACTCTCTAATTAAGTGCGTGAAAGTTTGAAAACGAATGAAGCAAGGTTTGAGAATGATCTATTCTTTAGAAGTCACTTTCATCCAAAAGAAGGTACACATATTTCATCCTAACTCTTGTTTAAAGCTTTTTGAAAGACCTTGCTTAGGGACAAGCAAGTGTTAAGTATGGGGTTATTTGTTAGCATGAAATATTGTGATATTTTAGGCACGTTTTATAATCGTATTTGATTCATATTGATAGTCTTTGATGGAGCTTTATGCATATATGAGCTAGTATTACCTATATTGTCGATATGGATGTCTACACGAGTTCTATGTTGATTATAGGTGATTTGGAGCTATTTTCGAACGAAATCGAGCGAAGGGGAGTTGAGTTGATGTACCTCTAGATCAAGGACACCTTTTGGGAAGCAATTTGGAGTATTAGATTGAAGAATGCACGAATGAAGGCAAAAATCACGGTTTGACCCTAGATTACGGCCGTGGATTGTGATGCAGAATTCGATGTTCATTCCAGGGGATATTACGGCCGTGGAAACTACCCGTATTTGTTTCCACGCCTCAGAATTACGGTCGTGGAATCTTCCACGACCGTGATCTTGGCGAATCCTTTCGCCACGTTTCGAAGCCATGATCTTTTGAAGATCGGGCCGGGCCGACGTTTTGCCCTGCATTATAAAAAGGACGGATGAAGCAAGATTCCGTCACCTCGCCTTACCTCGTTATCGAGCTTACGACCCTTCAAACCCTAAGTTTAGCGGCAAGAACGCAAGCTTAGCAACACACAAACCTTCATTCTTGGAGGTGCTTTTGGGAGATCTCATTGAAGATCAAAGTTCGTGATTGAAGAATTGCTGTTAGCGATCTTCGCGTTGAGAAAGATCGAAGTTCTTGGAGGATTTTGCAAGAAAACTCCTCTTCTTGCTTAGGTTTGATTTAGGATCGGATTGACACCCCGTTTCCTTTCTTTCCTAAGATTGTGATTGTTTATTCTGAATTGAATCTTTTGATAAACACTTGTTCTTGATTGTGATTCGGAGATTCGTTCGAAGATTATTGAAAGTTCTTGAAAGTTCCCATCTTTTATCTTATAAATCTTGAATTGATATCAAATGACTGTTATTGGCTAAAAACCCTTAACAATTCTAAGGTGAAGGGTTGATAGTTGTGGCTTAGATGATGATAGATCGATCGCAAACAGATTAGACCCTGAGAGTTAGAGAATTATCATCGACAACCCTAAATTACGGGTTGTTCTTGAGTTCCACGGCCGTGGAACCTCAAGATCCAACCGTAATTTCCATGAGTTTACGAGCCTGCTTTTACCTTAATCCCAAGTTAAAGATTTGCTTTAGCTTAGCTTAGACTTGTCTTTTCTAGGTGGTAGTGAAGCCTCAACAACCTCTACCTCGATTGTGAGCCTCAACAACCTCAATCGGATAAGTTAGTCTTGACCTTTAGATTATAGGTTTGGGTATTTGATACTAATCCTTGCTTTTAGAACCTCTTTATATTGAGCCTCAACAACCTGTATAAGGAGTATCTTTTAGGTGAGTTACATAAGGTTTTTGGAACCTCAACCGTACGATTACCTTACATTAGTGTACCTTTGCATATCTCTACTCTGTCTTCATATTATTAGTATATCTTGAATCTGTTGCCACAACTGAATACCCGGATCTTTAGGATTGTTGTTTTCCCAATATTTGCAAAACTCTCATATTTATTGCTTGATAACCTGAAATCGAATTTGTTCCCACCCAAATCCCTGTGTTCGATACTCTGGAATTCTTGCTTAGCTACCTCGATCCGTACACTGCGGGTTCGCTGCTTGATTCTAGTTTTATAAATTTAAAGCTTATTTGCACACACCTCTAGGGGCGAACAACGAGCATAATGGAATTTCCAATTATCCATTTTGACAAGCCTAAGGTCAATTTAGGCCAAATCGCAATACTGAAAACGAATAAATTCATAACTTATTCGTTACTAACCCGATTGACGATCCGAAAGAAGATTCGGAATCACAACGACGTAGGCTACGCTCGGACACCATCAGATTCACCGGAATCCGAGCGACGGAACTGACCATAGAAGGGGAATGCTCGACCTGGCCATAACTTCAACGGAAACGCAGAAACTCGGTACCAAAATGAAGAGGACGAAGAGAGGAATCCGAAAACTCAAACGGAATTGAAATCGGATTACAAACGAAGAGTAGATCTGAATTTGAAGGTTGAGAGAAATCAGAGCTTTTACGAGGAAACGTGAAAGGAAATGAATTTATAAAAGAATTTCCGCTATTTATAGCGAAGTCGATAATTATCCTTTTAACAAAGTCGATAATTATTCTTTTCGCCGATCCAAAGGCGGTTTGAGCCCCTTCTCCAAACTTCTCGAAATTGGAATAATAAATCTGATATATTGTGTGGATAATTATTCCGCAACTTTCTCAGAAAACGCGTATTCCTAAGCCGTCTTTCTTAGCCGCTAAGAAACGAAATAGCGGCTCTTTTGGCCATTTTGCCTTTCCATGTTATTTCATATCTAGAACATACTCAATGTCCTGATCATTTCTCTCAACTGCAATTTTATTAATTGAAGCTCCCAAATGCTCCAAATAATACCAGAGGGTAAAAATTATTCCCCGGAGGAAAAAGTGAAAATTTCCCCATAAGTCCAAATTTACACCAAAATCATAATGGTGGAATTTATACTCGTCATCTACACACTATTCGCGATTTATGGGTCAATTAATATCGATGATTAACTTACTCACCCTTAAACATCCTTTATTAGGATTCGAAAATCCTAGCTTTTACAAATGCATTGAACACTAAAAACAGACATTAATGCATTAAATACTATCCAAATTAATGAGCTTCATAAACTCACTTCACAAAATACTTTTCACTCTCCATAATTCTAAACGCAACTCCTACGTTACAACCACATCGATTGGAACTTGTCTTCCTTTTGCCTGTACGTCCTATGTTTGCCACTTGTTTTAACTTCCCTTGCGCATACAAAATATTTCCTCAACACAACATCGTTGGGTTTGTGATTACATGAAACACGAATCTCAAATCCACAAATAGAGGCATACCTTATATAGAAGTCATCAGGTTCCTCCACACTTAAAAATTGTTGACCAACCTGTGGCTTCAATGTATCATCACAAATTGAAACCCAATTGGTTGAGTTATTTGGAGTGACTTGTATAATAGTTCCACCTTCATTACATGGAGCATTCGCCCACAATCCCGACACAATGATTGGTGATGATTGCGTAAGCAACATCACTGAATCTGTAAAGCAATGTAAAAATATACTAGTGTAAGTTCATACTTTTTATTCATTGCTGTTCATACTTTTATACGTCATTGTTCATGTTTTTATTCTTCGGTGTTCATAATTTTTATGTCATGTTCACGTAAATATTATAGACTATTTTCCTATCAGATATTTTGTTGAACAGTTGGTGTGCACACTAAAAAGAGCATATAGATTGTTCAATTGGAGCTATTAGACCAACTCAACATATGTATATACATGTATTTTCTCAATCAAACCTATCAAACACAAAAATGATTCAAACAAATTTGATTTCAAAAATAAACATCAATAATAACGAAACCTAAACCATAAGAATGAAAACCTAAACCGTGAGAGTAGAAATTCGAAGAAAAAAAAATACTTGAATCATCTTGTATTCTCTTTGATTTCACCATTTCTATGTAATCAATCTTTGATTTGGTTGAAAATCGGGCAAATATGAAGCTTGTGGGATGAAGAATGTGAAGGAGCTGTAAGTCGTTGGAGTCGACCGGCGTTTTTCTTCTCTCTTTTTTTTCTTCCAGATTTATGTAATTACCAAATACCATTAATGATGAGTGTGTGTGAGCCGTTGATTTAAATATCATCCAATGGCTCACATGGCTCCTAATTCCTACCCACAAGGCTTCTCCTCACCGGAACTAGTTTGATATAACATCGATCACTTTTGATGTTTTCTTGTGCATTGTCGAGTTCGGGCTTTCTCCGTTTCTGGATCAACTCGAACACTTTCTGATCAAATAAAAGCTCTTTGTGTCGAGTATTGATCGCTACTCTTTCTTTTTGTGGCAGTTAACCCATCTGTCCTGCCCGATTCAGTTGGCAATTTTCATATCCATCCACAAATGAATACTCAAGCTGAAAAAAGAAGAAAACATACATAAAGATTTTAACTGGAAAGGGTTTGTCTGCATATCATGCATTATAAATTTATAAACGCAATTATGCATAATAAGCTTTGGAATTAAACTATGCAGTATATTGGATGTAAAATGCAGTAAACACAAAGATTTTAATAAAATCATTTCAAGGCATAAAATGTGCATTATGAAACATGTGGTTTGCATCCGAACAAGCCCGAGGGGGTGACAAGCTTAAGGCCAAGTTGGCTAGCTCAAGTCTTGACAAAGGAAATGCAGAGTTACTCAGCTGCAACCCTATGTTCATAAAGAGGTCCTTTTCGACAGGCTTGTCTCCTTGTTTTTACCATGATGTTTGTGAACAAACTCAACCTCATTAACTAAACCTTTTTTTGAGCAAACAGAAGCCATAATTCTGCTTGGAACACTCCCCCTTCCAAGATTGAGCTTGTCTTCTTGGAACCTGTTGGTAGATTGCTAGCATCTTGGGGGCAATTTTTTCACCCCATACCTTAAATAGGTTGAATGGAGACAATGTCAATACTCTTCAAGATAACTGCTAACTTAATAAGCAATAATCACAAAGTATAAACAAACTAATACCCACTTTGTGTGAACCAAGTTTGCTCCTCTAGTCTTCCAGGAGATCATAAGATAAACACAATACAACTAACTAATACCATGAACGATTGAAGATCAAAGCTATCACAAGATGACAAGTTCAGAATCAGATCTTAGTTTGCATCACATTCTTCACCCCAGAAAAGTGTTGCAACAAGATGACAGCCGAAGAGAATAATAAATTCCACTATCAAATAATTTTAGCAAGTGTCCGAGATGTTATATAATGATAAAGAGGATTAGACTTGGGGTTCTTGAGATGATAGCCAAAGCAAATGGGAATAGGCGCAGAGCTCGTAAACTACCAACCATGTATGAGCAACCTGAATTAGATCGAGAATCCATCTACGGAAAGAAAAGTGCACAAGATACTAAATAAGCTATGTCTGAGCAGTAATACATAAGGAACTTTCAAAAGAGTCATAAGGAAAAGAAAAGTTCACAGGATACTAAATAAACTATGCACCCAAAGACAATGAAGAAGAATATTGAAAGTGACATGTCTTGAAGATATGTCTTGTTCCAAATACAAACTACTATAGACTGAGTCTGTGAAATTCCGTGAACTCGCCCTCAAGTAATATTGTTTACATTTACACAACAACTGATCAATAAAATATGAACTCAAATTGCTCATAAAAACAAAAACAATGAAGTAAAATAAAAACAAAACTACATAACAAGTTAGAACGAATACTTCAAACTGCATTATGTTTATAAAGTTTTAATTATGTTTAGTTCCTGATAAAAGAGTGAAGAGCAATTACATAGTGAGAATGCACGTGAATTTTCCTTTTAGAAGAAAAAGATTAGATAATAAAAATAATAAAAAAAAATCGTTAAGAATAATGAAATTGGCATGGCTTTGCAGCAAAGGAAAGCATTGATCTTAATAGGAGATTAAAAGACAAATAGCAAAAAAAGTGTAATTTGTTTAACACATCATCAAGCATTCAGTTCAAAAATAAAGGCAACAAAATGCAAGATAGCTTAAACATTAAGAGAGCATACAAATATGATATACAACTATCTTTCAAGGAAATTTCCTCTAAACATCAGTCATCTGGATGCTCAATCGGATAGATTATTAGCTTATTACCTACTCATGTAAATGTATAATTAAACTCCTTACAAGCCAAACTCTATAAAAACACGCGTACAGCATATTGACAACCCCTTTCTACCAGGGTTATTGGAGATTAATCCAATTTCATAAATTTATCATGTCAATGATGTCCCAAAAACATTTTCTCATTCGTTACTCAACACGGACTCTTTTTCCTATTCTCACAGAAAAAAACTCAGCCCTAACCTTAACATTGATATCTAAATCATTCAATTAATGATTTCCAAATCTCGATCCCTTCATCCCTTTGAGTTTCGATTTTGATTGACCCCCC
>BSUD01000002.1:157098669-157320675 GCA_033239045.1 Fagopyrum esculentum | reverse complement strand
CCCCCCCCCCCCCAAAAAAAAAAAAAATCCAAATTTGACTCTGAATCTCCGCCTCAACGAAGAATAACTTTCTCCGCCGATTTCGGTTGACGGCGGAGACAACTTCCGTTTTCCAATGACTTCACATGGTTCGTAAAATACAGTACCTACTCAACATATTCTCCATTAGAGCACTCTTCTATGTCCTTGTATTTTTCCTCGTCAAAAGCTACACAACGACCATCGTTGCATTACTGACCCTTGCCGCCCTTATTTTAAAGCTTTTCGCTGTCTAGCATGCCACTGGACGCGAGATCACCCGCCAGACGTTGCTCAATTTCTCGTCATCGAAGGTGGAAAGTTCATTGTAATGTTCGGTACCTCATTCATCACAATTCTATTGATATTGGCTGAGAATCTCTATGCCGGAGCAACGAAGATGGAAAATCAGTTCTCCAAGGCAACGGTTACCACATTGTGAAAGGTTCGAAGTTAGAGTGAATACAAAAATCACGTGACAAAAACATAATTTTGTCTAACGTAGTATTGTAATTTGTTATAAAAAATAAACTCATTAAGAAAAACTTTGACCAAGCATTGTAGCACAGTTTTTTTAAATTCTATAATTTACAATAATCTCACTCAAGTTTCGAGTTGAATATCAAACACAACAGTACCGATCTGAAAGTCGATTTTTAGGGTTTGTTTTGGGCTTCTTATTTTCTGGGAAAAGAGGCGCGTTCATTGCTGGTACTTTGTGGATGAAGATCCACAGTCATTAAATTTGTGCTCAAGCACTCTCTCTCGAATTGAAAGTTCAAAGTTAATATTTTAGTCTGCAGCATTGGTTGGTTAAAACGAATTGTTTTCGGAGAGGGAGATGGAATCGGAGGCTGATATTTTCACTAGCTTGGACTTAGCCGGCCTGGACGAAGCTGGCGGCGGCGGCAGGGATAGTCGGCGAGTTTGCAGCGGTGGATGCGGCCGGCCGGTGAGTGTTTGCTTGTGCGATGAAATACCTCCGGAGCCGATCTCCACCAGCACCAAGATCGTCATCTTACAACACCCCCACGAGCAGCGCCACCGTCTCGCCACCGTCCCCGTGCTCGCCAGATGTCTGAATAATTGTCAAATTTTAATCGGCAGGAGGCTTCGTCGAGGCTCGTCTTCGCTTCTGGATTCTATCCACTCGGAGTCGGTCGAGAATCCAAACTTTTCACCCCGAGCAGTCTTTCTCTTCCCAGGTAACTCGAAGTTTAGGGTTCATACTTGTAGAATAAGCGATTAAGTGGTAGGAAATGATGAGATTGTTGTGAAATTTGCGAGCAAGTTGACGATATCTTGCAGAAATTGTTGTTGTATGTCGACCTTAGGGACGGATTCGATGCCTTCGACGGAAATCAACCAGTGGAAATCATCCATAAGCGAGAGGTCTAACAAGGGTTATGTATTGATTATGTTCGATGGCACATGGAAGCACGCCAAGGAGATGGTAATGGCTAGCCTTCCATTTATATCCACATTTGCTTCTTGTGTGTGTTTGAATTACGATGTGGAGGTTTGTGGCGGGAACATATATGATTCGGAGCTGCTTCTGAGGAAGGAGCCTTTTGGAGGGTGCATGAGCACCATGGAGGCTGTTGCTCGAGCTTTGAGAGTTGTTGAACCTGATGGAGCTGAGATTGAGAGGAAGCTGGTTGGTGTTCTGAAGGCGATGGTTAGATTGCAGGCTTGTCATTTGAAGCCTATAAACCCAAGGCCGAAGCTGTTGAAGAAAAAGAAGAGTGAGGGGGAGAAAAACATCAAGAGCTGACAGGTTAGCTGAACTTCTTCTCTTTCAGGCCTCTTAGATTGATTAAGACTGCTTGGTTCGTGCAAAGCGGAGATGTATGCATTTGCTAAACTGGCTAAACTAAGATAAACCATGGAGGCTGTTTCTCTTAGATTGATTAAGTTGGACATAATTTTTTCTTTTGCAGTTATGCTGAAGCCTAAACTGGCTAAACTAAGATAAACCCCGTACTAAATTTGGGCACAGTATATAATGTATATATAATATTTACATACATGATACATGTTCATTCTATTAATGTATAAAACTTTTGTCTAAATAAATCAAAATCTTTAAGACTCATTGTGATATTAATGTTATGGATCGAAGTGATTATTTCTTAATATATTATGTTGTGTTTGCGGCGCCATTTTATGCCAGGTCTTCATATGCTTGGTGTTGTCTTCATCTCTGAAAATATTTCTTGTTATTAGATAGAGAAAATCTGTGTTGACTCATTAGTTCCACCAACAGAGATAAAAGGGAAGGAAAGTTGTGTAGATTTGTTAGAATCTGTTTGCAGTGAAGGGAAAATAAAGATGCCTAGATTTTGGGAATCTCTTAAAAATCTTTTGTAAGAGGCCCATCCAACTTAGTATTGTTCCTCCCAATCACTGGGCTCTTTCAGTGGCTTCTATGATGCTTATCAAGTCTGCCTCTATCTGAAGTTTTTTCCTCCCAATCACTGGGCTCTTTCAGTGGCTTCTATGATGCTTATCAAATCTTTTGGTGCACGATGAAGTTTCTGCAAATGTATATTACTTTTTCCAGGGGATAGAGTATGATTTATACTACCCCTACTCTTGATCTGTTATGCTTGCATCACTTTTAATTATCTACCTTCTTCAGGTTCACCACACATTTGCAACAACGGGTTCTGATGGCGCCTTCAACTTTTGGGACAAGGATTGTAAACAGCGTCTGCAAGTGAGTCACCGAGCTTCTGATTTCTGTCTTTTCTACAGTCCTGGAGCTCTAAGATGATATATACTTATCATATCTAACGTTCTTATTCATTTCTCTTAGATTAAATTACAAGTGACATAATTTCAGCTGTGCAAGTTTCCTGAATCATAGTTGATAAATTTATGACATCAATGCATCACTTTGGTTCATGTAAACATAAAACACTGATAATTAATTACATTGTCTTGTACAAATGAAATGGTCAATCATTAAGACTTAATTTCAATCTTTTACGATATGGATCTATAACAACCACTGCTATAAGGGCATCCAAAACTATCTTGTGTATAATTAAAGGTATATTAATTGTTTCAGCCGTGCCCATATTGTCGGCTTGTTTTGGAGGCCAAAAAGCTCAAGTGTGAAAGCTTCAAAGGTGGGCTTTTCAGAATTTTAAAGAGCTGGATGAGGATCAAGACTGAAGATTCCAATTTTTGAAGTGAGTTGTGAATATAGATGGTGTTGAGAAGCATTAATCCTTTGCAAAGTTGATGCAAACCCACCATTAACATGTATGATTTCTCCACGCCCTTTAGAGCGCCAGCAGGATCCAACTTCAAAAGTGAAAATTTTGAGAAATAATTTTTACACATACAATGAAGAGAACATATTGACATATCTAAAATCATACTCTGTAGTATAGGTTATGATTTGCCTCCTTATTCAATTTGTTGTGTGGATTTTGCTTTAAAAATGCATATGTATGTAGCAAAGCGTGCATCTTAGAAGCTCGATCAGTCCAATTTGTGTTCTGAATTTCTGGTTTGTGCATATGATTTGTTGGCGCTTGTAAGCGCTATTGGATTTTGGCACCTCTCTATTTTACTTTGTTCAATCATTTGTTTTTATTGTATGAGTTTACCCTCTTGTCAAGAGGCACAGAGGTACCAAGGGCCCTCAAACAGGATATACTTAGTGACTAGATTTGATTGTTTTCATATTGTTAACGCACAGTAGGGGTTGAATTTATTTTATTTCTTGTCCTCAGAGTTGGGTCAGCGTGTACTATCTTGGGTGCATGCAAAGGAGATGACCTGGGGAAAGCATTTTATAGATCGTGCACCTAGACAAACCCGCTAGGTCATATACAAGCCATACTTTCCAAAAAAAGTTTCCCACTTTTGCGGGCCGAGTCCGGAATTCGGACCTAAGGTCTTGTCCGTACCAGCCGTGTCGGGTTTCAGGCTTGATATGGCCCATATTTTCGAAAAAAAAAATTCCCGCTTTCGCGGCCGAGCTCGGAATTCGGACCTAATGTCATGTCCATACCCGTCCATGCAAGACTTCGGGCCGGGTGGGATCCAGATTCTTTTTTTTCTTTTTTTAAAAAATAAAGAGAAAACATTACCACTAGATATAAAAAAATAATCAAATTGTTAAAAAAATAAAGTAGGCCAATGATTCAAGACATTT
This sequence comes from Fagopyrum esculentum, assembly GCA_033239045.1. NCBI lineage: Eukaryota > Viridiplantae > Streptophyta > Magnoliopsida > Caryophyllales > Polygonaceae > Fagopyrum > Fagopyrum esculentum. The sequence continues at coordinate 157,316,486 of BSUD01000002.1, read as the reverse complement.
GAATATTAGATTGAAGTCTTGAGCTCAAATTCTACAAATTACCGTTATATTTTAAATAAAAATTTCTTAAAAACAAAGGGGGCTTTGGGGCTTAGCCCTTGTCCATACCTGCAGGCCCGACTTTGACCCGGTCTATTTCTAACCAGCATTATTCAGTATATCTACACATAAAGCAATTAAAAAGAAACTCATCTTCTAAAAGTTTTATAGGAAAACAAATAGGCCTTTAATTCTTATAATTATCACTAGAGAGGTCTAATAAAGTGAAACACTTTTTAACATATGGCCTGCCCTAATGGGTTACATAAATTAGTTGAAGCCATGTAACAGAGAATTTCATATTGGGCTTTAAACCGGCCCAAATATATTGGGCTTAAAATCCGGCCCAAACATAAGCTTCAGTTGTTGGTTTCACATTTTGAAAGACATAAACATCCATCCATTACTTGCTCACTTCTCAATAGACTCAATACCCTTACCCATATTTCTCTAAGGGTGCACTAATAAGGGTGTCCAAATGGTTTGTACCGTAATATGGATCGGATCGGATCAAACTATTTAGTTCATAGATCGGTCTGGTCCAAATTCTGGACCTGTTCGTATACATGGTTTTTTTTAAAAAAAATATGAAAGGGAAGCAAATGATCCGGATCGGATTAGTCAAATACAACCCAAGGCCGGGCCATATTTTCCGGTCTGGTCCTTCCTACTCTTAATCTATATAGGGTAAAATGGTTAACTAGCTCTTTTATCACTAATACTATATAAAGAATACTCATAACATAAACTCATTTAATAAATATATCCTATTTAAATTAATTTTTTCATCTAAGGAAAATTATATTTAGGGTAAAATTAGAAGGATCTATAAAACAAAACATATAAAAAAAAGTCTATTTAACCCAATTAGGGGTGAGCATGGGTACAAAACCGAACCGCTAAAAACCGAACCGAGCCTAAAACCGATTTTTCAAAAACCTTGGACCGAAAAACGGACCTATAAAAGTATGTTTGGTTTCGGTTTGGACCTAAAACCGAAAACCTGAAATATTGGAACCTAAAACCGAACCTATTGGATCGGTTTCGGTTCAGTTTAGGTTTTGGACATAAATAAACCTAAAAAATAAAACTTACAAAAGCCCATAAACTAACAATTTTAGTATAAAGAGTTAAAACCTAGAAAAATAACAATTTCATTTAAGCAACAAGGTACATTACCACTTTCCAACTATATTTAATTGTTTTTTTATTAAATATAATTACAAATTCGGTTTTCGTTTTTTATCTGTTTTACGGTTTTGGACTGAAACCGATCGTAAAAAACAAGAAGCTAAGACCGAACCTAAATTATCGGCTTAGGTTCAGTGTAGACCGAAATTACTCGGTTCGATTCAGGTAAACCGAACCGAACTTGCTCAGCCCAAACCCAATTATTCGTGTGTATAGCATATAACTAATCTTATAATCATTAGGTATAGGTCACCTAACTACCAATGAATCAAGTGCCAATTTATCAAAATTATTGTGTGGATTTTCTTATCCATATATTCGTTTATATGACCCACTCAACAAATTAATATTTTTTAAGTGTGACAAAAAAAAGTTCGAGACAAAGAAACACATATAACATATTTATAAGCTTTTAATAAACACATTTGTACATGCATATATGACACAAAGTCTCCACCTCATACTCTTCTTATTGCTGGGGTAGTTCATTATCTGATTTAAAATCTCGAATTAATTGAACCTATTTTAGATTCAATTCAGAAGCAATAAGTTTTAATCACCGAATTTTATTATATTTTCAGATCTAATTAGGTTTTGACTTCTCATTAATAAAACAACGTATTTATTGATGAACAAAAACTACATTATTTATAGAGAATTGAGTAATAACTTGGAGGATAAATTATCAGACATTTTTAATAACATGCCGATAACAATTAGTCAATAAATATTCTTAACATTCCCTTCAAACTTGACATTTTATCGATAACGCGAAGTTTGAAAACCAAGTCTTGAAAACGTGGCCGAAGTAGTAGTTTTGTAAGAACGTTTTGAAGCTGGCCATGTGCATGAACAACGCAATCCTTTCTGCACGTGTTGTTCACGCACAAAATGGTAAGCCGAAACAAAGCGTTTCATCCTCAAATAAAAATGTAGATTCAAATTTAAGTATGTTGTTTCTAAATTATCACAGTAAATTACATATTTGTGTGATAAATGAGTTTCTAATTCCTTTAACAACGCGCTACAACACTCAAACAACTTCAAAAGTTGTACGCGTCGACAATATCCTAGTATTTGGTTTCGGTTAATAACCTTGTAACTCTTTGTTGCTTTTTTGAGCTCCATAAAACTATAGTTTTGCCTAAGTACAAAAGATATTTCGTTGTTGAGACAACATGATCTTTGTCAACAACCCGATCAACATTAAAAAAGGACATGTAAGTCTATGATATTAATTGGATTTTGTTTATAGTGGTCGAAAAAGAATTATCAAGTGCATGGAACAATTAAGTGTTAGCTCATTGATACGGAGATTGGACCAAACACCTTTAGACATGTTCAAAGTCAACACTTAACAATGAACAATTTGGAATAAGATAACCAATAAGACAATAAAACGATTTACAATGAATAAAAAACCTAACTAGATGCAAAATGATAATAAAAAAAAAACCTTTACAAAGAGAATTTGTTTTAGAAATCGGTTCAACTTCAACCCCTCGATCTCCTTTCATCTTTTCACTATCGTTAGTATTCGCCTGAAAATTTATGGTTGTACACTACTAGTTAGGGGTTCCATTCGGCTTGTTAGCACAAGGCCCCCAAAATATTTAGAGCCCATTATCATTTTCAGGGTATAAAAGTCTCAGTGACAAGCTTTCCCAGTGGATTGTTACCGAGAATATAGCCTAGTGGTCTTGAGTCCGATCCTTCTTTCTTGCTTCTTTTATGTTTTCATGGGGGCCTGCATCGACCCTTTTTTCTACTGTTGTTAGATGTATAAAAAAATATATTTTTGATGATCTAACTGTAAAAGTTTATATTCATATTTATTAGTTAAAGGTAGATTATAACTTTTATATTACTGTGTTGTAAATTTATTTATATGTACTTAATTAGTAATCATTTTATTTATATATAAATATATATTATATAATATATACTATCTTCTAGGTAGTACTATAGTTAAAATTGTACAATTTTTTACAAAAATAAGTTAAATTTTATCAATCTACAAATGAATTTGACTCCCGGGATAAAAATCTAAAAAAATACTTTGTTTTTTTTTTTTAATTTATTTATTAAATAAATATATTTAATTTAAATATAGAACAGGGCCTCCGTTAACCATTGGACGACTCTAGTTAGAATAGTGACCGATGGTAAAATTAAGATCCAAAGGGGAACATTGAAATTTGGGGATGAGTGGGAATAGATATTTGGAAGAAATAAGGTTAGAAATGTGTCATTTCAATTTCATCTCCTTGGTATTGGACGGTTTATGATTTTACCTTAATCTACCACCTTAGTCCTTAATTTTCATATTCAATTTTTCTTTTTACGTAAACCGAACGTTATATTGGGTTGACGATGATGGAAAAGTTTCATACTCAACTTCATCCCCATAAATTTTCAATTTTGAGTAGCCGGATTCTTACCTATTATAAACTCTTACTATAATATTGGGATAACAGGAGTAATTGAATCTGAGATGAAATTAACGTAAAAGATCATTTTGTTCACGGTCAAACTAAACTAGACACCTTTTTTTAATAAAAAAAAAGAAGTTTAACCGAATTAAAGACCTCGGGTGTGCTCAAATAAGGATTATCTAAACCCTTAATCCCCACAATTCCCCATAATCTATTGGAGCAAGGTCGAAGAAAATTACATAACTCGCATAATTTTCATCTTTATAAGTTTGATAACTTCGATAAGGTTGAAGAAAATTACATAACTCACATAATTTTCATCTTATAAGTCTGATAACTTCGATAATCCGTTCTACCGAACGCGTCCCTAGATTTACAATAAGGTTATTAAAGACTTGACTATTCTTTCCTATCATTAAAAGACCTTATTATTCAACTGGGTCCAAATTTTGATAATAATTCCAAAGTGAAAAGAAAAATAAAGCTTACCTAATTGCAAAATGCAAGTATGACTTGTCATTTAAGATGCGTCAATAGCCATTTCTGGGTCCTGGTCGACTCATAATTGTGTCTAATATATATAGCCAATTGGTGTATAAAATGCAAAATTTACATTATAAAATCACCCTCAACCACAAATAAAATATGCAGAATAAAAAATGCAAAAAAAATAAAAAAAAATCATCTTTTACATATAAAGCCATAGGAGATAATATCATAACAGTAAATCCCATATTACTAATTAGCTAGAGACTAGAGTTGTGTTTATTCATACAACCAAACCTCTCTACTCTAAACACCCTTAGATCCCGGGACCTCGGTCCATCGCAGTTCGAGCTCGACTTCACCTCGTTCGACATTCCTGAGCCGAATAAACATGTTTTGAACCACCTCGCCTTCGACCCACATCACCTTACTCTCCTCAGCTAAGCAGTTTTGCCTGCTGGGTTTGACTGATGTTATGATGGTTTTATCCGGAACGCCCTTAAGGTCCAACTTGACTGCTTCTAGGAATGGCTTGATGTCAAACTCGGCATCTCCCATCTTGTCGTCGAATGAGAAGGTATCTTTGTCGTAAACGAACTGTGGTTCAAAACGAATAGCATATCAGAATCACATATAGACATGTGAATGAAGACAACATTCACGTATGAAAGCACATTTCCTGTCATTTTCCATGGCCTAAATTGATAAGATCACTCCGGACCGGTACCGCCCGATTGAGTAGGGCTACGATCGGTCCAACCCAAATGTCATCAGGTTCAGTCTAAACAGTATTCGACATAACTGTATTTTTTTTCCAAAAAATATAATCTAACTATGAATTATAAATTATATAATTGAAAGCTCTAATAGAATGTCAACTTTTCATACTAATAAACAAACATTCATTATCAAAATTGCAGTCAACTAATAAATGGATAGTTGAGGCGGGATTATTCGGGATTATAATCTCCACAATAATCTCGATAATACAAGCTGAATTGGATTAAAAAAAAAGACCAACATAATCTCCCAAAATAATCTCCAAAATTTAGGTCCGGATTGATATGAACATCAAAGATTCATGATTGCTGTGATTTTAGCCATTTGTGATCAAGTTCATCATCATCAATGCACAAATATACTCTATGAGCTGTATAACCCCATAATTACTGATCATTATGTATTTGGTAACACGCGAGTAATTATCAGAGCTGTAAATTTGCTGTACAAATTTCACAAAATTAGGCCAATTTCAAATGATGATTTGACTTACAAGTTTGACAGGCTGGTTTGGATCTGTCACGCAGAGAGTAAGATTATCATTCCATTCAGGATTCAAACATTTCTTCACCACTTTCGTCTTCAGCTTCTGCACCATGAAAATCAACTCAGAATCAGATTTACTGAACAGTAAAATAGTAAACTTCCTGCTGATTAATCTTTCCAATAAGCAAATTAACATTTGGCTTAATTTGATCTACAAAAACCCAGAAAAAAAACTTTAAAGCCAAATGAAAGAGACAACAAAAAAGGACAGCAAGTGAAAATGCGCAAATATCGGCTGTTAACGCGGGGGGCAAATCAGGAAAAGAAAATATTTTGACCTAATGCGCAGCTTCTTAGAGGAAGAAGACGAAGTTCAGTAAATCATGCAGATATGGCAATTTGAATAGGTGCGATAAAACAGGAAGAAAAAGGAGTTAAATACCTGTTTGCCTAAACGAACAATGACATACGGATCACTGCTGTTGACATCTCTAATGGCGAGGTTGATTCCACGCTTGATTCGGATCCGGAGCAAGCCAATTATGTTATCCATCTGGTTTTAAGTAAAATTGGAAGAAATGCAGTAACAATTTGGGAGAAGATTGACGAATTTGAGCTTGCGTAATAGCGGGAGAAGAGGAAAGATGAGAGCTTTTGAGTGGTGGGTCTCCAAACAAAGCACAACTGTGGGAGAGAGATTCTAGACTGTAGGCACAGAGCCACGCACAACTAAATCCTGTAATGGGGAAGGCTATCTTATATATAGGCATGTAAGCCTAGAACTTTAACAAATATTCACAAAATCACCCTTCAAATTGGGTATTTTTGCAAAAGTACCCGTATAATACTAAAATATCTCAAACCGCCATACTATAGGTTCTTTCTCTCAACAAAACACTAACCACAAATCACCGCTCCAAAATTTACTTTGCTGGGAAGAGTGACTAGAGCATACAAAGCTAATGAAAAAAATAAAAACATAAGACGTTAGAGTTGTTCAAACGGTATGACTCAGGTCATCGGTATTGAATTGGATTCAAAAATTATCTTATGGTTGAACCGTGGACCTAGATGTGGACCAGACCATAAAACACTGATTTGACAATCCTGTTTAAAATGTGCAACCCTATAAAACACTGATCAATAAATGATTAAGTAGCTCTCACGATAGATTCAACATAACTAATCCAATCATTTACTTGATACTTCTTAGAAAATCGTAATATTTATCCATCTCACTAATAAGATAACGTCAACATTAAATATGAGTTTATATCTGCAATTACCTTACCCAACTAGCCAAATTGTGTAGTAGGAAAGTGATTATTTAACATTCTTTCAACGTTTAAAGCCATAAAAAAAAGTAATAGTAAATTCATAGGCACTTTTGGGTAATTTACTTCATTTGAGGGTAATTTGTGTAATTCATCCAGAATTTTTTTTTTTAAAAAAAAAAGAAGAAATAGAATAGACTAGAGAGATTGAGAGATGGGTTACAGACGAGAGGTGAAGATGGAGTGATTCTTGTGAGTATAGCCCCCACCCCACCGGCACCAATCACGCGGTTAGGCCTTGTTTGGACGTATCTTAGGCTTTATGTTCAATTCAATTCATCTCAATTTTGATCCAAATATTTTGATTTGGTATAGTCATTGATTTTGATTGCATTTGTCGATTCTGATTGAATAATCTTCTATTTCTTCATCAAGAGAGTTTTTGATTTTTTATTTAAATGGGAAATGATATTTTTCCTTTCATTTTGATATAGGTAGTATAAAAATGAGTAATTTATTATCTATTTTTTTAAATTTATTAAAATCTCTTTTTGGTAGAAAAAATTATTAAGATTCTAATTTGAAAACTTGAATATCATTGCTGATTTCTTCACGTCGAGCTCGTGTAAGGATGAGTTGACTATATTTACATGGGATTTTGTATGCAATTTTGTATGCATTAATATACTTAGGGTCCGTTTAGTTCCAACTCCGGAAAAAACGGAATATAAACGAATTTAATCCATAAGTACATGCTTATTTATGAAATTTTATGGAATCACTTCTTGTCGTTTGATGCAAAATCCACTTGTTTTCTCATAGGGCATAAAAAGTAATCAAATTTTACTCAAATTACTTCAAACTCCGATCGATGAATGATTCCAAAAACTTTCATGAACAAGGTAACGTATGGACTAGATTCGTTTTTATTTTATTTCTAATTTCGAAGTTAAAACCGAACAGGCCCTTAATTGAATAAAATTTAGATAAAAGATTATCAACTAGACGATCGAAACATAAAAGTGAAAAGTTATTTTAAAGTTCGAATTGCACACATAAATAAGATAAGTTAATAATTGAAGTACCGTTACACGTTTTTGAAAATCCAATCATTTTTTTTTATAATGGAAAGGGGTTCGATCGCATAGACGGCGCACCAACTATTGGATCGAAAGGTCGAAAAGGATCAGCAGATAGACTAACCGTCATGAAAGAACACAACACATGAGAAAAAGAAAACACAAAAATAGATCATAAAAACCCGAAAGCAGGGACGTCTCCAGGGAAAAACAGAATGATCCAGTCAGCCGGAAGCAACGAACATAAACGTTCATCTTCGAAAGAAGTACACAGGCAAAAAGCCTGGGAAACAACTGTGAACACCTCAGATAAATTTTTTCTTCAACTACACCATTAATCGTGTGCAAGTAGGGAGAACAAGTTAACATAAATTTTTCTTCAACTACATCATTTTGTTTCCCAATATTCTGCGGTTGTTAAATAATATACAAAGTATTTTGAATCAATTATAATGAGTTGTTAAATCTAGCAAGATTTTATTTCAAAATCCGATAATAAAATTTTTAAAATACAAACAATAACCCTTATATTATTTCCCCCCAAAATCATCCATATTATTTGCTTGTTAGGTTTGAGTCCAGCATGTAAGTCTAGTGACGAGATTGCTATTCGTACCCCATGAACAATGTTATTCGTACTCCGACTACACGTACGCAATGCGTAGTCGTAACAACAATCTCATTTCGCTCAAAAATAAAGGAAAATGACTACGACTACGCATGGCGGATGCGTAGTTATACTACGCGTACGCGTGCATGTGCCATGCGTAGTAGTCCATAAAATACATTTGGTGGAATCTTTTATGCACTTTTGACCGGGTATCCACCACTACCCTCCTCACCCAAGTTCGTACGCGTCGGATAATCAGGTGGATCGGACTTATCAGATGACCCACTACATTAATATACTTAGGGCCTGTTTAGTTCCAACTCCGGAAACAAAAACGGAATATAAACGAATTTAGTCCATATGTACAGCCTTATTTATAAAATTTTATGGAATCATTCGCTGGGTTTAATGCGAAATGCACTTGCTTACTTCCCCACATTTTGTTTCCTATATAGGTGTCAAAAGTAATTAAAGTTTACTCCAATTAATTCAAACCACAATGAATGATTCCAAAAACTTTCATGAACAAGAGTATACGTACGAACTAGATTCGTTTTCATTATGTTTCCGATTTCGGAGTTAAAACCAAACAAGCCCTTAGTTGAATAAGATTTAGATAAAAGATTATAAACTAGACGATCGAAACATAAAAGTGAAAAGTTATTTTAAAGTTCGAATTGCAGACATAAGTAAGATAAGTTGATAACTGAAGTATCGTTACATGTTTTTAAAAGGGGCGTGTTATATATACAATTTTGAATTTACTTGGTACCGAATGCGAACGTTTTGCGCTGGCGCTCAAACTGATATGAGCGCCAACGCTTTCCGACGGTGCTCAGATCTTAAAATAAAAATAAAAAAAATAAAAATAAAAGATAAAAAATCGACAAAAATTAGGATTTTGGGCGCCGGTGCATAGCGCCAACGCTCAAAACCCTACTTTCTCTTCCTTTTTGCCATTTTTTTTTTTTAGATTTGAGCGCCTTCGGAAAGCGTTGGCGCTCAAATCTTTTTTTTTTTATTGGTTGAGCAACATCGGAATGCGTTTGTATTTTACGCTAGTAAAACAAACCTCGTGTATTTAGCTTTTTCGTTTTTAAAATCCAATCATTAATCGTCTGAAAGTAGGGAGAACAAGTTAACGTAATTTTTTCTTCAACTACATCATTTTGTTTTTTTTGATGAAAAACTACATCATTTTGTTTCCCCAATATTCTGCGGTTGTTAAATAATATACAAAGTATTTTGAATCAATTTTAATGAGTTGTTAAATCTAGCGAGATTTTATTTCAAAATCCGATAATAAAATTTTAAATTACAAACAATTATTTCCCCCCAAAATCATTCATATTATTTGTGTGTTAGGTCCGAGCCTAGCATGTAAGTTTAGTGACGAGATTGTTATTCGTACACATGAAACACACTATTCATACCCCGACTACGCGTACGCAATGCGTAGCCGTAGCAACAAGCTCATTTCGTTCAAAAATAAAGAAAAATGGCTACGACTACGTATGGCGGATGCGTAGTCATACTACGACTACACATGACGTAGTAGTCTATAACATACATTTGGTTCGAAAAATTAAGGAAAACTTACAATTACGTAGGCGTAGTAAGGTAAAAATAATAAATAATAATAATAATAATAATTTTTATTTTTTTTTACTATGTCTACGCATGCGTAGGCATAGAAGGGGTATAAATATATAATATGGTCAATGTGGTACGAACAACAGGAACCGTCTAGTGATGTTTCATTCTAAAATTATTTGACAATAAAAGGAGTAACACATAACACATATACCGGTCTTATGTGCTGGACCGGTTATCTCTTATTATCATTATAGTAACATTTCATCATCCACAAAGTCATCACTTTATACATAAATAATTTAGGTAGTTTATAAAATATATAAGACCGATTGTAAAGTTTTAAAATTTTAAATATAAAATTTGGTTAAAAGACCCATATCTTATATCATTATTAGTTTTATCAATAGTTTGAAAGGGGAAAAAAAATCCAATCAATTGTGGGCGTGATTTTAATAAGTAAAAATTCAAACTTGACGAACGACGCGCACTTACAATGCACGTCAAGTTAATAATACATTTGGTAATTTTGTAACCATGTGTCTAACAATTCCGTTATCTTTAAAACCGAAACGTCCATTAGCGAGGTATTTAATGCGTGGTGTTGAATTATGTATTCACTTTGTGATAAATACGCCATCGAGAGATATCAACTTCTTTTAACAAGAACATCCATCCATTGGTGAGGTTAGAAAGATATCACTTCCAACTTATCCATTCGTGTTTACCCAAAAATGTGACAACATATATTCATTATATTTTGGATCATCGCTTAAAATGGTATCTAGATGTTGGGTTGGTCATGGATTTAGACGACCTTACACTAAAATTCAACTGTTTTTTTAGGTAATCCAATTCGTCGTTGAGTTGGCCGGGATTTCATACCTTTTAGGTCTCGATATTACATGGATTATAATTTTTCCCAACAGTTTTTTTTTAAGTTCGGATGGTACCATTAAGCTTACTATGTTTTCCAGATTTTGCCCAAACTCATTAAAAATTTTCAAATTCCATTAAAAAGTATTAAAAAATTGAAGTAAAAATTGAATAATAAATAAAATATAAAGACTGATTTATTTATTATAATAATAAATTAAAATAGAGATTTTATTTAAATTTTTGTTTAAAAGAATCCTTATTTTATTTATTTTTTAAATAAACTATAACACTTATGTTTTTATATTTTGTTATAAAAATGCTAATCCAATTTATTTATTTTTAAAATAAAATAAAACACTGATTTTTTTTTTTAATTTTGTAAAAATTATCCAGATTGATTTATTTTTAAATTAATATTAAATACTGATTTTTTTTAAAAATTACTGTTTACTTTATTTTTAAAATAAATAAATCATTCTTTCGATTTTAATTAATTTTCAATTTTAATTTATTTTCTTTTATATTTTTTTAATGGAATTTGAAATTTTTGATGACTTTGGGCAAAATCCGGAAAACAACGAAAACTTAAGGGTACCATCCGAACTCGAAAAAACTGTTAGTCAAATTCCGAAAAACCCCAAATCAGAGGGTATCATCCGAAATTTCCCAAAAAAAATATCATTTTTATTGTTGTAATTATTATCACAATGAAGAAATACTAGCCTAAATTGCAAAAATAGTCCAACATGCAGTAATGAATTCTAGGTTATACGGTTGTTTGCTCAGATTATTTTTGGGTTCACAATAATTTCGATAATCTCAACAATTAAAGTTATATTAGATGATAATAAACGACTAAAATAATCCTAAATTTAAAATAATCCCAATCGAACACACCCGTAATTTCGTTTTGTTATAGCAAATATGAATCATAATGCTTTAATTCACTCATTATAAGGTGACAAAACATAGTTGGTAACATTTTTTTTGTTAAGTTTTAATCTTGAAGTGTAACAACATCTACAAATTAAGAATCTCATCATCTTAAATTATAGATATGCAGAACTTTTAAAGAATCCTCTAAAATTATAATAACACTATTTCAGACAAAAAATACATGAGAATATGGAGATTTCAGTCAGTCAGCAGTGAAGTCAGGCTCCGGGGGCTTGGGAGGTTTGATCAAACCCGGTGAGCCCTTCGAGAGCCGATTCCGATGAACCCCATGAAGCGCATTAACAGCAAACCTCGAGGCTAGAAGTGTAGCCCGGAAGCTATACGAGCTACCTGGGCTAGTTGGAGTCCTGTTAAAAGCTTTTGCTTCTTCCTCCACCTTCCGACGTTGTTCGATCAGTTTCCTCTTCAAATGGCGCCGCCATGCGGCTTGGATGAACCGAGCAGCCCATGCTCTCCATTGCTGAGAGTAGAACCAGAATGTGTGCTGGACTTGTCGACTGTCCAGACGCCGGAACTGGCTTGCCACGAATTTGAGCTCTTCAGCTTTAACTGCAAATGCCTCAACCTCGTTTACAACACATTCAACTATACCTGCATACTTCCAATTAAGAGATCAAAGAGACTGAGCCCAAATATTGCCAATGCAATACAAAACAATTTTAATGGCCTTGACTCTGAACATACAAAAGTGTAATATGTTGGATCAGGTGCTAATGACAAAACAATTATTCTTTGAAGCTAAAAATGGAACAATTATCAGTTACAAAAATCCCTGCATGCCTACAATCAAAGGAATAAACACATATCTTTGCCAAGAATGATCATATCAAATTCAGGCTCTTGATTGAATGAATTTTAGGAAGATAAGCTCTTCATGAATTCATTAAAAACATCTCATATACTAATAAAAGCACAAATTCTAGAACCTTATGTTATACATAGAGGACTAATAGCATTAAATGCATGGTTAGTATCTAATATCAACTTACACGACTAGCAAGCATGTATAAGTGTATAACATAAGGTAGTACACGGCACCAGCCCAAGCAGTCTCTGCAAAGACATCTGATGTCCTCTTCAATTCTGAGGTTAGGGGTATCAACCGGAGGAGCCTTGGTACATATTGAAACAAAATACAATGAAAAGCAAGGCATGTTTTGTAGTTAATACATCTCAACCTTTTGATCTCTGCAAATACCTCCAGACAACAATCTGCACCATACACAGAAGGGGGAAATTTACTCCATCATTTCCGAATTATAAAAAAAATTGTCTTAGTGCATGAATTTTGAGGGGCGGGAGGGAAACATTATGAAAATCATAGATATGAAAGGAAAACTAGAAAGGAGATCTTCCTAAACATGTGTAATTGTGTACATTTAGTGCAGGACCATGAAGTGTCATGAACTCGAGAAGAAAGAAGAAAATGAATAGCTTAAAGGCCAATCAGAAAAGCAAGTTTCATCATGGACTACAAGAAAGAAAAAATACATTACAATTTTAACAGCATAGGAACCTTTAAAACAAATGATAAAGCATAGGTTCTTCCAAACCTGTGGAAGGGGCAGGACAGCAAGAAAATCGATGATAAAATCGAAGGAAGATAACGGTTAGCTATCTGTGCTGGATCAATCACAAGTTCACCTCGACCAAAAACTCTGGAAGACGGAGCAATATACGCTGTACGAAACTCAAGAGCCATGTGAATGAGATAGAATGCATCTATTATTGTCCTCAATGTTGTTGCTGCAGTTGCTAACTTCCGATTTGTAGTAAGACAATGCCTACCAGAGTTGACTACTGGCAGATAGAAGAACAAAGGATCCACAGAGACTGACATAATACATGAAATACCAAAAAAATTTATTCCAAACTGCAGGAACTTGTCTTGAGGATCCAATATCTTTTTTCCTGCAATTTTTAGATCTTCAGAGAATACAGTACAACCCTCCAGAACCTTTCCTCTTCCCTACCTTACAAGAATCACTGTTTACATTTTTAGCAGAAAATAGGCTACCCCAAGTTTTTGTTCTACTAATATCAGATGACAGAGACGCCCTTGAGTCAAGATCATCCAACCTGCACAACAAGAAGAAGGTTCCAAGATATTTTGAATGGTGCCGAGACAAAATTAAAAAAAAAAAAACAGATCAAACATAATAACATATTGTCCATCAGGTTAGTTGAAGTGGACATGATGAAGTAAGTGCATAAATTTCAACCAGATAAAAAATAGCGGATCAAACATATTCATCCCCAATAATATTGGAAAAATAAACAAAAGTGATAAGAAGCTAATTAAATTTCTTTCTTTGATATAATGCTTCAAGGTTGTTCTATGTTTGTAGTTTTTCGGGTTTCAAATTCAGATCTTTCCTTCCATTGTACAGACTACAGAGTAATAAATGTTATTCTCCCTTAAACACTGTCATTACTCATTAGCTACTGCATGAAAGATAAAGTTTCCTTCTTTTATGATCCTTAAGAGACACATTTTTTTTGGTGAATCTAAAAAACAAAGTTTGATGTCCTTTCTATTGCTTCAGGACCACTAAATCTAACTACATTCATGCATCTAGCTTATAGATTCTAAGTTTTAACTACAAATGTAAATATTGACATAACAACATTTCATAAAAAAATCAGCTGTCTAAGAGTAAGTACCGAACAAATCTGTCCCTGTGACCACCAATACACTCGGATGTGTACCCACAATCAAACATTTTCAGTGATCATATGCATTTACCTGCAAGCCAACACACACACAAAGTTAAGGAATATAGAAACTATTAATGATCAAAATACAAAGATTAGATCTCAATCACATACACAAACATTCATCAACAACACAAATACAACAGGCGCAAACAAAGAACCCCCCATTCTACATTAGCCATGCTTTGACTATCCACATTATCTTATACAAGTATACCTTATCAAGCTATTGTACCTACCTATTCAGCATGGCTTACCAAACACACCTTCAGGAATTAGGCACTATCACATAAATTAAATCAACTGAAATACCATAACTCACCAAGTGTACTCGAGAATTCACCAAATCTTGAACTTTTCCAAAATTTCTACAACTGCATGTTGACCATAATTACTGAATTAGTGCCCCCATATTCAAAACCTAAATTCAAAGTATTCAGTAAACGTGAGCATGGTATTACCAGAAGACCTAAATTCCAACCAAAGCGCCAACTTCAATTACAAATCATCGTACCTAAATTTGCTAAATGTGCAAATTCCAAAACCTGATCTCTCAAATTGGCAAACTACTAGGCTACTCTTACTACCAAAAACTGTAAATAGATCAGTGGAGAGAAGTATAATGAAATTATCTCCGGTTGGAGATGCAGGCGCCTCTAGATCAGCATCCGAACGCAAAGAGCTGGGTTGCTTGTCCAAGCACACAGCGAAGTTCACAATCAACAATAAATAGGGAGATCAAAGAGAAACACGAATGTGTGAAATATAATGTAATGGAGAGAGATTCGTAGAGGAAGAAGAAGAAGAACCGGAAACAGGAGGAGGTCGGAAAAACTGAGCAGAAACCAGAAGCAAATTCCTGGCGGGGGACAAGGATGCCAGGAAGGAGATGACATTTCTTTCAGTCTTTCAGTAGTCTGTAAAGTACGTTATTACCCCTTGCTGGGTGGATCTGCCTTAACTAAGATACGGGGTAGTTTGGTAATTTCGAACATGACCCAAATGGAAGGAGAGGGAAGAAGTTTAGTAACTTGAGATAGATAGCTTTAGGCTGTGTTTGGTAAAAATAAGGCCCCGTTTGGCAGCAGCTTATTGAAGCTTATTGAAGCTTAAAGTAGCTTATGCTTTTACTGTACAAAACTGCTTCATGTTTGGGAGTGCAAGCTGAAGGAAAATGAAGCAGCTTAAGACAGCTTATGAAAGCTGAAATTTATGGCCTTTTCATAAGCTCCCTTGGGCAAGCTTATGGGAGATTATGGAGTGGATGGATTTTGGAATTCTCGATATACCCCTGCGATTGCATCTAATTCCTGCCTTTTATTGCTGAAAAACACAGGTATCGATCTTCCTCCTATCTTTTACTTCTTCGATTCTCTTTGAATGTATTATTTCTCTTCTTCGATTCTAGTCATTCTTCCATCTTCATCTTCGATTCTCTTGATTTTTTAATTCCTTCTTCGATTCTTCCTCGATTCTTTGTATTTTTGTATTCAGGTTATAGAGAAACCCTAAAAGTCCCGATTCTTCCTCGTTTGTCTGTAAAAACCCTAAAATCAATGATTCTTCCTCGATTCTTCCTCGTTTTTCTGTAAAAACTCTAAAATCAATGATTCTTCTTCGATTCTTCCTCCTATAATTTTGTATTCGGGTTATGAAGGGGATTTATTTTTCTTCTGAAAGCCTTGGACTTGAAATCCTTGCTTTCATTAGTGTTGCTGTCATTAACAGTATGAAGGGGATTTATTTCCATCATATCTTCTGATATTATTCTGCCTTCACTTTGGTCTTGTAGTGTAGGATTGTTGCTTCTATACTAAAAGAGAAACTTGATCATGTGGAAAGCACTGCAATAGAGTTACATAAGAGTGTCTTGTTTAAGGCTTTAGCAAACTAGTTCTTGCACCTATCTAGACAGATTAACAAGTTGAGAAAGTAATATCAAAATATATGAAAGCACTGCAATAGACAGTTTCTGAACAAGCTAATTTATCTTAGCAGTTAGAACTCATAAGCTTAATATTGAAGCTATTAATGATTGGATTTGGTCAATGATGTAATTCTTTTAGTTTCTCATATTTTTACAGAATGAAAGCACTACAAAAGTCCAAGTGTTGTAACCTTGAGTTTGCTGTCAAAGGTTGAGTTTGCTGCCTAAGCATTGAGTTTGCTGTCAAAGATTCAAAATGGAAGCACTGCAAAGGTCCAAGTGTTGTAACCTTGAGTTTGCTGTCAAAGGTTGAGTTTGCTGCCTAAGCATTGAGTTTGCTGTCAAAGATTCAAAATAGAAGCACTGCAAAGGTCCAAGTGTTGTAGCCTTGAGTTTCCTATCTATATTTTGGTTATGAGATCCCTTCAATGTCCAAGCTGCAGCTATGGAGGACTTGAAATCCCTTTAGTGTGCAAGTATAATACACTCTTTGCTGTCTATTTTTTGACCTTAAAAAGGATGGAAATCTGAATCTTGAACATTTCTATTTGTTCATCTATACAAGACTGAGAGTTTCTTTTCTAAAATTTCTCTGGTTATATACTTTTGCCTATGTTATACCATTTTTTTGGTTATGGAAATCAAACAACATAGTACAGTCTTATGAGAATGAGATGAGAAGGGCGTAGCGCTTAACTGCTTCTTAAATGGCGAAGGGCGATTTTTCTTTTGTCGGGGAGGGAGGTAGTACATGTGAGGTTAAAGGACTCATTTCTCTTGTAATATTTCAATTCAGAAGGAAGCATTCAGATTTAAAAAAAATCTTCTCCTTAATGTTTTTAAATTTTATTTATCATATATTTTAATTCGAATTTATTTATAGTACAATATTAATTATTTTTAAAGAAATATTTAACTACAAAATTATTTTTGGCCAAAAGATTTATTTCATAATATTTATTCAAATATAAGATCATTTAAATAATTATTTCTATCACCATAAAAAATAACCACTATAAAATACTAATAAAGCCCTTTTCGGTAATTTTACGTTTCAATCAGCTTCGGTCAGCTCGTAATTCCCAAACGCTATACTAGCTTATTACAAAAAATCAGCTACTTAAATCAGCTTCTCATTTCAGCTTCCGTTTCAGCTTCAGCTTCAGCTTCTTTCAGCTTCAACTTCAGCTTCAGCCACAATCAGCTTCTGTTTCCCAAACGGAGCCTAAATAAAACACTAGTGTATGTGTTTTGTAGTGTTTTTGATAGTGTTTTGTGTTTTAGGTAGTGTTTTGGTTTTTAAAAAACAAAAACATGTTTGATATGGCTAGTGTTTTTTTCCAAAGTGTTTCTTGTACAAAAATACTATTTTGCCCTCACTTTTAATCAAAATTACAACCCTTACCCTTATATGACAAACCCTTCTCACCCATGTCTTCTGCGATTTTTTAGAGTGTTCGCTTCTGGTCATCGTTCTTTTATGGTTTGGACCAAGTCGTCATCTACTTTCCATTGCCGAGACCTTCACTTGTTCAAACCAGGTAAGTTCGATATCTTCTTCATCCTTTCATAAATTCATTCTGGTGTATTCTACAAGTATAGCACACTTCTTGTTGTCATTTACAAGATTCAGTTGATGAGAAATACACTCTATCATTCACAAGATTAACAGTTGATGAGAAATACACTTCTTGCTGAGAAATACACACTACAAGATTTAGTTTATCATCTATCATTCTCACTTGTACAACATTTCCTATCTATCAGATCTTTGTGAATTAAATGGTGGGCTTCATAGTATGAGATTGCTTTCCATTGTCGAGTCCTAATTGTTATTTGAACCAAGTCATAATTAACAAATGCTGTGCTTGACAAAATTGCTTGACAGTGTGCTTCACAGTCCAAATGTTGATGTAGGCAACATCAAATGCCTCTTTAAGAACCGGATCAAGCTGCAAGAAAGCATAAAATTTAGAAAAAGAGCCAGTCAATGACTGAAAGCTTGAAGGAACTTGAAACAGGGTACCTCTGGATCTGGTACTGGTAGATCAACCACAATTTTAACAACTTGATCCAATTCAACTTTGTCAAACCTCACAGTGTAGCTTCTCATATATATGAATACAAGAAGTTCAAAAAATCAAATATAACAACTTGAGGTTAGCAAGTCGCAGTGTAGTTGCTCATATATATGAATACAGGAGTTCAAAATCAACAACTTGATCCAATTTCAACAACTTGAGGTAACAAGTCACTAATTACAATCAGACATGCAATTAAAATTTGTTCCACTTAGGCATTTAACTTTGGAATTCAATTCAACCACGAAGGACAAAAATATATTCAGTCCAAATTGACATTTTACACTGAAAATCCATTGAATGTTTTCATTCATATTAAAAGAATGAGCAAGCAGAGCGTTTGATTACGCATCAGTAAAGAAACTAGCAGGAAGACCAGAACGAAGAGTTGAATACGAATGAACAAAAAAGACAACGTGACTTCGGTTCAAACAAGATACTGGAGTTTGAGGCCATCCTTCTCACAACTTATATCTCGTTTCAAAGGCCTTAAGTGCCTAGTTCCAAGTAATTAAGACTTGAAAAAACCAAAAAAACAGAAAACATGAACCTCGATCATTTGTGTTTATAGGTGAGAAAAATGCAGCAAAATCAAACTTTATGGCACATTGAAAAATCAAAATTTAGGGCTAACAAGTTAGGGAACACTGCAAATTCGAACTGGATGACCATTTAGGTCAAACAAAGCAAATAATCAAAAATTATTGTAATGAAGATGATATCAATCGCATTAGAATGTAGAACAAGTTAGACACACTGCAAATTCGAACTCAACGAAGAGGGAATAGGTGAAATACAAACCGGTATCAATCTCATTAGAATGAAGATGAGAGAACGAGAAATACCAACCTATTGCCGGAGTGGAGAGGTAGTCACCGGAGTGGAGCAAGTTGGGTGGATGGAAGAGGGAGGCGGCGTCACCGGCGATAAGTAAATTCTCTATCTTCCTTCTTCGAGTAATCGAGCGATAATCTGAGGAGAGAGGGTATGTTATTTGTACCCGGTAATTGAGCGTAATTTTGATAAAAAGTAGGAATATTAGTGTTTTTTTCATTATAAAAACACTAGCTGAAAACAAAAACCCTCCCTTTTTCTAGTGTTTCAAAAACACTAGATAAAAACAATTCCACTAGTATTTTTATACGTGCCAAACAGCTAATAAATATTAAAACACTCGTATACACTCTTATAAACTAGTTTAATTGGCATGCCAAACACAGCCTTATCATAATCATATTAAACAGAAATTAGGTGTTTAGGTAGTTTTATACATAATCATATTAATGTGCTATTTTGATTGATTTGAACAAGTTTATAGAATACAAAAATTGTATGTAAGTGCATCCATTATAAATTTTTGGTTCTGCAGGAAATTCTATGTTTGATGGGCATTAGATAACAAGGAGGGTCATTGCCGACGTATCCAACGAGAATTATCCGATTGAGTACTTGCAGTGCGACGTATCCGATGAGGAAGACGCCATCTTGAATCTGTCACTGCTAACCGATGGCACTCACCTCTTCTATCCGACGAGGAAGAATGTCAAGAAATAACAATTCAATCTCACGTAATATGCACATGTTTTTTACACAAAAACATTAGTGTAAATTATAAGATCCAACCAAACACTCTTTAGTATTTAAAAACACTAAGGGCCCGTTTGGTTCCAACTCCGAAAACGGAAACGGAATGGAAACGAATCTAGTCCATATGTATATCCATATTCATGAAATTCTATGGAATCATTCCTTGTGTTTACATGCAAAATGCACTTGTCTCCCCATATTTTATTACCCTATAGGATATCAAAAGTAATCAAATTCAACTTCAATTACTTCAAATCACAAGGAATGATTCCAACAACTTTCATGAATAAGGGTATACATATGGATTAGATTCGTTTTCATTCCGTTTCTGATTTCGGAGTTCAAACCAAACGGGCCCTAAATACTAGTGTTTTTCGAAAACCCTTCCAAAAACACTAGTACGTGAATACTAACGCTAGTATGTTTGTGTTGCATACCATACGCTTAAGATCTCAATTAACTACCTTTAAATCTATTTTGAGGAGCAATTGAAGATGAAGGTGCAAATCTCTTATAATCAATAAAGTTGCTACAAAGAATATCGATGAAATAATATTAAAATTGTAAGTAAGATATGATGCGTAGATTTAAGAATGTGATGATCATCATCAATGTGGAATCTCAAAAGGGTAAATTTAAGAATGATGGAGAAGAAACATACGTTGGATTGTTACACGTGTTTTCCCACATGTTTTTGACTTTTGGAGGGAATCTATCATGTGTTACAATTATATACTAATGTTGTTTCATATATAATTACCTTAATGATTGGCACGCAAGCAGCTACCAAATTTAGTATTACATGCTACCTATTCCATTTTAATGTTAATTATAGCCCGTCAAACAGCCTTGTTTCGTCATGCATTGGTCGTGCTTACAAAGGTCTTATCTATTTCCGACATTGCATTGTATTTTTTATTTTTAACCTTATTCGCTATTTGTATGTTAGAGTTGAGTTATCTCATAATAGTTTAGGACTCGTGTCATACACGAGTATTTTTAATACATATAAATAGGAGTGAGAACAAATCCCGATCGTGTCCTTGTTTTGACCATATCCCGAAATTTAAAAAAATAGCAATTATGCTCGCTAATAAATTTCGGGACGGAATGAACCTTAACTTATTCATCATGTTAGGCCCGTCCCGTTCACGATAGTAATACCCGTACCGTGCACGGGTATTCTTAATACTTATAAGTAAAACATATTCGTATTACTAATAAGTTACGTAAATATTTTTTTTTAAAAAGTTAATATATGGCCTTGTTTTGACCACTACCCGGAGTTTTTATTTTTAACCTTAACTCACTATTTGTAGGTAATATTGTTGCTAATGAAATAAACAGACAATACGTCTAAAATAATGTGACAAATATGTCGCCTTGAAAATAAATAATTCTGTTGGGTTCTTCAAAGTAGAAAATTTTAAAAGCAAAAATTTTAAATTTTAAATTACAAAATGTGATAGTTTTGGTGTTTTGGTTGATATTGTTATTAAAAATAAATAGTATTACAAATATATAATTTTAAATGAGTGGTAGTTTAGTAATATATGATTATATATATATATATATATATATATATATATATATATATATATATATATATATATATATGTCATTTGCACCTTTTGGGTTTTTGTTTTTCGGTTTTTGATTTTCCGATTTCATAGTTAGGTTTCGGGTTATGTTCCGGATAATTAGAAAACCTCAACACTTTTGTTGTTGATATTTTCATTATATGGCAGGCTTAGTTCCGACCGATATGTCACATAAACCCTAGGGTACGATTGTCAAATAATAATAATAATAATAATAATAATAATAATAATAATAATAATAATAATAATAATAATAATAATATGTCTAACACACATTCTTGTACAAAGTTTTATATTAGTGAGATGGACGATAAAACTCCAACATAAATCCAAAATTTATAATCTTCTTCGACAGTTATTGAAAGATATGATATAAATTCTATCTATATTAACTATCTTTATATATTTGGTTGGTTTGAATTTTTTGATTTTATTTTGTAATATTTATTAGTATTTATATAAATTATCTTTATATATTAGGTTAGTTTGAATTTTTTGATTTTATTTCGTAATCTTTATTAGTTTTTCTTTAATTCTCTTGTAATCCTATATATAGATCATTATATTATCAATAAAGGTGTGTTTCTACTCCTACCATTTGTGTGGTGTTTTTCACCTAAATTTATCATGGTATCAGAGCAGTTCGATCTCTCGTATCCTGACTGATCGGGTTTGTCAACCTTACGACACTAAACGAGGGCATGAACAATAATAGTTCGTCCGATTGGGCTAGCCAACCTTAAGGCATGCCGTCAACCCTATGGGCGTCTCTACCATTGCCACCGATTTACTGGTGGTTCTATCAATCAATTGATGTCACCGATTTACTAGTGGTTTTGTCAATCAATTGGTGTTGTCACCACTCTGTTGGTGATGTTCCAGTCTTCAGCGTCGTCCATCTAACCACCCTTTGACTGCGGGGTGTATTGAAGGATATGATATATTCTATTTATATAAATTATCTTTATATATTAGGTTAGTTTAAATTTTTTGATTTTATTTCGGTAATCTTTATTAGTTTCCCTTTAACTCTATTGTAATCCGATCATTATATTATCAATAAACGCGTAATTCTACTCCCACAATTTGTGTGGTGTTTTCCATATAAATCTATCAACAGTGAATCGTAGTTGTGCATAGTATTCTCGAATCTAGTTTCTATTATCATTATTGTCTGCAAATAACGTGCTCATCTGCAGTTTTATCGTCCCGTTGTTGCCTCTTTTTCATATAATCATTATACGATGGGTGTCAAGATAGATTATAATAAGGAATATTCATTACTTTTATGAACTATGAAGCCCCAAGTCTATAAGTACATCAAACTACTTTTAAGTTTTCAATAAGAACGTAATAGCCTTAGATATGATCAGATTAGTAGTTTTAGGTAGTCTAGTATAAATAGAGAAAAGTATTATAATTATGGTTATCTTTATATACGATCATTACTTTATGAACACGAGTTCAACGGTGTGTAATTTATCGTCTTTGTCGTTGTTACAACAAGAATAACGTGCAACGTTCTTAACTAATCAATTGATTAAAAAAATGTGCACATTTAGGGCAATTTAGTACTCATACATGTGCACATATCAACAACTACTCGTGCACATAGTCGTGCAAATAGGGTACGCGAAGGACTCATTTGCACTAGTGTTATGGTAAGAAGGACTCATTATGTGTCACACACACATTTATATAATAGGCATACAAGATTTATAAACGGTGAGGACATGTGTTACGGTAAGAAAAATGGCACACGAATCTCATGCATATAGTCGTTTAAATAGGGTGCACATCTAGGTAATTAATACGTGTGCATGTCTCACACCGTCTCTAACTAGCGAGTCTTGTTATTAATGCAATAATTAATACAACGAACAAATATCATATTAATTTGTTAAATCTTAAACGTATATTATATAATCTAACAACTCATATACATTTTTTCGTTCTTGGCAAGCACCGACGGACAGAACAACAAGCTTTGTTAAGGCCGGATAGCCCATTGAACATGACATTCATTGAGTAGATTCATAATCAATATTTTAATACCGATAATTTCCAAAAGTTAGATAATAGCATACTAAACTTTTGGCGGGGCAAATAATATTAAGGTCCACGCCTTTGTTAAGGCCGGATAGCCCATTGAACATGACATTCAGGTGCGGCTGCTAATTTACGGTACGCCCGTGCGGCTGAACGTAGAGTCGACAAGTGTTCCAAAAAAAAAAAAAATTTTTTTTCCAGAAACGATTGATTTTTTTTTCCAGAAGCGAATGAAATTTTTTTTGACCTTATTATAATTTCTGCACTATTCTCTTATAAACTTTGAACTATTCTCGTATAATTCACGAACTATTACTTTTTAATATATTATATCAAATTATTTATAAATTAATCGTTTATATGTTATGAACTATTCAATTGTAATTCATGAACTATCATTTTATAAGTTATGCACTATCATTTATAAATTTTGCACTTTGAACTATTCTATTATAATTCCTGAACTATCCTTTTATAAGTTATGAACTATCCTTAATAAATTTTGAACTATTACTTTCACTACTTTATAAATTTTGCACTATGAACTATTCTATTATAATTCATGAACTATCCTTTTATAAGTTATCAATTATTCCTTAATAAGTTTTGAACTATTACTTCCACTCTTTTTTTTGGGGGACACGTGTTACTCTACGTTCAGCCGCACGGCCTTACCGGAATAATGTGTCTTACTTGAACAACACCCCATTATCAAAACCTACAGAACATGTATTGCCCAAAGTTCAGTTTGTGGAATAAAGTGGTAGTATACAAAACACGACATATGTTGTTGTATTGAACATGAGAAATAATATAATTCAACGTACATAAAAAAATACACGGGATTATAATATTTCATCCAATATTGGTTATATCAATTCTTATAATATTTTATTGAAAAGTTTCAAATTATAGATGAAATAGAATATTCAAAGGCATATAACGATATAATATATGGAGTACTTAAAAAGATAACATTTGACGATCAAATATGTGACTCGGTTTCGAACCCGGGGATGCCACCATCCACGACAAGGAAACTTCGTCTTAATCAACCCCAGATTGCGTATACAAAGTGTGACTTTTAATACATATTAACATGTTACGTGAAATTATGAACGGGTAGATGAGCGATCAATCATCTTGATTAATAATTTGAGAATAATGAAGTAGGTTGGTGAAGAGTCGATGTTCTTGGGTTTGATTGCTATTCTCTTTCTCTTATCAAAATCCACAATGATAGACTCTTGTCAAAATACATCCGAAAGCTACATCCTAATCATATTCTACGTTGTTTTAATCATCAAATTACGTATTTGTTATAACTTATAACCCTTTATTCTTTAATTTAAAGTTAGGATAATAATGATATTGTATGATTGATTTCATGAGAAACACAACAACGATAGCTACAATCTATCCAAACTAACAAGCATCTCTTTGCTTTTTAATTGATAAAAAATGCACATCATAATTCAATTGTTGATATTTACATCAAATGATCCATTAGCTCTTCTAAGCTTTTAGAAAAGACTCAATGTTTTTTTAATTATGTATAAAAATAGTTACACGTTAATTAAAGCCGAAACTAGTTTCATCTCGAGCCAAAATCCGCATACTATTGGAATAAATGTCCAAACAAAATAGTATAGGTCAATCTTGGTTATAGATGAATCGAACCAATTTTTTTTAACCGGACTCATTATAATCGATCTCTTCTTATTAGGTGTGTGATGCGCCCCAACATCTATGACACCTAATGAAGATGATCAAGCCCTTGATGTGCGCTCCAACGGACTCGTCAATAGGTTGTGTGCCAAGGTCATTGTGAGAGTCACTCAATCTTTCGTGTTACGTGCATTTATGTTTTCCATCTCTTTGACTCCTTTGGAACGTTGACATTAACATCCTTCGTCAATCAATCGCCCATTGGCCATTTGTACGAACTCCCTTTTACATGGAATTAGGATGAGCATGTGGAGTGATTCTGCAGGATATCTTCCTCAGATTCTCACTCCATACATATGACTAAAATCCGCATTTGATCTCAACATTGTAACATTTACTACGAGTGATGTTATTTGGAAACAGAAACGGCACGGCGGAGTCGGAGTCAGACTCCATCCGAGCTGGGTCGCACTGCGAATCCGCTCCAATGGGGCGCAGGCGGACTTCGCCTGCACGCTAATGTTATGTATCAGGATCAGCTAACCGCATCCCCAGATACCAATTGAGGTCTGGAAAACAACACTTTTTTGGGGCGGAGGCTCAGTCCGAGTCCGCCTCTCCTTGGGGCGCATCCGGACTGCGCCTCCACGAGCGTTGGCACAGGGACGGACTCCGCCCATGTCAAGACATTTGTCCCCCCAATAGTAAGCCTGTTTACTACTCTATATCGCAAACGTTTAATACATAGAATCGTTTTGAATTATTTTGAGCAATTAATTTCTGATAGTATTTTCCGATTAAAGTGTCTCAATTACTCTATTTAAGAGAAGATCGGTTTACTTTTATTTTTACGAATTCGCTCAATTAACAAAAACTTTAGTCGAAGCATCAATGCTTTCAACCTTTACCCCTGATTCGTCAATCGTCACCGAGTTACTTGTTGTTAATTTCGATCACCCCCATCAAGTTTGGTCCCCGAGTTACTTGTTGTTAATTTCGACCACCCCATCAAATTTGATTCCCCGGATTCCGAACACAATCATACACAACCTAAAAATCAAAATTTGATTCCACCAATTCTCGTTGAACGTCACCACTCCACGCACTCAAGGAGTGGTCGTAGACTTCGCGCGTTCTCCACTTTCATCTATCATACCATAGTTGATTACGCATCCTTTTGGTTTGATTTTTCGACATTGACTATATTATGTATACCAAATTCTAGCTAGTTGGTTAAGATGACACCATATGATGGTCCACACCGGACCACACGTCTCCAGGCATGTACATGCTCGTTAGCTCACGGAGTGTGCATCAAGTTTATAGCAAACTCCGATCAATCTATATAAAATGGGATTCATACGTCCACAAACCCTATATATGTGCATTGTGTTAAAGCCCAACAGATAAGTTAAATGATAACCCACCATATATTCACCTAATAACAACAATATATTTTCTAATCAAAACTAATCTAGTTAAAACCGTATTATCCACACGACGTACAAAATAACCCGGAAATTTGAAAACGCTGAAACTATAGAACCAACATCAACATAATGCAAATAAGCTAAATGAATAAGATCTAAATAATCACTTGATGAGTGTTTATAAGAACAATAGCATGTGCAAAGTTAGGTCGGACCAAAAATTATGGTTCGGTCCGGCACCATCATTGTCGGATCTGGTCCAAACCATTGTTTTTCACTTTTCATATTTTTGTGAAACCCTCTGCAAGCTGTCTGAGTTTTGACAGAAAGGTCCGAAACTAGTCGCATTGAACCCATATAAAATATATTTTTTGAAATTAATTTGACCATTATGGTCCGGACTGGCCATATTAGACCAGGTCATGGTTTATGATCCGATTTACAGACCGTTAGTTGTAGAAGTGCTAACGATCCGCTGCGAACTGTTCGCTTATCCCTGGCAGATTATATATATACACTTCGAATCAAAGTTCGGGAGTAAAATTAAAAATGGTAAGCTTTGTTGTACATTATTAATCAATCATCGATATCCATGGAGAATTTGATTGAAAATGTTGTGTATCTTGAAAATTGATGTTTCTAAACATCTCTTTCTCAGTGGAAATCTGTCGAGGAATCTCACCATATAGTTATATCATTATTATAATTAACGTTGTGTAGGTGAATCTTGCAAGTTATCAAATGATGTGGAACGTAAGATTAATGTTTGATAGTATTAAGGTTTTTAAAAGTTCACCATACCCAACTTTAACCTATACCTATGATTCAATTCTTTGCATGTTATATAAATATCAATCAATTTACGTATGAATATTGCTCTCACCAGATTTAATGTTTTTACAAACGAATATACATCATGTTGTATAACAAGCCGGTTTTAATTCTAGGGTCCATTCGGTAGCTAAGGAGGTCGAAGGAATCGAAGATGGAGACGTTACTCGATCGAGAATTTGAAGGGATTGAAGATGGAGATGAAGAGAACGATGGAAGAAGATTATGGAAATTTTCAACCAAATGTTGCTAATAAGTTTATGTAAATATTGTTCTCACCGGATTGAATTAACCCGTTATGAATCCAATTAACCCCAATGTATGGTTCCTCAAGGTAAGGTTTAAGTGTTCACAGCCACTTGTATACTTTTTGTTGGTGTAATATTTTGATTTTTTTTATATTTAATTGGCATACTTTTTCATTGTCTTTTTCTAAGAAAAAAAAATCAAGTCCCGTCCACCCTGCCCAACACGAAAGCGTATGGACATGGCCTTAGACCCGAATTCTTGACTCGGCCTGATTTCTGATTTGCCCAGGTCCAGTCGCAACGTACTAAAAACGAAAATAACATCACATATTTACAATAAGCTATAAATATTGATCCACAATGACGTTCGGCGTAAACTAGCGTACCGATAACCAGACTAAACACAAACGTGAGATAACAAAATACACATTTGTGACCAAGTAGACTAGCATCTAAAATTAAACCCTAAAATTCAATTTGAAAATTATATGACATTAACCACGTCCATATCCAGTTGTATTTTGATCGTCTTTTTTATATTAAAAATTTGCACTTAAAAAACCTAGATAATGTATTTTGAGCTCCCAAACTTTAATTAAAGTATTAAGTTCAATTGAAGATTCAATGAGATTTGAGAGAAAACTTTATATGCCATTTCATAATTATGGGCAAAGTAATGTTACAATTTTTTTTTTTTTTTTTTTACTGTGATACATGTCCGTTTGTCGAAGCCACTAGACTAAAAAGTGCTTTAAAATTATTTTTCTTTTTTAATCGACATTAATCCATTATCTTGGAGGATGAAATGTTTTCACTTCAATAACAAAGGATAAAAACTCTATTATATAAGATTAATTGAAGAACTACTCATTAATTGATTTTAGGATGAGCATCATTGTACTTATGTGTTGAGTTTGAGTCTAATGCACATATGCGCTAATGACAAAGACCGAGTTCCGGAAGGTTCATGAAGCACGGAGACCACCCCGGCATTGTCTTGACAAGGCCGGAATATTCTAGATTTCTCGGGAATTCTCTAAACTTGCCAAGACTTGTAGAGAATGTTCCGAATTTGTATAGAAACTTAAAGTCTTCTTCCAACAAGAAGGGTCCGGCCTCTAGTACGTATTGTGTAAATCCGGATCCTTCCTAGCTAAGGAGGTGGCCAAGGCTATGAATACGGAGGTCACCCCTCATTTGCAATCCACCAAAAGCAAAGCACACTTGTAAGAGTTCTCTCAAAGCAATCAAGTTCTCTTGTTGACAAAAGCTCTAAGCTTCTTAGCCATCGCTAGCAAGCACTTTTACAACAAAGTCCCTCGAGTTAAGGCTTAACTTAGCCATTTGACAAGGCCAACAACTAGAGCTGCACGGTTATAAGTTCGAGAATATTCATCCCATGTCACTAACACGTACAACGAACCCTACGTAAATATTCCCCGACATAATTTTTAAATGGTTTCATGATATATATAGTTTGATCTTTCAGTGTAGACTTATCCAACACATTTGATGACAAACCTTAAACTATATTCCATTCTTAAGCCATAGCATCAAGAATCATTAACATGTAATTTGACAAGTATTTAGTAATTGTACAATAAAGTCAATTGCATGGAAGAGAAGGCAAATTGTTGATAAAAATGCGTATTAATATTAAGGATTTTTCCGGATGGTGCCCTTGAGTTTTTGGCTTTTCCGGATGGTGCCCAAAGTTTTTTACGTTTCCGCTTGGTACCCCTAAAGTTTTAACATTTCCGTTCCGTACCCTCTTTGCATATATTCCGTTTAAACTAATGTTTTTTTTTAAAAAAAAAAAAGAAAGAAATTAAAACCGTACCTTTGTCTTCCTCTAAATATCCTCCTTGTCCTGGATCTGTATATGCGAAGCCAGGGTTCTCTCCATCTGCAAAATCCATTCGATTGGATGAGTTTACTTATATTAGTGTTCTCAAATCCGCATATGTCTTCATTGGCGGAGTGGTTCCACTTGCTGACCGGAGAAGGCGAACTTTTCTCCACCTCCCTACAAAGACTTCCTCCTGAATTTGAGGTTGGAAGCAAGTTGCCTACATAATAAAGTAGAATTAGAATGATAAACTCCATTCAGATTGTAAAGAAGTAAAGTTGTGGAGCCCATTCGTATATGTCAAAGAGCCCAATTTCACCGCCTTCAATTTTATTTAAGGTGAGATCAAGGTCATTGGCAAAAATAGAGAGAAGAGAAGCTCTTTCAGTGCTAGGCCTGAATCCAACTTGAAAACCCTCACGCCATGCTCCTGATCCTTCGTAAACTTTCAGATTTTGACATGCCTGACTCCTTGTATATGTATTCCCTCAATTTGTTAACCACAGAAGATCTTGAACATCAATATCAACATCTTTGTATGCTATCTTTTTTGTAGCTTCACAACTATCAGAAGCACCAGTACACTTGTCACCACTCAAGACTAGATCATCCAAGAACTTTAACATGACAGCCAATTCACAGGCTTCATTTTTCATGAGTTGATAATGTTGATCGAGTCAACCCTGAAGTGGCTCTTCCTCAATAGAAGTAGTTTGCTTCCGTATACAAAATTTTAGACAGCCAAAAGCCAAAGATGACTTTTGTGGTTTAGAATTACTCTTCTTTACAGGAAAAATAAGCTTCCTTTTGGAAGATGTTATCAGTTTTAGGGCTCTCAACTGATCCTCAACAACATCATCAATGGTGCGCAATTGTAGCCTGTATGGCATGCAAATATGAAAGGCCTTGAACTGCCCAATCCCATATGGTTGTCTCAAGACTGCTTGAAGCATTTTGAATGCGAGAAACGTGCATCCGACTGCTTCTAAAGACTTGTCAACCGTCAAAATGAAGTATAAGCCCTTCTAAAAGTACACCAATCCGAGCATTCTCTTAAAAAATTGACTGAACTTGGACTGTAGCATCAACACCATCTCCAGCCTCTGCGGATATCCTGAGCATTTCCACGTCCACAACAAACACGGGCTCCTTTTCCTTCTGTTGTGCTTCAGCACGACCACTTTCTTTAATGGGTTCCTGTGCAACTTCTACAAAACCCGTCACCGGCAAGGCTAGGGGTTTTTAGATGAAAAGGTGCAAAATCAAAGAGAATGGATTTTGCAGATGGAGAGAACCCTGGCTTCGCATATACAGATCCAAGACAAGGAGGATATTTAGAGGAAGACAAAGGTACGGTTTTAATTTCTTTCTTCTTTTTTTAAAAAATAAAAAACATTAGTTTAAACGGAATATATGCAAAGAGGGTACGGAACGGAAATGTCAAAACTCTAGGGGTACCAAGCGGAAACGTAAAAAACTTTGGGCACCATCCGGAAAAGCCAAAAACTCAAGGGCACCATCCGGAAAAATCCTAATATTAAATATTGAAAGCGAATTGTACGAGTCAATGTCTAACATTAGGCCGGCCGTTAAATGCAAAAAACGTACGGATATCACTCAGACTTGATAGTCCACACATGCAAGCTGGATATTACACTTATATTAATTTTCATTTATATTCATATCAAATGATTGGATAAATAATATATTATATTCTTATTTAACTCAAAATATAAAATAGAAACTATGCATGTAAATTAATTTGGTAACTTAATTATAAAGTCTTCGTTATTATCCAAAAAGTGGACCATTAATCAAATCAAATGTCATTGTAATACTTTATAAAATTTACGATTATTTTGATCCAAGTCTGATTAAATGTAAATAAATACTAGTTATGAATTATAATATAATATAAAATATTTTTGAAATAAACTAATTTAGTATTAAAATAAAATATCCCTATTCATTCGTGATTATTTAACATAAAATACATGGTGTAGATTACCATGTGAATATTTAAACTATTTTTATACAAATTTAAGTGATTAAATATCCATGGTTTTTGTTTTTGATTCTCTACGTTAATAATATTAATAATCAAAATAAAGTAGAATTATTTTTAAAATTGAAATACATATTGAGTGAATTCTTCAACACTTTCGAAGTTCAAAAATATAAACAAATGCGTCAAATCTATTTTTTTTTAATAGTTTTTCATCATTTTTAATAATCGAAATTTCAGCGTTGACGTCTTATACTAGAGTTGAGTAGTTCGACGTTGTCGCAATGCGTTGGGCTTACTATAACATATGCTACACTAAAATTCAGATTATGAAGTAAGCGGAAAAAAATTTGAAAAAGTAGATTGGACATAGTCGTCCAATCTATTTTTTTTAGTTGAGCAAAATCGTCCAATATTAAGTGTGCAACTTGTAAACTCGTCGTCGTGTCCTTAGCACTTTTTGGAGATTATTTACGATAAGTAAAGAACCAATTACAAATTCAGTGTAAGGCATCGTTATTTAATCTAGTTGAGCAATTTTGATAACTAGGTCTTTTTAAGAAACTAGATTAGTAAGTAGGCTTTTTAATGTTTTAATCAGGGGCGGCTGCATGGGGGGCGTGCATGGTAGATAAATAACATAAAAAATTTATTTGTGAAAAATAGAAGAATGCAGCACTCAACAAGTTAAAAAAAAAGTCCTCTTGCACAGAAGAGAGTCGAGCGACAAGAGAAAACGCAGCAGCCTGCTCCGCCACTTCATCCTCTCCGACCCGGTGCTCACCACTGGTGGCCAACCGCCACTGCTCCGCCTCCGACGACCGACGACGCCTGCTGGCCCTTGCGGCTACGCCTCCGGTGACAGCCTCGGCCGCCCCTGCTCCTATGCTGATTTGCGGCCATTCGACAGCCTCGACCCGCCTCCGGTGACCACGGAACTGCCGGATTTAACTGTAAGTGTCTCACTCTTTGGCTTTTCCAGCTTTCTATTGAATCTATTCCTAACCCTAATAACAGTACATTAGTTAGATTTTTCAATTTAGGGGTTTTTGAAATTTTGATTATTTGACTTTGCAATTGTTGAAATTTGATCTTGATATTGATTATTTGGCTTTGTAATTGTTAGTAATAGTGGCTTGTTCAAATTTGATGATTGGTTTGATAATTGGTTATTTGTTTAGGAAATGGACAAATTTGTTATTCGAACAAAGAAGCGACCCTTGTTGAGTATTGGATCGTCTTCCAATCCCCCAAACCCTCAAAATGTGAATGGTGTTGCTAGTGATGATGTTACCATTGATGATATTGCTAATGCTAGAGATGATGATATTAGTGAGGGTCTAGCTAGAAATGTAGTTGATGATGATAATGTTGAGGATGATAATGTTATGGTGAAGGTGGTTTCACTAGCGTTGATAGGGGAGAAAAAAAACCTCGAATGGAAAACATGAGTAGTGAAGTTATTAGTGATCCGGGATTGCGCAAAGCTTTGGAAGAGTATGATCCTTCACTTAGAGATGATGTGAGGAGAGAGTATGTGGTTAGAGGTCCTTGTCAACCCCTCTCACATGAATTTCCACGGAAGAACTTTGGGAAGACGTCGAGGTGTTTTTTGCCAAAGTGGTTTGAGGATTTCGAGTGTGTAGAATATAGTGTTTCTAAAGATACGACATTTTGTTTTTGGTGTTTTCTCTTTAGAGGGGAGACAAAACACAAAAACTTGAATGATGCATTTGTGAA
Organism: Fagopyrum esculentum; assembly: GCA_033239045.1. Lineage (NCBI taxonomy): Eukaryota > Viridiplantae > Streptophyta > Magnoliopsida > Caryophyllales > Polygonaceae > Fagopyrum > Fagopyrum esculentum. The sequence goes on along the minus strand of BSUD01000002.1, from coordinate 157,282,946 downwards.
AATAGGATTTTCTAATTGGAAGAAGGCTTATGAGAAGTTTAGAGAACATGTGGGATTAGTCGGAAGTCCTCACCATGAAGCTCGAATCTTATTCGCCAATTTCAAAGATCAAAGACAAAGTCTGACAAGATGTGTATCTGGTGCAAATGCAACTCAAGGTGCTCAATATCGTATTTGTTTGACATTTTCTCTGCACATTGTTAGATTTCTTCTTCTACAGGGTTTGCCATTTCGGGGTCATAGAGAGTCAATGGACTCCGACAACATGGGGAATTTTAAGGAGATGCATAATTGGTCTAGTAAACGGATTGTTGAAGTTGAAAACGTGGTGAATGAGAATGCACCTAAGAATGCTCAACTCACTAGTCATCGCATTCAAGATGATCTCAAAATTGCGTGTGGGGCAATGACAAGGAAAGCCATAATCAGTGATCTTGGAGACAAAGTGTTTTCGTTATTGATTGATGAGGCTCGTGATAGTTCGATCAAGGAACAAATGGCTATTGTTATCAGATATTTGAACAACAAGGGCGCAATCATAGAGAGGTTTCTTGGAGTCGTTCATGTTGGTGACACAAAAGCTCGTCCTTTGAAAAAAGGGATTGATGTCTTTTTTGCTGAGCATGGATTATGTATCTCTAAACTAAGAGGTCAAGGATATGATGGAGCTTCTAATATGTGAGGTGAATTTAATGGCTTGAAGACTCTAATATTAGATGAAAATCCCTCTGCAAGGTATATTCATTGTTTTGCTCATCAAATTCAGTTGGTTGTTGTTGCCATTTCAAATGATATTCAACCAATACAAGAGTTCTTTGGGTACTTATCACAAATCACACACAAGGTTGGAGCTTCTTGTAAGAGAAAAGATGAGTTCCGACAAGCTCAACATGACAAGATTGTAAAAGCTAGGATTTTTGAATCCTAATAAAGGATGATTAAGAGTGATTAAGTTAATCATCGATAACAATTGACTCATAACTCGCGAATTGTGTGTAGATGACGAGTAGGAATTTCACCATTATGATTTTGACGTAAATTTGGACGTATGGGGAAAATTTTACTTTTTCCTCCGGGGAATAATTTTTACCCTCTGGTATTATTTGGAGCATTTGGGAGCTTCAATTAATAAAATTGTAGTTGAGAGAAATGATCAGGACATCGGATATGTTTTAGATATGAAATAACATGGAAAGACAAAATGGCCAAAAGAGTCGCTATTTCGTTTCTTAGCGGCTAAGAAAGACAACTTAGGAATACACGTTTTCCGAGAAAGTTGCGGAATAATTATCCACACAATATATCAGATTTATTATTCCAATTTCGAGAAGTTTGGAGAAGGGGCTCAAACCGCCTTTGGATCGGTGAAAGGATAATTATCGACTTTGCTAAAGGATAATTATCGTCTTCGCTATAAATAGCGGAAATTCATTTATTAATTCATTTCCTTTCACGTTTCCTCGTAAAAGCTCTGATTTCTCTCAACTTCAAATTCAGATCTACTCTTCGTTTGTAATCCGATTTCAATTCCGTTTGAGTTTTCGGATTCCTCTCTTCGTCCTCTTCATTTTGGTACCGAGTTTCTGCGTTTCCGTTGAAGTTATGGCCAGGTCGAGCATCCCCCTTATATGTCCGGTCCCGTCGCTCAGATTCCGGTGAATCTGATGGTGTCAGAGCGTAGCCTGCGTCGTTGTGATTCCGAATCTTCTTTCGGATCGTCAATCGGGTTAGTAACGAATAAGTTATGAATTTATTCGTTTTCAGTATTGCGATTTGGCCTAAATTGACCTTAGGCTTGTCAAAATGGATAATTGGAAATTCCATTATGCTCGTTACAATATTCTGGTGATTATGGGCTATTTGTTTGATGAGATCTGATGACAGTTGGGTTGAGAAACTGCCTGCGGGCAAAAGGTTATTCTGATGAATTTTAATTAATTAATTAAAGATTAATTAATTAAATTAGGAATCTAGAAAACGTTATAAGCTAATTAAATTCAAAGGAATGAATTTAATTGATGTTTGAAGCAAGAAGTTTAATACGAGGAATATGATATTCTCGACAGGTGGTGTTGAAGACGGTAGACTAACTATAGCTTAGTTGCTCAGTGAGCGTATCCAGGTAAGTCTTCGGACTTACTTAGCTTCGATCTGCAGAAACCGTGCCTGAGAGATTTATATCTCACTGTGTTGATATGTGTTGTTGTTTTGAAATGCCTTGTTGTGTTGAAATGTGAATGTTGATATGCATTGAGATGTATTATGTGTAAAGCATGCTTGAGGTGTTTTATGATGAAAATGACGTTATGATGTGTAAAGCATGCTTAATGTTGTTGTGATTATTATCATGTCATAATTATGAGAAATGGTTAAATGAACATGTGTTAGCCTATTGAGGCGTGCTATTGAATGACATGATAAGCTTGCTGAAACATGATAATGTATGAGATGATAAGCCTTTTGAGGCATGTGATATGATGATGACTTGTAAAGGTCAAGAGTATGTGAAGCGAATATTTTGCAGTGAATACCGGAGCTCGGCCAAGCCCGGATCACTTGCGTTTGTATAAGAATGACACCGAGTCTGATGGACTTCAGGCTCGGGTCGCACACCTAATGAAAATGGTAAATGTTTGCATTAACATGAATGGCAAAATGTTGCATGTGGTTAGGAGTTAAGACCATAACTCACCACGAGAAAGCCTGGCCCGTAGACTTGATCAGTCTGGCTACGACCTAAGAGCAAATGTCTGAATTAACCTAATCTGTGCAATGGTGAGCTCACACCAAAGCCAGAACCGTATAAGAAATGGTTCCGGATTAATGGGTCCGGGATCGCAAATTGTAAATTTCATACTGCATTCACGTGCATCATTCATAAAAGCATGATATCATCTCATGAGCACGGTATATGGTATTTGAATATATTTGTTGTGATGTGATGTGTTGATATAATCTCTCGTGGATAGATTATGATCAGTAGCTAACGGTTTTAAACCGAATCTTTTTAGGTAATGCTGATCATAGGAACGCTTCAGGGATGTCAGCTGCAGGGTGTGGACAGCCGGGGCAGTGTTAACCCAAGGGTTGGTTGAACTTGCTTTTGAAAATAATCGCTTGCAAGCGAGTCTTTTGTTGATTGTGTGCAACTGTGTACACATGTTGATTTCAGGCTGAAGTTTTAAGACACCTGTTCAGGTGTCATGTTTTATAGTGTTATTTTGGGATATACATAATAACTTCATGCATGGTTGTTATGTAAACGTTTTCTAAATGACAGGTTGAATGTCTTCATTATTTCTTCGTGCTTCTTGTTGCAAGGTCCTATTTGTGAAGTTGTTGTCAGGCTAACTGATGGGACCCACTGTGTGGTCCTTAGCCTAGTGACGTCTTGGGTTACTTAAAACTCGGGTCGTTACAGATTGGTATCAGAGCTTAGGTTGACAACAAGGGCACATGTGACTTGAGACGAGACATGATAGTTCAACCTAACTACAACCCAGTCCGGGTTGGTTTTGAAAGGACATTTAAGTTTTCAAAAGATTTTGAAAATTACTGACATATGGTTTTAATGGATTTAAAATCATGTGCATAGTCGGGATTGTGGGTAAAGACACTGCCTTCCACTCCTCAGCGTGACTCCTTGTAAGTGTAGTTCTCTCTCTCTAACTTGTTAAGATTATAGTATTCTTATAGATATCACTATTGTTATAAGTGGTGGATATATATGAAGAGAGAACGATCGTGAATGTTCCGGTTTGTCGAAACCGTGATAAAGGCAACCGTAAGCGTTTTGATTAAGAGACAAGGAAGTTGCAGCTTCATTACGAGTATGTCAATGGGAGCACAATGTGCAAGTGTGTTAGTGGAAGTAAGACAAGCTAGAAGTTCATGAGAGTATAATGTTTAAAGTAAGTGGTCAAGGTCAAGTACTTCTACCCATCAAGCTACATGAGATGAGAAGATGCAAGAATATAGCGGTAGAAAGGGCTATTGCTACGATAGAAACACAAGGGCAAGCACGAGTTGTTGATCCCCAAACACTAGAAGTTCCATATGAGGAACAAGAAGGTAGTGAACTTCATTAGAGAAGTGACTAAGGCCATAAAAAGAAGAGATGCGTTAGTGTTTGCAGAAGCTTATGTAATGGTTGAACCACATAAACATGACTTTTGGGGACATTGGAGGGCTAGAAAAGTATAAGATGAAACTTGCAGCAACCTTCATGCCGAACATTGGTGCATATTGGTGGATGAGAAATTGTGCCATCATTGTGGATTACGAGACTTTCAAGAGTCGGATTTGGACTAACTTGTACGTTAAAGTCTTTCCTGGAAGCAATATTTGGAGGTTCTCCTATGAGGGAGATGATTTTCACGAGGAGTATACATCGTTGGATGAGAATGCACCACTTTATGATCAATTGATAAGATTGTTACGATAGGATGAAACGATCTCTTAGTTGGTGTTGTCACCTAAGGTATGACGTTATTGGAGTATTAGAAGAGGATAATAAAGCTTGAAGCAAGACAAGCTTTAGGAAAGAGATGGATTCCTAAACTAGTGGAGGAAAGAGACAGAAGTCTACTCGAAGTTTCTTGCACATGCGAGTACGAGACGAGTGAGTCAAAAAACAAGGCCTTCTCCACAACCATGATCATAAGAGAAATTGGAGGGAAGAACATGTTTCAATTGTGGAGACCTAAATCATTACAAGAAGGATTGATCAAAAAGTCCAACTACATGTTTCAAATGTAGTTAACCTGGAGATATGCTAAAGTTTGTGAATGTTATCTCAAGGATCTTGTCCTAATGTGAGAGGAGGAGAAAGTCAAAGTTTACGTAGAAACTAGACAAGTAAAGTAGTCAACCGATATCCTTATTACCGGATTGGAGAATGATGACGTGATTCTAGGCATCGATTGGATGATCAAGTATATGGATAAGATAGATGCGGAAATGCTAACAAAAATGACGTTAGCCAAAGATGATACTTGTCATGTGTTCAAAGGAAGTGAGCTACAAGGCCCGCTAGTGATGATCTCTGCGATGAAAGCAAGTAAGCTGGCAAGGAAAGGATGTGAAGCATATTTATGTTATGCTTTGGATAAAGAAGGAAAGATTCAATTGAAATACATTACAGTTGCACGCGAGTTTAAGGATGTTTTTCAAGATGAATTACCTGGATTGCCACCTACTAGGCAAGTTGACTTTAGAATCGATCTAGAGCCTGGAACTAGACCAATTTCTAAAGCTCCGTACAGAATGGCACATGTGGAAATGCTTGAGTTGAAGAAGCAATTGGAAAAATTGGCAGATAAAGGATTTATTCGGCCAAGTGTATCACCATGGGGAGCGCAAGTATTGTTCCTGAAGAAAAATGGATGGTACAATGAGGCTATGTATTGACTATAGAGAACTGAATAAGATGACGATTAAGAACAAGTATCCACCGTCACGAATTGATGATTAGTTAGATCAGTTGCAAGGATCAAATGTGTTCTCCAAGATAGACCTACGATCAGGCTATCACAAGTTGAAGATTCAAGAAGATGATATCCATAAGACAACATTCAGGACTCGGTATGGACACTACGAGTTCGTGGTTATGCCATTTGGATTAACCAACGCACCTGCTGCGTTTATGGAATTGATGAATCGGATTTTCATTGGATACCTGGACAAGTTTGTTGTGGTCTTTACCGATGACATATTTGCTTATTCACGAAGTAGTAAAGAGCATAAAACATTTAAAAGCAATTCTCCAAGTATTGATGAAAGAGAAGCTTTATGTCAAGTTGTTCAAGTGTGACTTCTGGATGAATGGAGTAACATTCTTAGGACACGTGATCACTGCAGATGGAATCAGAGTTGACTCATTCAGGATTGAAATTATGCTATCATGGGAACCACCCAAGAACGTCAAAGAGATACGTAGTTTCCTAGGATTAGCGGGATACTACAAACGTTTTGTAAAAGGGTTTTCCATCATAGCAAGACCTATGACCAACCTACTTTAGAAGAAGGCAAAGTTTGTATGAACTAACAAGTGTCAAGCAAGCCTTGAAGAGTTAAAGAAGAGATTGACTACTGCACCTGTTTTAGGTCAGCCGAATGGAGCACTAGAGTTCGTTGTTTACAGTGATGCGTCTAAAATGGACTTGGAATGCGTTCTGATGCAGAATGACAATCATATCATATGCATCTAGACAATTGAGGCAGTATGATCAAAACTACCCAATACATACCTTAGAGTTAGCAACGGTACTTCGTTCACTAAAATTGGTGGCACTGCTTGCTTGGATCAACATGCATGATTATGGCACATCATAAGAGTTTGAAGTACATATTCACTTAGGAAAAGTTGAATATGAGACAAATAAGATGGTAAGAGATAATAAAGGTTTATAATTTGAATATATTATATCATCTTGACAAGGCTAATGTCGTGGCCGATGCTTTGAGCAAAAAGTCGGTTCAAGAAGAGAAGGTGATTGCTCGTTTGACTGCAGAATCTGATATACAAAAAGATATGATTTATAGTGGTAGAGAAATATGGGTTTAGAAAGACCAAGGGTATTTGTGTACCTTGGAGATCGTGTCAAGTTGGATGAAAGAGATCCAACATAAACAACTAAGTTCCTTGATCTGACCAAGTTGAGGTCAATGATCACGAATGATGAAAGTTCAGATTCTTTATCAACGACGACGATATGATTGGATACCAAGGAAGAATATGTATGCCTCAAGATGATGAGATTAGAAGAAATATTCTTTTTGATGCTCATACAACACCATATTCCATACATAAGATGTATCAGGATATTATACCATACTTCAGGTGAAAAGATATGAAGAAGGATAATTATAGGGTTGTGCATGTTGTCAAACATGTCAACAAGTTAAGATTGAACATCAAAGAACAAGAGGAGAACTTATGTCACTTGAAATACCACAATGGAAATGGGAACACATCACCATGGATTTTGTAACCAGTCTACGTAGTAGCAAAGGTTATGACTCCATATGGGTGGTGGTTGATCGATTAACAAAGACTGCAAGATTTATTCCTATCAAGGAAACTTGGACTGTGAACAAGTTAGCAGAGGAATTTGTGAATCAGATAGTCAGATTACATGGAGTTCCTAAGACCATAGTTTCAGATAGAGATGGACGATTTACTTCCCGATTCTGGATCCAGGTACAGACAGTAATGGGAACTAAGCTGAGTTTTACAACAGCGTTCCATCCACAGTCAGATGGTCAGTCCGAAAGGACTATTCAGACTTTAGAAGACTTGTTGAAGTCATGTGTCCTTGATTGGGGACCGATATGGCCAGATCAATTACCGTTGGTCGAGTTCACCTACAACAACAGTTGGCATGCATCCATTGGGATGACACCATATGAAGCACTGTACGGAAGGAAATGTCGAACCCCATTATGTTGGGATGAGCCTGCCAATGTCTTTGATACGGCTCCAGACAAAGTTAAAAGTGATATTGAAAAAAGTTTCTTTAATTCGAGAAAGGATGTTGGTTTCACAGAGTAAACAAAAATCATATGTTGATAAGCTCCAACGTCCACTAGAGTTTGACATAAGGACACATGTTTGGTTGAAAGTTTCACAAACTCGTGGAGTTAAACGGTTTGGTATAAAGAGAAAGTTAAGTCCTTAGTATATTGGACCGTATGAGATTTTGGACAAAGTTGGTAAAATAGCTTATCGTTTAGCATTACCGCCAACAATGGATGGAGTACACCCAGTGTTTCATGTATCACAACTGAGACAATATCAACCAGATCCGAGCCATGTACTCAGCTATGATGCTATCGAGATAGAGTCTGATCAGACCTATGCCGAGTTCCCTATGGCCGTGTTAGATAGGAAGATAAAGAAGTTAAGGAATAAAGAGATTCCAGTAGTGAAGATCCAGTGGTCCCGAAGGGGAATGGAAGAGGCTACATGGGAAACAGTTGAAAACATGGAGAGAAATTATCAGAGGTGTTTAGTTGTTTGATCAATGATTGGGGCAAAAGCAAAGAGTAGTACCTAACCTTTTTCACTAACTAATGTGCTTATATGAATCTATGTTTATGTGATTTATGTGTGTGTGAATTGATTTGTGTTTGCTAACATAGGAAGTGATAGACTTTCCTAGTATGAGCGTGATGACCCCGCTAACGTGATAATAATCTATGCTTGCACGAAATGCAAAGATAGGTTAATTATGTGATTGACGGATTCAGTCTTCTGATGAGCTGTGTACTAAAGTTTCGGGACGAAACTTTTTCTTAAGGGGTGTGTGATGTAAAAGCTAGGATTTTCGAATCCTAATAAAGGATGATTAAGAGTGATTAAGTTAATCATCGATAACAATTGACTCATAACTCGCGAATTGTGTGTAGATGACGAGTAGGAATTTCACCATTATGATTTTGACGTAAATTTGGACGTATGGGGAAAATTTTACTTTTTCCTCCGGGGAATAATTTTTACCCTCTGGTATTATTTGGAGCATTTGGGAGCTTCAATTAATAAAATTGTAGTTGAGAGAAATGATCAGGACATCGGATATGTTTTAGATATGAAATAACATGGAAAGACAAAATGGCCAAAAGAGTCGCTATTTCGTTTCTTAGCGGCTAAGAAAGACAACTTAGGAATACGCGTTTTCCGAGAAAGTTGCGGAATAATTATCCACACAATATATCAGATTTATTATTCCAATTTCGAGAAGTTTGGAGAAGGGGCTCAAACCGCCTTTGGATCGGTGAAAGGATAATTATCGACTTTGCTAAAGGATAATTATCGTCTTCGCTATAAATAGCGGAAATTCATTTATTAATTCATTTCCTTTCACGTTTCCTCGTAAAAGCTCTGATTTCTCTCAACTTCAAATTCAGATCTACTCTTCGTTTGTAATCCGATTTCAATTCCGTTTGAGTTTTCGGATTCCTCTCTTCGTCCTCTTCATTTTGGTACCGAGTTTCTGCGTTTCCGTTGAAGTTATGGCCAGGTCGAGCATCCCCCTTATATGTCCGGTCCCGTCGCTCAGATTCCGGTGAATCTGATGGTGTCAGAGCGTAGCCTGCGTCGTTGTGATTCCGAATCTTCTTTCGGATCGTCAATCGGGTTAGTAACGAATAAGTTATGAATTTATTCGTTTTCAGTATTGCGATTTGGCCTAAATTGACCTTAGGCTTGTCAAAATGGATAATTGGAAATTCCATTATGCTCGTTACAATATTCTGGTGATTATGGGCTATTTGTTTGATGAGATCTGATGACAGTTGGGTTGAGAAACTGCCTGCGGGCAAAAGGTTATTCTGATGAATTTTAATTAATTAATTAAAGATTAATTAATTAAATTAGGAATCTAGAAAACGTTATAAGCTAATTAAATTCAAAGGAATGAATTTAATTGATGTTTGAAGCAAGAAGTTTAATACGAGGAATATGATATTCTCGACAGGTGGTGTTGAAGACGGTAGACTAACTATAGCTTAGTTGCTCAGTGAGCGTATCCAGGTAAGTCTTCGGACTTACTTAGCTTCGATCTGCAGAAACCGTGCCTGAGAGATTTATATCTCACTGTGTTGATATGTGTTGTTGTTTTGAAATGCCTTGTTGTGTTGAAATGTGAATGTTGATATGCATTGAGATGTATTATGTGTAAAGCATGCTTGAGGTGTTTTATGATGAAAATGACGTTATGATGTGTAAAGCATGCTTAATGTTGTTGTGATTATTATCATGTCATAATTATGAGAAATGGTTAAATGAACATGTGTTAGCCTATTGAGGCGTGCTATTGAATGACATGATAAGCTTGCTGAAACATGATAATGTATGAGATGATAAGCCTTTTGAGGCATGTGATATGATGATGACTTGTAAAGGTCAAGAGTATGTGAAGCGAATATTTTGCAGTGAATACCGGAGCTCGGCCAAGCCCGGATCACTTGCGTTTGTATAAGAATGACACCGAGTCTGATGGACTTCAGGCTCGGGTCGCACACCTAATGAAAATGGTAAATGTTTGCATTAACATGAATGGCAAAATGTTGCATGTGGTTAGGAGTTAAGACCATAACTCACCACGAGAAAGCCTGGCCCGTAGACTTGATCAGTCTGGCTACGACCTAAGAGCAAATGTCTGAATTAACCTAATCTGTGCAATGGTGAGCTCACACCAAAGCCAGAACCGTATAAGAAATGGTTCCGGATTAATGGGTCCGGGATCGCAAATTGTAAATTTCATACTGCATTCACGTGCATCATTCATAAAAGCATGATATCATCTCATGAGCACGGTATATGGTATTTGAATATATTTGTTGTGATGTGATGTGTTGATATAATCTCTCGTGGATAGATTATGATCAGTAGCTAACGGTTTTAAACCGAATCTTTTTAGGTAATGCTGATCATAGGAACGCTTCAGGGATGTCAGCTGCAGGGTGTGGACAGCCGGGGCAGTGTTAACCCAAGGGTTGGTTGAACTTGCTTTTGAAAATAATCGCTTGCAAGCGAGTCTTTTGTTGATTGTGTGCAACTGTGTACACATGTTGATTTCAGGCTGAAGTTTTAAGACACCTGTTCAGGTGTCATGTTTTATAGTGTTATTTTGGGATATACATAATAACTTCATGCATGGTTGTTATGTAAACGTTTTCTAAATGACAGGTTGAATGTCTTCATTATTTCTTCGTGCTTCTTGTTGCAAGGTCCTATTTGTGAAGTTGTTGTCAGGCTAACTGATGGGACCCACTGTGTGGTCCTTAGCCTAGTGACGTCTTGGGTTACTTAAAACTCGGGTCGTTACAGATTGGTATCAGAGCTTAGGTTGACAACAAGGGCACATGTGACTTGAGACGAGACATGATAGTTCAACCTAACTACAACCCAGTCCGGGTTGGTTTTGAAAGGACATTTAAGTTTTCAAAAGATTTTGAAAATTACTGACATATGGTTTTAATGGATTTAAAATCATGTGCATAGTCGGGATTGTGGGTAAAGACACTGCCTTCCACTCCTCAGCGTGACTCCTTGTAAGTGTAGTTCTCTCTCTCTAACTTGTTAAGATTATAGTATTCTTATAGATATCACTATTGTTATAAGTGGTGGATATATATGAAGAGAGAACGATCGTGAATGTTCCGGTTTGTCGAAACCGTGATAAAGGCAACCGTAAGCGTTTTGATTAAGAGACAAGGAAGTTGCAGCTTCATTACGAGTATGTCAATGGGAGCACAATGTGCAAGTGTGTTAGTGGAAGTAAGACAAGCTAGAAGTTCATGAGAGTATAATGTTTAAAGTAAGTGGTCAAGGTCAAGTACTTCTACCCATCAAGCTACATGAGATGAGAAGATGCAAGAATATAGCGGTAGAAAGGGCTATTGCTACGATAGAAACACAAGGGCAAGCACGAGTTGTTGATCCCCAAACACTAGAAGTTCCATATGAGGAACAAGAAGGTAGTGAACTTCATTAGAGAAGTGACTAAGGCCATAAAAAGAAGAGATGCGTTAGTGTTTGCAGAAGCTTATGTAATGGTTGAACCACATAAACATGACTTTTGGGGACATTGGAGGGCTAGAAAAGTATAAGATGAAACTTGCAGCAACCTTCATGCCGAACATTGGTGCATATTGGTGGATGAGAAATTGTGCCATCATTGTGGATTACGAGACTTTCAAGAGTCGGATTTGGACTAACTTGTACGTTAAAGTCTTTCCTGGAAGCAATATTTGGAGGTTCTCCTATGAGGGAGATGATTTTCACGAGGAGTATACATCGTTGGATGAGAATGCACCACTTTATGATCAATTGATAAGATTGTTACGATAGGATGAAACGATCTCTTAGTTGGTGTTGTCACCTAAGGTATGACGTTATTGGAGTATTAGAAGAGGATAATAAAGCTTGAAGCAAGACAAGCTTTAGGAAAGAGATGGATTCCTAAACTAGTGGAGGAAAGAGACAGAAGTCTACTCGAAGTTTCTTGCACATGCGAGTACGAGACGAGTGAGTCAAAAAACAAGGCCTTCTCCACAACCATGATCATAAGAGAAATTGGAGGGAAGAACATGTTTCAATTGTGGAGACCTAAATCATTACAAGAAGGATTGATCAAAAAGTCCAACTACATGTTTCAAATGTAGTTAACCTGGAGATATGCTAAAGTTTGTGAATGTTATCTCAAGGATCTTGTCCTAATGTGAGAGGAGGAGAAAGTCAAAGTTTACGTAGAAACTAGACAAGTAAAGTAGTCAACCGATATCCTTATTACCGGATTGGAGAATGATGACGTGATTCTAGGCATCGATTGGATGATCAAGTATATGGATAAGATAGATGCGGAAATGCTAACAAAAATGACGTTAGCCAAAGATGATACTTGTCATGTGTTCAAAGGAAGTGAGCTACAAGGCCCGCTAGTGATGATCTCTGCGATGAAAGCAAGTAAGCTGGCAAGGAAAGGATGTGAAGCATATTTATGTTATGCTTTGGATAAAGAAGGAAAGATTCAATTGAAATACATTACAGTTGCACGCGAGTTTAAGGATGTTTTTCAAGATGAATTACCTGGATTGCCACCTACTAGGCAAGTTGACTTTAGAATCGATCTAGAGCCTGGAACTAGACCAATTTCTAAAGCTCCGTACAGAATGGCACATGTGGAAATGCTTGAGTTGAAGAAGCAATTGGAAAAATTGGCAGATAAAGGATTTATTCGGCCAAGTGTATCACCATGGGGAGCGCAAGTATTGTTCCTGAAGAAAAATGGATGGTACAATGAGGCTATGTATTGACTATAGAGAACTGAATAAGATGACGATTAAGAACAAGTATCCACCGTCACGAATTGATGATTTGTTAGATCAGTTGCAAGGATCAAATGTGTTCTCCAAGATAGACCTACGATCAGGCTATCACAAGTTGAAGATTCAAGAAGATGATATCCATAAGACAACATTCAGGACTCGGTTTGTTGTGGTCTTTACCGATGACATATTTGCTTATTCACGAAGTAGTAAAGAGCATAAAACATTTAAAAGCAATTCTCCAAGTATTGATGAAAGAGAAGCTTTATGTCAAGTTGTTCAAGTGTGACTTCTGGATGAATGGAGTAACATTCTTAGGACACGTGATCACTGCAGATGGAATCAGAGTTGACTCATTCAGGATTGAAATTATGCTATCATGGGAACCACCCAAGAACGTCAAAGAGATACGTAGTTTCCTAGGATTAGCGGGATACTACAAACGTTTTGTAAAAGGGTTTTCCATCATAGCAAGACCTATGACCAACCTACTTTAGAAGAAGGCAAAGTTTGTATGAACTAACAAGTGTCAAGCAAGCCTTGAAGAGTTAAAGAAGAGATTGACTACTGCACCTGTTTTAGGTCAGCCGAATGGAGCACTAGAGTTCGTTGTTTACAGTGATGCGTCTAAAATGGACTTGGAATGCGTTCTGATGCAGAATGACAATCATATCATATGCATCTAGACAATTGAGGCAGTATGATCAAAACTACCCAATACATACCTTAGAGTTAGCAACGGTACTTCGTTCACTAAAATTGGTGGCACTGCTTGCTTGGATCAACATGCATGATTATGGCACATCATAAGAGTTTGAAGTACATATTCACTTAGGAAAAGTTGAATATGAGACAAATAAGATGGTAAGAGATAATAAAGGTTTATAATTTGAATATATTATATCATCTTGACAAGGCTAATGTCGTGGCCGATGCTTTGAGCAAAAAGTCGGTTCAAGAAGAGAAGGTGATTGCTCGTTTGACTGCAGAATCTGATATACAAAAAGATATGATTTATAGTGGTAGAGAAATATGGGTTTAGAAAGACCAAGGGTATTTGTGTACCTTGGAGATCGTGTCAAGTTGGATGAAAGAGATCCAACATAAACAACTAAGTTCCTTGATCTGACCAAGTTGAGGTCAATGATCACGAATGATGAAAGTTCAGATTCTTTATCAACGACGACGATATGATTGGATACCAAGGAAGAATATGTATGCCTCAAGATGATGAGATTAGAAGAAATATTCTTTTTGATGCTCATACAACACCATAGTCGAATAAGATGTATCAGGATATTATACCATACTTCAGGTGAAAAGATATGAAGAAGGATAATTATAGGGTTGTGCATGTTGTCAAACATGTCAACAAGTTAAGATTGAACATCAAAGAACAAGAGGAGAACTTATGTCACTTGAAATACCACAATGGAAATGGGAACTAAGCTGAGTTTTACAACAGCGTTCCATCCACAGTCAGATGGTCAGTCCGAAAGGACTATTCAGACTTTAGAAGACTTGTTGAAGTCATGTGTCCTTGATTGGGGACCGATATGGCCAGATCAATTACCGTTGGTCGAGTTCACCTACAACAACAGTTGGCATGCATCCATTGGGATGACACCATATGAAGCACTGTACGGAAGGAAATGTCGAACCCCATTATGTTGGGATGAGCCTGCCAATGTCTTTGATACGGCTCCAGACAAAGTTAAAAGTGATATTGAAAAAAGTTTCTTTAATTCGAGAAAGGATGTTGGTTTCACAGAGTAAACAAAAATCATATGTTGATAAGCTCCAACGTCCACTAGAGTTTGACATAAGGACACATGTTTGGTTGAAAGTTTCACAAACTCGTGGAGTTAAACGGTTTGGTATAAAGAGAAAGTTAAGTCCTTAGTATATTGGACCGTATGAGATTTTGGACAAAGTTGGTAAAATAGCTTATCGTTTAGCATTACCGCCAACAATGGATGGAGTACACCCAGTGTTTCATGTATCACAACTGAGACAATATCAACCAGATCCGAGCCATGTACTCAGCTATGATGCTATCGAGATAGAGTCTGATCAGACCTATGCCGAGTTCCCTATGGCCGTGTTAGATAGGAAGATAAAGAAGTTAAGGAATAAAGAGATTCCAGTAGTGAAGATCCAGTGGTCCCGAAGGGGAATGGAAGAGGCTACATGGGAAACAGTTGAAAACATGGAGAGAAATTATCAGAGGTGTTTAGTTGTTTGATCAATGATTGGGGCAAAAGCAAAGAGTAGTACCTAACCTTTTTCACTAACTAATGTGCTTATATGAATCTATGTTTATGTGATTTATGTGTGTGTGAATTGATTTGTGTTTGCTAACATAGGAAGTGATAGACTTTCCTAGTATGAGCGTGATGACCCCGCTAACGTGATAATAATCTATGCTTGCACGAAATGCAAAGATAGGTTAATTATGTGATTGACGGATTCAGTCTTCTGATGAGCTGTGTACTAAAGTTTCGGGACGAAACTTTTTCTTAAGGGGTGTGTGATGTAAAAGCTAGGATTTTCGAATCCTAATAAAGGATGATTAAGAGTGATTAAGTTAATCATCGATAACAATTGACTCATAACTCGCGAATTGTGTGTAGATGACGAGTAGGAATTTCACCATTATGATTTTGACGTAAATTTGGACGTATGGGGAAAATTTTACTTTTTCCTCCGGGGAATAATTTTTACCCTCTGGTATTATTTGGAGCATTTGGGAGCTTCAATTAATAAAATTGTAGTTGAGAGAAATGATCAGGACATCGGATATGTTTTAGATATGAAATAACATGGAAAGACAAAATGGCCAAAAGAGTCGCTATTTCGTTTCTTAGCGGCTAAGAAAGACAACTTAGGAATACGCGTTTTCCGAGAAAGTTGCGGAATAATTATCCACACAATATATCAGATTTATTATTCCAATTTCGAGAAGTTTGGAGAAGGGGCTCAAACCGCCTTTGGATCGGTGAAAGGATAATTATCGACTTTGCTAAAGGATAATTATCGTCTTCGCTATAAATAGCGGAAATTCATTTATTAATTCATTTCCTTTCACGTTTCCTCGTAAAAGCTCTGATTTCTCTCAACTTCAAATTCAGATATACTCTTCGTTTGTAATCCGATTTCAATTCCGTTTGAGTTTTCGGATTCCTCTCTTCGTCCTCTTCATTTTGGTACCGAGTTTCTGCGTTTCCGTTGAAGTTATGGCCAGGTCGAGCATCCCCCTTATATGTCCGGTCCCGTCGCTCAGATTCCGGTGAATCTGATGGTGTCAGAGCGTAGCCTGCGTCGTTGTGATTCCGAATCTTCTTTCGGATCGTCAATCGGGTTAGTAACGAATAAGTTATGAATTTATTCGTTTTCAGTATTGCGATTTGGCCTAAATTGACCTTAGGCTTGTCAAAATGGATAATTGGAAATTCCATTATGCTCGTTACAATATTCTGGTGATTATGGGCTATTTGTTTGATGAGATCTGATGACAGTTGGGTTGAGAAACTGCCTGCGGGCAAAAGGTTATTCTGATGAATTTTAATTAATTAATTAAAGATTAATTAATTAAATTAGGAATCTAGAAAACGTTATAAGCTAATTAAATTCAAAGGAATGAATTTAATTGATGTTTGAAGCAAGAAGTTTAATACGAGGAATATGATATTCTCGACAGGTGGTGTTGAAGACGGTAGACTAACTATAGCTTAGTTGCTCAGTGAGCGTATCCAGGTAAGTCTTCGGACTTACTTAGCTTCGATCTGCAGAAACCGTGCCTGAGAGATTTATATCTCACTATGTTGATATGTGTTGTTGTTTTGAAATGCCTTGTTGTGTTGAAATGTGAATGTTGATATGCATTGAGATGTATTATGTGTAAAGCATGCTTGAGGTGTTTTATGATGAAAATGACGTTATGATGTGTAAAGCATGCTTAATGTTGTTGTGATTATTATCATGTCATAATTATGAGAAATGGTTAAATGAACATGTGTTAGCCTATTGAGGCGTGCTATTGAATGACATGATAAGCTTGCTGAAACATGATAATGTATGAGATGATAAGCCTTTTGAGGCATGTGATATGATGATGACTTGTAAAGGTCAAGAGTATGTGAAGCGAGTATTTTGCAGTGAATACCGGAGCTCGGCCAAGCCCGGATCACTTGCGTTTGTATAAGAATGACACCGAGTCTGATGGACTTTAGGCTCGGGTCGCACACCTAATGAAAATGGTAAATGTTTGCATTAACATGAATGGCAAAATGTTGCATGTGGTTAGGAGTTAAGACCATAACTCACCACGAGAAAGCCTGGCCCGTAGACTTGATCAGTCTGGCTACGACCTAAGAGCAAATGTCTGAATTAACCTAATCTGTGCAATGGTGAGCTCACACCAAAGCCAGAACCGTATAAGAAATGGTTCCGGATTAATGGGTCCGGGATCGCAAATTGTAAATTTCATACTGCATTCACGTGCATCATTCATAAAAGCATGATATCATCTCATGAGCACGGTATATGGTATTTGAATATATTTGTTGTGATGTGATGTGTTGATATAATCTCTCGTGGATAGATTATGATCAGTAGCTAACGGTTTTAAACCGAATCTTTTTAGGTAATGCTGATCATAGGAACGCTTCAGGGATGTCAGCTGCAGGGTGTGGACAGCCGGGGCAGTGTTAACCCAAGGGTTGGTTGAACTTGCTTTTGAAAATAATCGCTTGCAAGCGAGTCTTTTGTTGATTGTGTGCAACTGTGTACACATGTTGATTTCAGGCTGAAGTTTTAAGACACCTGTTCAGGTGTCATGTTTTATAGTGTTGTTTTGGGATATACATACTAACTTCATGCATGGTTGTTATGTAAACGTTTTCTAAATGACAGGTTGAATGTCTTCATTATTTCTTCGTGCTTCTTGTTGCAAGGTCCTATTTGTGAAGTTGTTGTCAGGCTAACTGATGGGACCCACTGTGTGGTCCTTAGCCTAGTGACGTCTTGGGTTACTTAAAACTCGGGTCGTTACAAAGATGGTGGAGATGTTGGAAACGGGAGAAATCTCAACTGGGAGAGGAAAGCATCAAAAACTTTCTTTGACTCGGCCGGGAGTTACACGTTGGGGTTCACACTACACGACCATTGCCCGCGTTCTACATTTGTGGTCCTCAACCATCAAAGTGCTTGAGAATATTCATGTAGATGGAGGTCCAGATTCCAATCGGGGAATGGCTCAAGGCCTTGTTGAGAAGATGGAGAGTTACCTGTTTGCTTTTATTGCCCACTTGATGAAACGAATTTTGGGCATAACAAACTATTTGTCACAAGTTTTGCAAAAAAAAAAAAATCAAGATATTTTAGTAGCCGTTAATCTGGTACGAACCTGTAGGAGACAATTTCAAGATTTGAGGAATGATGGGTGGAATGAACTTTTAGAATCTGTCAACGTTTTTTGTGAAAAGAATAATGTTGTCGTTCTGAAAATGGATGAAAATGTCCCGGGTCGATTTAGTGCAAGACGTGTTGGAAGTGTTATCACAAACTTTCACCACTTTCGAGTTGAAATATTTTGTCAAGTAATTTATCATTTCCTTATAAATTCATAACTATTTTATTTAATGAATATTACTATTATATTTTACATTATGTTCATTTGTAGGTCATTGATCAACTTGATCGAGAAATGGAAAGTCGCTTCGGTGAGTCAAACTCTGAAATACTCGTTTGTATGGGATGTTTTCATCCAAAGGATTCCTTCTCCAATTTCAATAAGTCTCAGCTAGTTCGACTTGCCCAACATTATCCACAAGACTTTTCTGGTTATGATTTGAGTGTGCTTGAAGATGAATTGACAACATGGATTTACGACATAAAGGAAGATAACAGGAGTTCTTCGTTGAAAAATATAGGAGAGGTGGCATGCAAGATGGTTGAGAGAGGTATTCACACTGTTTTTCATTTAGTATATCGCCTTTTGGAGTTGGTTTTGGTATTGCTAGTTGCGACTGATACTGTTGAAAGAGTATTCTCTGCAATGAAAATTGTGAAGTCTCAATTGCGTAACAAGATGTCGGATGAAAATCTCACTGATTCTTTAGTGTGCTACATTGAGAAAGAGAGTTTCAAAAGCGTTGATGATGAAGATATTCTTCAATATTATCAGAATATGTAAAACCGCAAGATGGGTTTACCTCATTTGACGTCCACTTGAGTTATCTTGTAGCATTGAACGCTAATTTGAAATGGTTAACTTTTAACATTATTTTATTGTAATATTGATTATTGTTGCAGCAATGAAACTTTTATTGCTAGTAAAAAAAAATTATAATATTATCTTCGTTAATACTTTTTCGACCCCCTTAAAATCCTGTGGCCGCCACTGGTTTCAATTAAGTAAATATGCCACAACTTTTTGTATTTATTCTCAAACTTTACACACTCTTCTCTCATGTGGTACATTTACTAAAACACAAAACTAGAAAAAGCCTGGTAAACCAAATTGTTTAAAAAAAATAATATGATTATTAAAATAATAAAAAAAAAAAGCGACTATGTGTAAAAAATAAACTAAAATAATTTGATTAATAAATAATCTAAAAACAGAATTTTCTAATATATTTTTTTGCAAAATAAACGAGTGAAACATCTATTTGCTGATAAACCACGTACCAACCAATCCATTATGTTAATTCAACTTGAGTCACACTTTATTTAATTAAAAATGTGGGGTATTTGTTTTCCTTTTATTTTAAGGAAAATGATTGTATAGTTAAATAGCGTAATTATTTTGGACTGATTGGTAAGAGCTATAAGCTAGCATATGATTGTGCTATTTTAGTACCAAAAATTAGTGTTAATTACCGTAAAAAGGCTAAATAAACCATAATTATTTAGATTACACATAGATTATATAACGTAGTGTACGTAAAGAGACAAAAATAAATAAATTTTTATAAATAGTGGGAAAAGTGAATTGTAGTTTTATATCATTTTTCACCAAGTAAAAGACAAAAATAAACCTATCTTTATATATAATGGATGTTTCATGTCTTGATCAACTTTGTTTAATACGTTTAATAAGTTTTTTTAATAAAATATTTAGTAGGATAATCATTTTAAATTAATTAATTGGAAAATTAACCACCATTTCTTTCTTCATATTTTTTCTTTTAACTATTTAATTATGTTTTACCATAATTTTTTTTACGATTTTTTTTAGATAGTCATCACTTGTTGACGGTGCAAATATTAAACGAATTCTCAACAAGTATAAATGGCCAATAAGTGTATTGGCAAACATTTGTTGCCGATCCAAAAATAAAGTTTTGATTTAAAAAAAAATTAAGTGATTTAAAATTAAAATATGAAAATTTGGTGGTTAATTTTTCAATTTGTATCTATGATATAAACTAAGTCCCTACAAATTTTAGATAAATTTTTAATTCTAGAAACACTTAATTAGAGGGGTATAAGGGAGAATTGAAAGATGAAAAATTAAAACCCTACAAAATCATCCTCAGGGCCTCAACAGCCACAATCGACATCTAAAACTCCCAATTGGCGGCCAAAACCCTAACCGTCGTCTGCCAACCTCTAACCCTCGTTAAAGTTTATAATCGAATAAGTCAGATAATGGTAATGGAGACAACGATCCATTGTCGAAACCAAGC
Organism: Fagopyrum esculentum; assembly: GCA_033239045.1. NCBI lineage: Eukaryota > Viridiplantae > Streptophyta > Magnoliopsida > Caryophyllales > Polygonaceae > Fagopyrum > Fagopyrum esculentum. Next base: position 157,262,421 of record BSUD01000002.1, on the reverse strand, counting down.
AGTGAAGACACACAATGAAGACGAGGTGGCGGATGTACTGTCGAAGCCGAGCCCATATCCAAAGGTGCGCAGTGAAGACGAGGTTACACAGGTCGCCGGATTCGTGTAGCCAAAATTGCAACCACACCACCTCCTTGCTCGACCTTCATAGTGACCACCGAATCGAAACCAAAGTCCGTCTTCTTTGTGGACGCAAGTAGCAACCACCGCCAAGAAGCAAAATACCAAAAGTTCAATAAGTCCAGCTGGCAAAGAGTGGGAGAGTGACTTGTCATCTAAATGCCGAAACTCACTAACTACAATATTTGTATTTTCGACATTGTGTAGACAACGAACCTTGAGCTTGTGTAGCTCGACCTTGTAAATGACGGATCTTGGACTTGTGGATCTTGGGCTTGTGTAACTCGATTGGATTTGAGTTGGGTAAATCAAAACTACCAAATAGCCATTTGAATCTCACTTAATGCTCATAAATACATAAGGGGCCACTTATCAAACTCACCCCTGGGTCCGAAAACAAAATTAATTTTAATTAATTTCACACATCGGGGTGCGAAAGCAAAATTATGTTAAATTTATATCACATTTGGGGTCCAACTGCAAAATTGGTTTTAATTAATTTCGCACTTGGGTCCGAAATCGAAATTGAGTTTAATCAATCGCGCACTTCGAAACCAAAATAAAATTCTTTATATGAATAACTTATTTGATTCCGCACTCAAAACACAAAATTGAATAATTTTTATAAATAAAATATACGAGTATGTCTAACGTAATCCTAAATTAAAAAAAACGACAGGAGAAAATTAGCAAAATATGTCAAATAAGTTAACGAAATAGGAAAGTAATTTGTTATCTAAAATTATGCAAACAAGATTTTTAGTTCATAGTTTATTTGCATTTCTAGGGAAGTGTTCAAGTAAGGCCCATTATTTCGGTACGGCCGTGCGACCGTCCATACGGCCAACACGTGTCCCGGAATTTTTTTTTTTTTTCCTGAAGAACGAGTAAAAGTAATAGTTCAAAATTTATTATGGAATAGTTCATAACTTATAAAAGGATAGTTCATGAACTATAATAGGATAGTTCATAGTGCAAAATTTATAAAGGAATGAAAGTAATAGTTCAAAACTTATTAAGGAATAGTTCATAACTTCTAAAATGATAGTTCATGAATTATAATAGAATAGTTCATAGTGCAAAATTTATAAAGGAGTGAAAGTAATAGTTCAAAACTTATTATGGGATAGTTCATGAATTATAATAGAATAGTTCATGGATTATAATAGAATAGTTTAAAGTGCAAAAATTTATAAAAAAGTCAAAGTAATAGTTCAAAACTTATTATGGGATAGTTCATGAATTATAATAGAATAGTTCATGGATTATATGGGAATAGTTCAAAGTTTATAGGAGAATAGTGCATAAATTATAACATGGTTGTTCAAACAAATTTTCATTCGTTTCCGGAAAAAAAAAATCGTTTCAGAAAAGAAGAAAAAAAAAAATAAAATTTCGGGACACGTGTCGCCCGTACGGTCGGCCGTACGACCGTACCGCAATATATGGACCGTACCTGAACATTTACCTGCATTTCTATTAGGCCCTTTTAATTAATAAATTATTGTGTACCTTTTAATTTTCACTACTTTAATTAAATTAAAATTAGAAGGTAAGAAATTTGATTAGAATACATTTACTAGATACATTTATATCATGGACCTAGTAGAATTTTTTTTAAAAAAAGACTTACTTAGTTAATTTGACCATGTTATATTAAGTGGTGAAATTGATATTTTTTTTTATTAATTTAAAATTTCAATTATGGACTATTGTGGGGGTGTATTCAATTAAGACTTTATAGAAATTTTTTGGAGTTTAAAAGTCTATGAGTATTTAATATAGATTTTTTAATATGTAAATCTTTAGGTATTCAATTAGGAATTACAATTTTCCATAAAATTCCTATGATATTTAAAAGTTTGTTGATTTTAAACGAATTTATTATTTGATTGATTTTGTATGATTCTTTATTACTTATATACATACCTAAACTCCACAAATGATTTTTCACAAAATCTGTATTGACTTTAAATAAAATTAAAATATCCCACAGAATCTCAGTAAATTTAAGAATCAGTTAAAATTTTTAAAAATTTAGATCAAATACACACCATTATAAGCTGTTTTAAATTATGAAACTATATTTATAGTGATGTGTAGGCTTATCGGCTCCATATTATATGTGTCATTCATGTGCATAGGTAATGATGTTAAACATACTTATAGTTATAATTGACATTTGCCTGTTGTTAATTGTAAGTTTAACCCTAAAAACAAGAACTCAATAGAAAAAGTAGTAATAAACCCTTTTTCTTCCTGTTTTCTTGTTTGTATCAATTTCCATGTTCCCATTTTCGACTTTTGGTGATATGGGGTAGCTGCTCAGTGCTTCACCAGGAAGCGACAGTCACTACAACCCACCCTTCTCTCTCCTTCTCTCCATCAGTCTTTCTCTCTCTTATTGAAGCTTTAAGAATCCACAACCCTAAAGAGTAGAGAAAGGAATCGCCTTTTTTCCCTTTTCTTTCACTCATACGCATTACCACCATCCCACCCACCCCTTCCCTTTCTCTCTCTTCATCATCCATTGCTGTTTCTCTCTTTCCTCTTCTTGTCAGCCTAGTTTTCCATTTCATTTCCCTTTTTATTGGTAGAGCAACTTTGTGTTTGTTTAATGTGGCCGTTTTGTACCGTGTAGCTTCAGATCTGACCATTTCTGGCCGTTGTTCCCCCTTCTCTTCTTCCTTCTGTACACAGAAATTAGTGTGGAATAGTGGGTTTGTGCAAAAAATGCTTGATTTTGGAAGCCCAATTGGTGTTCGCACCAGCTCTACTTGCAATTCTTTGCTCAAAGAACTTCAGGTCTCTTTCTCTCTATATGCTTTCTCTTTAATGATGGTTACCCAGGTCTTTCTCCTGCTGTTCACCTTTTCGTTCTGCTCTTCTTTTTGCCTTTTTTAGCTGCTCTTGAGCATGGAGTGTCTTTCTTGCTCATTTTTTCTTGTTTCTCTCCCCTTTCCAGTTTTTTGGGTTTTAACTTTGTGTTTGATAGTTTTTCACTTTTGTTTTGAGGGTTTGTTTCATTCTGCTTTATCTCTTGAGAAAAAAGGCATCTGGGTTTTCATGTGAATCGAATTTCTTAGTGTATTCCTTTTCATGCCTTGAAAATCATGTGGGTTTTGCATTCTGTCATGTGGGTCATCCCTGGAGTTTTTGATTGATACATGTAAATTCATTCATATGATAAGCTAATTTGTATGTTGGATTTCTCGTCCACATGTCAGAATTGTGAAGCATTCATGTTTTTAGATTTTTGTATCACCTTATGTTGAATTTTCACTAATTGGGGTTGCCTGTTAAGCAATTTAGCTTATGCCTTTGTGGGTTCATATACTGAACTCTGTAATCACTTTGTGGACAGCAAATATGGGATGATATTGGTGAAACAGAATCAGAGAAAGATAAGATGCTGATGGAATTGGAGAAGGAATGCATGGATATCTATCGGAGGAAGGTCGACGAGGCTTCGAATGCCAAGGCTCGTCTTCGCCAGGCTATTGCCTCCAAGGAAGCTGAGCTTGCCACTCTTATGGCTGCACTTGGAGAGCTTAATCTTCATTCTCAGGTAACAAGACGGACACGGTATTTGGTTCTCCTGTTTATGCTTGCTTTTTCAGGAAAGAATATAGGAATTGTGGTGGGGCCTTGTTAATATTGATGAATATTAAAATTTTAATGGTACAATTTTACATACATGTAAGTTTTAATAAATTTGCAGATTCAGTATGAATTTCATGTCTATGTTTTAGTGATGGTGGAAGCTTTTGAAGCTGTAAAACCGTAACCTTACATTAAAAAGGAAGAAAGAATCAGCTTGCTTATTTTGACCAAAAAGGGATACAGACTCCCATGTCTACTTCTAATCGTGTAATCTGAACCACCACCGACAGTGTATCTTTGATTGTCTTTTCATTTAATACTATGATCATTTTGGCTTTTGGTTTTAAAGGCCTGCAGTTCAAGTTTGACTTTGTATTTAGTATAAGCTAAGAATTCTTGTCTGTACTTTCTTTATTATTCCTTTTGTTGTACACAGAATTAGCTGGAGTTGGTAATATGTGCTTCGGTAGTTGACACAGCCCAAGATGGTAGGTTCATAGTGAAACTTGTGGCTTCCATAGCTAACTGGTGAACAAGATCAAAGGAAGTGATCCAAACTCTATTGTTCTGAAGCTGAAAACTTGCTTGTTAGTGTCACTTTAAGATCTACTTTACCCAAGGGACAGTAGGAGTCTTGGATAACAAAATCACTTGAGAGTTGAGACCGTCACACCGTGTTTAGGCTAATCTAAGCCTGAAGGAATAATTGAACATTTGACTCTCATTTCCTGTCACCTGATGAACCACTAGCCCAGTTAGTTTATCTTTTGTAAGAAATCATCACGGAACATGTGCCGCGAAACCTAGATGTGCTTAAAACTATGCAAAACGCAACCATGTGCATTCATAAAATGTCTTGAAATCATGGTGGCTTTTAGTCATGGCCTGCTTAAGTGTTTGCTTATCATGTTCATGGAGTAAGGTCTTCAACTTAATGACCAAAATTTTTGGTTTTTATTGTCTTTTTTTTTTTTTTTTTTTTGGCGGTGACTCCTGATGGGATCATGATTTGTCATCTGTTCTGTATTCCTAAGGAGGGACATACTTTTCAGTTAAAGATTCAACATAAAAACCGAGTATGCATTTGGATACTTTTGTGCACTTTTATTGAATTCTTTTTTATACATATATTACGGAGTACTGTCTTGTCCGTGATTTTTGTCCTTCATTATTTTGGCATATAGGTTAGAGAATGTCAATATAATTATCTTGTTCTTGCTTAATGATCACGTGCATAAAAGTAACCGTTTATTTATTTCCTGATGGTTTGCAGATACAGTCAGGTAAAAGGTTAACATCATTGAAGGGTCAGCTTGCAGCTGTCGCACCACTTATATATGATCTGAGATTGAAGAAAGACGAGCGTCTTAAGAAATTTGCTGATATCAAAGCACAAATAGACAAGATCAGTTCGGAGATTTCAGAATATTGCCAACTTGACAGTGGCATAGTGAATTCCTTGAATTTGGATGAGCAAGATTTATCTCTCAGGCGGCTTGCTGAGTATGAAACCCATCTTCGCACACTCCAAAAAGAGAAGGTAAATTAGCATTCATTTAAACTCTACAGTTCTTTTGTGTAAATTGCTTCTACTTGTAGCTTGGTTACCCTGAGCTGGTTAGGAAGTGTTTATCAAGCTTAACCTCCACATATGTCTCAAGCGAGATATTTTACTTGAATGTTTTTTTTATTGCTTATTTAATTAATAAATTGAATATATATTTGGAAATTATAGTTTTACCTACATTCAATTTGTTTTTTTGGGCAGTCTACACGCCTTAATAAGGTGCTGGACTATGTAAGCGAGGTTCATTCTTTATGTGGCGTGCTTGGTTTGGATTTTCGTGAGACCGTTAGTGATGTGCATCCAAGCTTGCAAGATTCAAACCTTGAACAGTCGACAAACATCAGTGACAAAACCTTACAAGGTCTAGAGCAAACAATAGCTAAACTGAAGAGTGAAAGAAAATCTCGTGTTGAAAAGGTAACATATCAGTTAAGATTCATTTTGAGTCCCATTCACTCCTACAAATAGTCTCGTGCTGAAAAGTGAAAGAAAATCTCTCATACACTCTCTTTCGTTACTTCACCACATACTACTAGTGATGAATCTTTCCGTCCTCTGTCAGTTGAAAGCTGCAATGTCATCACTATCTCCGCTTTGGGATTTGATGGACACCCCAGAAGCTGAACGGATTTACTTTCTGAGGTTGGCTTCTGTCCTCAGATGTTCTGAACATGAAATCATTGAACGAGACGCTCTCTCAATGGATGTAATTGATCAGGTTAGAATATGCTCACTGCTGTTTATATTAAGGTTGAACGGATTGCTAATCAACTTTAAATCTATGCCAGGCATCAACTGAAGTGGAGAGACTCACAAAGCTGAAAGCTAGCAGAATGAAAGAACTAGTTATGAAAAGGAGGTCAGAACTTGAAGAATTGTGCAGGCTAACTCACATTGAACCCGACACAAGTACAGCTGTCGAGAAATCCAATGCAATGATTGATTCTGGTATGTAGTATTTCTTGAGAAACGAATGTCCAAACAAACTTCAAATCTTAGTATGGATATAAAAGTTTGCCATACCTTTCTTCATTCAGGTCTTGTAGATCCTTCTGAACTTTTGGTGAATATCGAGGATCAAATAGCCAAAGTGAAAGAAGAAGCACTGGGCAGAAAAGATATTATGGATAGAATAGATCGTTGGCTTTCCGTTTGTGAGGAGGAAAATTGGCTTGAAGAATATAATAGGGTATGAGTTCCATAATAAATGCCCTTGTAAAGTAGAACTTGTGTTTCATAAGGTTGGAAAATATGTTCTTTCAGTACTCATCCCCGGAGATCAGTGAGCATGTAATAACTGGATATTTTTGCTCGCAGGATAGTAGCAGGTATACTGCTGTTCGAGGTGCTCACTTAAGCTTAAAACGAGCTGAACGGGCTCGTGTAGCTGTGACCAAAATTCCAGGTTCATACTGTCTGTCTGAACTTCTGGTTGATAAATTTTGGGACTTGTATTTGTCTAGCTAGGACTAGCAACCTCACTAACAACCTCTATTTCTTACAGCCATGGTTGACAGTCTAATTAGCAAGACTTTAGCATGGGAAGATGAAAAAAGGATGCCTTTCCTTTATGATGGGGTATACATTCTTTTTGTCTGATAATAAGCACGTTCTGCTATCTTCCCAATCTTACAGAGCACTTTTTGTGTGTGCAGGTCCGATTGGTTTCGATATTGGAAGATTACAAACTATCTAGGAGGCTAAAGGAAGAGGAGAAAAAACGTTCTCGGGTTAGTTTCAAATTTTGATCTTATCCGGCTGTTGAGCTTGAGCATTGTTCTAACAAACCGTAAATTCCCAGGATCAAAAAAAGCTCCATGATCTGTTACTCACAGAAAAAGAATCCATCTACGGGTCTAAGCCTAGCCCAAGGAAAGCCAATAGCTTTAGAAAGCCAAATGGGTACCGAGCAAATGTAAATGGATCGATGACCCCAGTACCTCGCAGAAAGTCAGCTGGGAGTGGAACACCAGAGCTAATGACGCCTCGTTCATATTCTGGGAATCATAATGGGTACTTCAAGGAGCCAAGAAGGTTGACAACTGCTCCCTTGAACTTCGTTGCCATCACCAAGGAAGATACACTATCATATGCATCTGTTTCTACTTCGGAACCCGGGTCTCCTCCTATTAAGCTGTAGATGAACGGGTAAATTTTTTACATACAGAAACATTTTGCTGATGTTTATTTATATTTTTATCATAATTTCAAAATGTATTTAAAACTTGTCGTCAACTGATTTGTGCAGGAAGAAACCGCCTTTTCGGTGGCATCTGGCTGATAATACCATTATCTTGTAAGTTGTAACATTGTGAATATAGAGAAACTCACAATAGTAATCTGCTGAAGAATGTTAGATCCCATGCGATTGGTAGCTTTGTGTTCTGTCATGACAACCGCAGTTGAACAAGATTTACTGATATCATAGCATTGTAGAATACAACTGTCAACTGCCCATGTAGCGTTTTCGGTTTGCAGGATGCTTTGTGTACATCTATCTCCAGCTTGTCAGTCCAAGATTTAAGTAGTGTGCCATACATGTAAGCTCCTCTTTAGTTTTACCTTCTCTTTTCGTACCCGAAAATTGTTCATATACATATCTGGCTGAAAATTGTTCATCAGAAATGTTGAAATGAAGATTGCATTTTGAAACTAGGGGATGATGATGATTCTTGTTGGGTCCAAAGATTATCATGATTTTGTGATTGTTTGATCATTTGATATGATAAAAAATCTTATGCAACAACAATGTAAGGACCCAGGTAGGAGTAGAATAACCCCAAAAATAAGCCAATAATGCAGAAGTGCAATAAAAGTGCAGGTACCTAATTTTGGATTGTAGCTACTCTGACTTTGCAGGTAGCCAATGTAAAGAGGATAATCATCTTTGGTTGCTGGTGACAGCTTCCTTTTCTTGTTTGTTTGTCTGTGTGGTGCTCTGGTAGGTTTGATTCTGACCCCATTGGGATTTTCTTGTTTGTCAGTACACAATATATAATATTTGTTCTTATCCTTTGAATATATTTTTAATTCAAACCTTTTTTTTGGATGGGTTCATTTGAAACTTTATTTTAATTGAAAAACAGTTTGTACCACACAAGTTCTTCATAATAATGCATAGATATATATGTTTGCCAAATGATCATATCTTAAGCAGAACCCTAGTCTTTTGCATACATAATTACATGTAATTGCAAATTGCAAATATCTATGATTTTATTCTTCTCCCATTATATGTCTGTGAGGGCTTGTTTTGACACATTCCATTGATGCAAAACGCTACCGAAAACATCATAAAACGCCAAGTTGGCGACACTTGAGTTTACTTCCACAGACAAGAACCCTTGACCGTCGTAATAGAACTGTAGTTCTTCAGGGTCCCATTCCCGCACGACGCCTCTCCATGCCTTAGACCCTCCACCGCTTGTCACGTATTGCGTGTTACTGCACCACCAAAGCCGTCACATAAAAAAACCGACACAACATGTTATAATATTCGATTCAATTACCTTTGCGAGCTAGTGATGTGCTCCAAACAATGGTCATGCCCGTTCAAGTAGAAATCGACATTATATTTCTGCTCGGAGAAGTTTATACAAACACGGTTTCAGTTCAAATGATGAATATACGAAACACAAATAAGAACCGAGAATGCAAACCTGCAAGATGGGTTCGAGGTGCGTTGCTAGCTCCTGGGTGACTCCATGTTGGCCGGCGCTCTTGATCGTGTGGTGTCCGATGACAATCTTCCAGCTTGCAGTCGACTTCTTTAACGCTGATGATAAGTTCTACAATCAATCCAAACCATAAGTCATTTACTTTTTAACCGTGGCTAACTTTCTAAAGAGTAAATTACTTGTTCCTAACCTCTAAGATGGTTGAAAGATAGTTGTCACGAGGAAGAACACCACTCCAATCGTAGGTATGATGTCCTGGGTCAACGAAGTATTCGTCTACAAATGGAGTTGTGTCCACGAAAAACAAGTCCACAATTCCTGCAATTTTGGAATTTAAAAAAATAAATTCTTATCCTCGTTTTGGGCCGGCCCAAATAGCCCAATGGGTATTGGGCTGGCCCAAATTATGTATTTAGTAAATGTTTTACCTCCATTTACAAAGAAAGATCTGCAGCAAAGCCATCTTTTATCCTTTTGTTTGAGTGCAAGGCTGAGTTGAGCTTCCACATCTCCTCTGTAATCATGGTTGCCTAAAACTGAAGAAAATATACCACAAAAACAATTAAACTCAAATAAGGATTGATTTAAGCATCCCACATCGATTATACAAAGCACATACCCGTGAACCAGGGAACTTGCAAGCTTGAAGAAGTGTAGATATTAGAGAATGATTCGAGAAATGCCGGATCATCCAAACCCGTTAACCCGTTTTCATAGAAGTTGTCTCCGGTTGAGATGACAAAGTCTATGTGTAGCTTCTTCCCAATCTTTCCCATCTGTAACAACCATTTTCTTTTTATTAATTGTTGTCCATAATCCATATTAAAACTTATTTTTATTAATTTCTACGTAAATCAACCGGGTATGTATATATATATTGGTTCGGGTGGAGACTTCTTACATAGATAAGTGAAGAAAAAATTTGTTTTTATTTTGGTATCACTATATTTTATATATATATATATATATATATATATATATATATATATATATATATATATATATATATATATATATATATATATATATATATTTTCAAAATATAAACAATAATGAGTTCATTTTTTAGGATAATAGTTCATTTTCTTAAAATTTATGTAAATGTACAACTAGTGATTAAAAATTGAATTCGATAGTAAAAACAAAATAAAATTTTCTCCTCACATCCTCTCCACAAGAGCCTCCTCATCCGAGTTCAGTGTTTTTGTACTACAAAGTTCAATTTATCACTAGCCGTTTTTTTTTTTCTTCTAATGTTTAAAAAATAAAGGAAAATTATTGTTCATACTTTGGAAAATGAACAATGATACCAAAATAAATAAACAACTTACGTAACAAAAATGAACACATAGTATAAAAAGTAATAAAATTTCTTATCAATCCTATATGTAATGAGCGTGTGTGTATATATGGGGTTAATATTTGAATTTTTGACTCAAAATTTTCCTATTGCAATATTAGGAGACTTACAATTTTTTGTGCTTAACTGATTTTAAATAATCTTTCGTGTTCATAATTTTAATACTTTTATTATTATTTTTTTCTTTAATCCATTGATTATTACGAATAGTGTCAATTTACAATTGATAAAACTGTGAATTTTAAAAAAAATATTTTTATCAAAAAATGATCAATGGTTAAAATAACTTGTATTATAATTTGGAGATAATATTGTATATTCTATTATTGGATAATTTGTTTAATTATTTAATTCGTTTGTGGTTGTATATACTTTGGGAATATTCATTACTTGTAAAGCCATTAGCCATGCATACAACTTGACGAGGAATGTGACTCAAACCCATATACGTGCAAATCACGTTTCCTCACCTACCATTCTTCCAATTCACATTTGGAGAATTCTTCTTCTTTCTCGATTCGATCATACTTCATTACATGCATTCAAAGATCCGATTAGTTGCAGACAATACATACCTGAGAGGAAACCAGAGACTGGTTATAAAGACCTCTTCTTCCCCAATCACCAACCACCAAGAACTTGAGCGATCCATCGTCGCGCTTCAGAAGCTTCTTCTCTTCCATCGAATTACCCACCAAGCACACGGCTGCTAATATCGTTATTATCAGTAGAAGCTTTTGATTCTTCATCTCCATCGATCTGATTGACGGATTTTAGGGCACAGCTGTTTCCAGGTGAGGAAGAGATGAAACAGAGGTTTCAGTTGAGAAGAAGAAGAAGAATAGAGAAGCAAGAAACCAAAGAAGATTTAAATTAAAGCAAACAAGGAAAGGAAAATATATATTAATATACACCTCATTTTTTTATTGATCGGGTAAGATATTAGGATTGGTCATTGGTTACCCATCACGTGGCATCCTTCCGGACATCCTTCCGGACGATGACATCAACTACTGTCGAACCGTTGGACCAGTTGCAGGGCTATCGTGACCAATTGCTGCAAGTTTATCGGCAACTACATTAATTTCGCTGTAAATATGATTGACTTTACCGGTATGAAATCTGCAAGGATAAGAGAAATATCTGTATAATAATATCCATTTCCCACGCGGACTTCCAAATTGTTTTAATCGAGTTAATAATCGTTAGGTTATCCCCTTCGACTACAATGTTCTTTATTCCTAGTTCTTTTGCCTTTAGGAGTCCTATTTTCAATGCATATGCTTTAATCTGAAGGACCGTGGTTCTACAACGCAACATTTAAGCCTAGCAAACGTAGCTTTGTGTTCTGCCTTAATGTCACGATTGCTGTTGTGTTCTCAGCGTTTGGAGTCTTGGACTCGATTTCTGCAGTAAGACAGATCAGTCTTGATGCAAAGAACTATAAGTTGTTTGCTAATGTATAGAATAGATTATTAGTTCGATTAGGGCACTGCATTTGTGATATCTAAGAATGATTCTTTTGGGGTGTAATGTTTATGATTTTATGTATGGTGTTTATGAAGTTGCAGTTTAAAAAGAAAAGTACTGTATTTTCATGTTGTTTTTATTTTTTTATTTGCTTCTTTTATAGAGAAATTAAGAAAGTATTTTCTTTACTTCTCTAGCACTTTTCGGTGGAAACATGATTATTTAAATAAAATTTACAATGAGGAGATAATATAATATTGTCACCTATAAAATATTTAGAAGGTATATTTGTTAAATTTTCAGACATTTTATTAAAAACCAGAAGTTAATCGAGAAATAATAACCTTTTAATAAAATCAACTGCTTATATATGTTAATCAATGGTAGCGCTTCTGACTCCAGGTTTGAAGGTTGCGTGTTTGATTCACGTCAGGTTCAATTTTTAATTTTGTATTCTTAATGTGTGTTATAAATTAATCTAGTATGCATCACGATATCAAACGGGATCCGTGGCGCAATGGTAGCGCGTCTGACTCCAGATCAGAAGGTTGCGTGTTCGATTCACGTCGGGTTCAAAACCCCGAAAAAATTCCCAGTTTTTTTAATTTAAAATTAAGATTTTCAGATAAAAATCTGCCGCCTAAAAATAATGTGTTAAGTGACTATTTACACACTACCTTGTAACAACAATGCATATAGAGTTTCCAACCGCACATCTTTAGGGAAATTAATACGCGCTGTAGGTCGATTAGTGTCTAGAAGCTGATCCTCCCTTAAGAATGGGCTAAGTGACTATTTACATAATACCTTTTGTGTCTCTATTTCGTGATGAAACAAGATCTAAGTAAAACTTTTGTGAGGTGGAAAAAAAGCTTGACAGAGATTCGAACAATCCGCGAAGAAAACTCTTCTTTAGCTCTTAATGTATTATGTATGCTAACCCATATGAGTTGCCATGGAAAATTTGAAACAAGTAATGATAGGTCTGAAGGTGTTTTTATTCCATTTCATCTAAATGTCCGAATGTTTCACTCCAGTTGGCTGCAGCTTCTTCAGGAGTACGAAATGTCCAGATATGGTTGCTTTCTTTCTCGCGCGTTTCCAGTATTTCCTGCATTCAGTTATCACTTATCACCAGTTAGCATATATTTCGATTCTTAGCACGAGGGAGGAAATTGAAAATTCGAGCACAGACACACATACACACCTCTACAAAATTAAGAGTTTTCAGCACATACACACCTCTACAAAATTAAGAGTTTTCAGCTCTTGAAAATGAAAGCCAAATAACTCAGATAGCTTGACATGTTAAGCCCATAGAAAACACATCACTGTTTGACTCAATTTACCAAAATTTTAAGCTTCTGTTACTTGGAAGTTTAGGATCTTAGTTTTTTATCCTTACAATACTGTTTAGGATCTTAGTTTATTACATCTAAACAAAGCCTTAGAACAAACATTAGTTCTTACAAATAAAGGGAGTGGTGAGGATGGTAGCACAAACACAGTGAAATGCAAAAGTCACACCAACTTTGGATTATGTCAATACACGGTGTATAGAAATCAGACCACTCAGTTATAGGTAAAGTTTTCCATAAATAAACAAGACACACCGCACCCAATTGCTGGAAAACGACTTCAGCGTCAATAGGAGAACTCAGATACTGAAAGCATTTAACCTATGGTCATGCTGTTATCAGCTGACCCTAATGGTTTCAATTTTTTTTTCCCCTACAAAAACTAAATATCTCGATTACATCATACAAAAAGTCCTGAAACGACATACAACCAAGAAGTCAAGAACCCATAATTTCTAAACCAAGCTAAGCAAGACAATATTACTATAGAGAAGATAGATGGTTAAATGTAAGTTGTCCAGGACATTTGATTTCCAATATGGAATTACTTCAGACAAGAATCCATATTTGGCGTCTGCAAATTTGGATACAGTTATGGGTCTCAGTTCACCGGATTGAGTCAGCATATTTTACCTCTTTAAAATTTTGAACAAGGTCCCCTATATGAATGTGGTTGTCCTAGTATTTTTTTTAATGTAGTATGCCTTTAACCAAAATTTGTAAAACCTCATCTGCACCTTTCTCTGGTCTATATCGCCAAATACTTGGCTGACCACACACTTGTACTGATTACAGTATCGAATAATTTCCTAAACTTCTTATGGAACCTCCTAATATTCTAAGAGGTTTGTTAATTGATTCGCTCACACGACATTAACCATCCATCTTACAGCTCTATGGACTGCAGAGCTCATTGGTCATCCCTAAGACGACTTGTATATCACATGATAAAGGCAAGGCCGAACAAGCAGCAGTACAAGTGAATAATCTAGAGGTACCCATCTTTCCGAGTCAATTAGTGAATTGATACCTATCTTTCTTATTTTCTAGCTTCTGGTTATCTATTTGTCAGTAGAGGCCTAATATTCTCACCCTAAATGGTTATCTATTCGTCAGTAGAGGCCTAATATCCCAAAACTGACATTCAACCCATAATCTGAAGTTGGAATAGGGCTTGTAAAATCATATGCAGGCATACCTGCAACTCGGAAGATCGTTTTGTTTTCAGGCTTAAGCAGTCAACGAGGTTGCTCCACTTCCCAGAACAATTATCAAGAACTCCACTTCGATAATACTGTTGCATCTGATGTACAGGAGCTGCAAAAACCGCTTACTCCAATCAGAGAATTGATCTAAGTTAAGCAAGTACGCCTCTGAATGAACACAAGTTATTCAATTATAATGAAACCTATTTCTGACCTCCTATCTTGAATACAAGCAGATATAATGCATTCATTAATCATTATCATTCAATATAGACAAGAAACATAAATCAAAATCAAGCTAGCAAAAGCAAAGTACAATTCAGCTCAAACTAGTTTGATTAATTTCAGTATATTAATGGGATATGGGTATGAATATCACGTATTTGATATCCATGTTTCGTAATTATATTTTCTGATATACTTACAAATAGTCTGGTATCACATTCTCCTCCCTCTCACTAACGGCTCTTTGATATCTGATATACCTCACCATCTTGTCAAATGAAAGTATCCGATATAGATATGAATCTCATACCTATATCCTGATATAGATACCGATATACTCAGATATGGGAAAAGAACAATCCCTTATTGAACATGCCAGATCGAAGCATGACAAATTATAACAAAGCCCAAAATAGAGGAAATCATGCAATTTACAAGTTCAACATATAATCACAAACCGTCAGATAATTCGCAATAAGAAGGAAACCACCAATTGACCAAATAAAGAGAGAGAGAGCTAACAGTAGCAAAACCAGAGCGCGTCGAAGCAAGGCATGCAGGACAGTGTCCGCCTTGGAGCGATGGAGCCGGCATTTTCTTCAGTCATCGCCACCGCCTGCAATTGGATGCTTTCTCTCTGCTCCGCCATCTTCAGAGCGCGTCGAAGCACGCTTTAGTCAAAATTAAGGGAAATTACGCAATTGTCAACCAACAAGAAATCAAAACAGATTCAATTCAACTTTGACGGTCCAAAAATAAACCCTAATTTCGTAACAGAAATTTACAATGTATTCAAAATACCTCTAGAAATGCCTATGCAAAATTCCGGTGCCGTCGGTGTGGCAAAAGAATACGGCGAGCGAAAGGCGATCTCCCGAGACGAGCTCTGTTTGATGCTCGATTTCCGCTAGTTTTGGACGGTCTGCCCAAAATAATTAAATTACACAAAACTACCCTTAAAAAGATGCGAGACAAGCAGCCTTTTATTCATTCCCCTTAAAAATAAAGTCTTTTATTTTAATTTTAACTCCTAACTCTAAAATTTATTTTTAACTTCCAACCATCACATTAAATTTATATTTTAAATTTAACGAATTTAACTTCTTAATTTTAAAATTTTTTAAAAAAACTTAGTAAAAGGTCAAATATAAATTTAACACCCATAAAAAATTCTTTTAATTTTAACTTCTAACTCTAAAATTCATTTATAAATTCCAACCATCACATTAAATTTAGATTTCGATTTTCCGAATTTAACTTCTTAATTTTAAAATTATAAAAAAAACATAGAATAAAAGGTCAAAGTTAGTCCAACGAGAAATCTCACCCAAATGTGTTCAACAACGGATCTGCACAAGAAGGGAAATCGGATCCGCACAAGAAGGTAGATCTGACTGTGGTGCAGGGGGTGGACAAAGGTGACGGACAGCGGTTATGGTGGTGAAAGACCGGCGGCGACAGAGACGAAAACGAAACCCGATTCGGCAGCAAACGAAATCGACGACAACGGCTCCTGTCGTCTCCTCCAAATCCACTGTCCACAACGCCTGGTTGTGGAACAGGCGGAGACAAGCTTCCGGTGGCGTGGCGGCGAGACTGACAGCGTCGAAAACTCCGCGACAGCAAGCGGTGAGTTCCGCCACAAACGATAGTCCTCCCTTGGCGCCGGAATCCACGGTCGAGTGTCCTGGCGGTGTGACGACGGCGGAACTGCTGCCGTCTGGTGGTCCTTCTGGTCGGCGGCCGTAGCGTCGGGCGAAACAAAAGAGGTTTGAGCGGAGAGGGTGAGTTACTGGAAAGAGAGAGATAAGTTAGGATTAAGGGATCACTTCGGGGAGAGAGAAAAAGAATGAGGGCAGAGAGGGGAAAGGATAGAAATAAAAGGGAGAATTATAAATCGGGTTCTTACGGAATTTTACGGATCGGTTAAATGAAATCTCGAGCCGTCAGATCAAATCAAATAAAATACGACCTTACAAATAAATGTCTTATTATATGAATTTTAATCATAAAAATTATCATAACATTTTACTTTATTATATATATATTTTATTTATATTATATAAATTTCTTATTTCGAATATTTTTTTAACCTATTACGATTTTAAAATTATAATTACTTATCTTATTTTATTTAGTTATGTTATAAATTTTAATCATCTTAATATATCATATTTTTTGTTTTACATTTTTTTATATATATTTATTTTTACATTGTATTTTCATATTTCGAATATAAATTTTTAACGAATTTCAATTTTGAAGTTGTTATTTTTATCTTATTTTGATTATTTCTTGTATAAAAATAATCATCATAATATAACATATTTTATACCATTTCACCCTTATAATATTTAACTTATTTTTATTATAATATTGTAATTACTTATCTTATTTGGATTATTTATTTTATAATTTTTTTTTTCAAACCAACCATCTTATATAACCTCATCATCCATTACAAGTAAAGACATTAACCGTTCCGGTAACCCACCATTCGGATCGAAATCTTTAGGCGGCACAAGAAAAAAAGATGCCAAAAACTCGATGGGTATGCAACAGACGTAATAAACTCGACGGGTTTACACCTTCACTTTATGACATTTAGGGCCCGTTTGATTCCAACTTCGGAAACGGAAATGGAATGGAAACGAATTTAGTCCATATGTATATCCTTATTAATGAAATTTTGTGGAATCATTCTTTGTGGATTAATGCAAAATGCACTTGTTTTCCCACATTTTGTTACCCTATAGGGTATCAAAAGTAATCAAACTCTACTTCAATTCCTTCAAACCACAAGGAATGATTCCACAAACTTTTATGAATAATGGTATACATATGGAATAGATTCGTTTCCATTCCGTTTCCGATTCCGGATTTAAAACCAAACGGGCCCTTAAGGTGACAATTTAGGTTGTCCTTTAGCTACAATTTACTACCTAGACTAGTATAAATAGAGGTGATAGACTTGTGTTAGAATCATGTCATTTACATCCAAAAACTTCTCTTTCTTGTTATTTGCTTTGAAGTCTTGTATGTAGTGCTAAGGTCCTCTAGCTACATTTGGTTGATTGAAGCTTTCACACAGCTGGTTGTAAGTTTTCTATAATTGAAGTTTAAATTTAAGTCATTTGTGTTATATTCCTTGTTCCTAACTTTGTTTGTATCTTGCTTTCTACCTAGTTTGATCACCTAAATAGTTGAGTTTTATACAAAGTGCTAAGAATTGTTGGTTCCGGGTTCGGGTCACTCTTCCAGTAGCAAAACATAATAACATAAGCGGGTTGTAAGTGTCATTGTGAGGAAAATATAACCATATTACACGACTAACGGGTTGTTTGTCTTTTATATGTCTCTTTATCATTGTTTGAATGTTAACATTCTATTTGATCTTATAGGTTTACAGATTGGATATGATGTTAAGTTATATTAGGTTTGGTTGAACTAATAACTACATATGATCGGGATGAGGACAAATGCTTGAATGTTTCAAAGAGAACTGGGATCAACCAACTTGAATTGGAAGTGGATAACCAACCAAGTGCAGTTGTTCTCTCTAAATTGATATCATCATCTTTACTATCTACATGTTTTTGTTTTGTCACCTTAAACAACAAAAAATTTGTAACACTCCAAATTATGGGAACTCGAAGCGTTACGGGCTAGGACCTCACAAAGGGTCCCGACCCTCAAAGTAGCAACGACACGACGGATCTTACAACAAGACACAAATAAATAAAAATTAAAACTTATAATAAAATCAAAGGTAAAAAAAAGGGAAGCGTCAAGACTCGCAACCGAGTTCAAAACAACAGAAAAGAAACAACAAAAACTATAAAACTCGATACCGTCTTATAATGTATGGAAACCCCGACTGACTACACCATCCGGATCACTCAGCAACGTTCCTATCCTACAATGCATCTACAACACGACATAAACCGTTAGCTAACATTCTAGATATCAGAAAGAATGCAAAGGCACAAACACACATAAGGTAAAATAATCATATAGCATGCTTGCACTCAACAAGTTATTATCTTTCATTAAGTCACCGCATTACTAATTCAACTTATGTTGTTACACGAGGATCGTTGCGATCTCGCCTCTGTCCCCATTCACCAACATGTTTAATTAACCCTCATTCCAACATTCTATCAAACACAAAGTATAAAAAATGGCCGATTCCAATTCTTTTATTCTATTCTGATTACTGGTTACAGGTTAGGACCTCACAATGGGTCTTGACCCTAGCCTGACAATAATTTTACCGGATCTTGCAGCAAGATCCAAATAAAAAAGAAAACCGAAATAGATAAAATGCAATAATGTCATGCTCCAAAAACCAAAAATGCAAAAGAAAGACTGAAAATAAAGAAACTCATAGCCTGTCATATAATGTACTGGAACTCGACTGACTACTTCGTCCAGATCACTCGGCAGCGACCTTATCCTGCAAGGCATCTACAACGACGGATAAAACCGCTACCTAACAACCTACATATTAAAAGAACTATATCAACACACACATCATTGCAAAAATGAAACACGCATCATGCTTACACAAAGGTTGATTTATTATCTTGTATTACATTATTCACTTCTAATTCAACTTATGGTGTGACATGAGGATCTCCGAAACATCACCTTTGTCCCCGTATACCAACAGGACTAGGTCCGATGCACCTCAATATGTACCTGTCTAGGCTAGTCGTAGAGAATGTAACACCCCAAATTCTTGGAATTCGGGGAGCTACTGGTTAGGACCTCACAATGGGTCCCGACCTTAGTTTGACAACAACTTTACTAGATCTTACAACAAGAAATGTAATTAAACTCTTTGAAATCATCAAATAATATTTGTATAAATGAACAACATATGACAGCCTTACAAAACATAAATATAATAATAACATGCATGTAGAACGAAAAACTCCCCCGTCCCCATCTAATGAGTACGTGGACCCGACTGATCATCCACTCCGCATCTCTCTACAACTGTCTACACCTACAAATCATCTAACAACACGGATAAACCGTTAGTTGACTAATCATATATAAGAGAACACATAAGCACAAACACACATAAAAAAGTAAAATAAATACCAAACATGCTATCACATAATTTGTTTTATTATCTTCTTAACGTCATACACTCATAATCCAATTACACTTGTGGCACGAGAAGTCTAAGACTCTCGCATCTGTCCCTTTATCCAGCTAGAGTGGATCGGCGCACCTCCCCGTATACCACGTCTGGCATGAGTCGCGAAGAACCTCCCAGACTCCCTCGGGAGAACTGAGCAGGTTCCTACCGTCCGTTACACTTGTGTCAATTACACGTCGTCTACACATATTATACACATATAACAAGCAACACTCATATACTCATCCAATATATGAAAACAACTAAGTAAGTCCCAAGGACTTACCTGAACCAGGTCAAGTCTTGTCAACCATAACACTCGATCCCGTCTGAGTATGATCTCGAATGCCCGATCATAACATAAAACTCGTATCAATATACTAATGGACCTCTAGAAGTCCAACTTCTAGGTCAACAATGAAATCCGAGAAAACGTACTAAACCGACTCTATTTTGATAAAGACGGTTTTACCCCTAGGATCTAGAAAACTCTAAAGGTTCCCTGAAGTCTCAAGAACTTTTACTAGAAACCCAAACAAGATGTCCAACTCTCAAGTGAAAGGATCTATTGAGTTTGATAGATGAAAAAACTATTCAACTCCCTATCTATTCTAACTAAGGTCCGACTAACACGTTATTCCTAAATTCCAAACATCCGAGAATACTTACTCACATGCAAAGCCATGATTATTCTTATGATATAAATCCATAAAGATACACAAATCCTAAGCTGTCTCCAACAACACTATTCTAAACCTAGTCTAACTCTTCAATAAACAAACTATGCTACTACCTAACTTCGGAACATCACAATTCCGAATCTAACCGTTAGATCGCCCTCCAAACTTAATACATGCTACTATGGATATCCATAAACAACATATCCAAAATTTCAGTCCATCAGAGGTATACATCCCATACAAATTTGCATCATAAAAATACATCACAAGCAGTTTCCTCAACACTTAGAAATAATTCAGTACATCATATAAAACTGCATGAGGACTTAACTTTGGAGAACGATATCTCCTAAACCATAACTCACATTCCTCCCAAATTTCAGTATGTTCTGCTATGCAATACCGACTATAACATATCCAAAAATCAGCAATAAAGAAAGAGTCTAACTTACCTAAAATTGGACCCGAAGTTGACTGTTTGTCACTTCTAAAAACTCGGAAACACATCAGCTCCTCCAGCCATCTTCCAAGACTGCTATGGAAGGTTTAAGACATGAAAGAGGATCCCATCAGTATAGCTACAATGAGGGTAACACAGTAAAGGAAGGGGAAGTCCTTATTAGACAAGCGATACTCGATGTGCTCACGTGCACGTGGAAGAAGCAGGAGGGGTGGTCACTGTCATAGGGACGCACCCGCGGCTCAGTCCTAGCGCGCCCGCGATTTAGTTGCAGGAAGACGTCGAAGACTCCTTTTGTTGCGTTGCTGTTCGCGAGGCTGAACAAGAGAAGGTCCAGATAGGTGCAGTGTCGAACTAGAGGGAAGACGTCACTTGCTCCAGGCTTGCTGCAGCGCCGGGCGAAGGGGAGTAAAGATCGTGCTTCTTTTGCGCATGGAAGGGAAGACGAGAGGCTAGGTTACGGGAACTTCATACCACCTTGTTGTTGTTGACTCGAATGAAGAAGTAGGAGGAGGTAGAGATGGAGATGCAGAGAAGAGGGACGATCGATGATGGTGCTGCTGCAAGAGAGAGCGGCAAGGGTTGTGAGGAAGAGACGGTGTTCGTCGAGGAGTCGAGGGATGGGAATTGCCGGCTACTAGGGTTGTTTGCTGAAGTTACGTAGGGGGAGAAGCCGTTTTTGAACTTCAAGGCAGTCTCCTAATGGGCCCGGATGGCCTGTTCATGATGGGCCCGGATGACCTGTCATGACGAGCCCGGATGGCCTGTCATGACGGGCCCGGTACAAGTCCGATTGAGTAGAAAATAATCAGAAATAAAATTTTCGGTTATTACCGAGAACCTTCCAGTCTCATGTCAATGTTGGGTAGTGATGTCACTGCCCGTTATTCATACACTTCGACCACATTAAAATAAGGTCGTCCTAATCAGGTTATAGTTAGTAAACTCCCAATGCACACACCACTATCATAGTTCATGCTAACACGCAAAAAACAAACAAAGTAAGCCCAATGGACTTACCTAGTTACCTGTATCAAGATAATCCCAACTAATTAAATACTCTCGATCTCACATGAATAAAGTCCAACGCCTGATAACAAGGACATATGGATCGATAACCTATCCATCATCTGGAAGTTTCTAATTTCTAGGTCAACCATGACTACCATAAGTCTGTTCCAACCACTCATCAACATTCCAAGTCTACAAGCAATCTATCCTTCATAACAAGATCCGAAAACTACATCATAACAGTTTTCCTACACGTAACGTATCTCATCATCATTCCTAAAAACACCCTAAGGTCTTAAATCCGAAAGATTAACCCTCAGCACCACTAACTAAGATTCACTCTAGTTATGCTAGGTTTCATCCTAACACGACACTAACAACTAACAACCATAGACAACAAAAAAGGATCAACATACCGACACTTGGTACTTTCTGGAGGGATGATACGACCGCGGAAACGAAGAGGCGTGATTGCGGGGAAAAGGTGTAGGCGCGATCGCGGAAAGGTCGAGGCGCGACCGCGGAAAGGTCGAGGCGCGACCGCGGCGACAGGTATCAGGCGCGACCGCGGCAAGATTAAGGCACGACCGCAGCGACATGTATTAGACACGATCTTCGTCGATTCGCTGCTGCTGTTATTCGATCCAAACTATGAAAAACAATCATGTGAGTCCTTGATGATGTTATTGGGAGTTGTTACAAACACATAGGACGCCAGTAAGTACCAAAACCAAGTGTAAGGATGAAAGAGATAAAATCAACTCTTACCCGTCTACAATTCAACAAGAGATAATCGTGGATGCTTCTTCTGCGTGCAAGAATGGCGAAGGGAGTCGACTGGCTGTTGTTGCTTGATCGACGAGAACGAAGGTGGATCTCACTGCTGAAATCGAGAGAAGAGGATGAAGGAATGGTGGGGAGAAGAAGGGAGGAGAAGAGAGACGTAACTTACATGAAAGAAAGAAGGAGACTTTTAGGGTTTCCAAATAGGCAAAAAAGAGAAGTTGATAGGGTTTAACAAAGGAGGAAAAGATCGGGTTTCAAGAAAGGAATCGAAATAAAACGGTTACGCTTTGCCCGTCTGTCACCTCACCGCGACTGCGGGTAATATGTGGCGCGGCCGCGGTTGCTTGCGCGACAACGGCGGCAGTCCGCGGCGGCTTTTTCATGGTCAATCACTTTGTTTCCTCTCTTCCTGTGGCGGGTCGCCGAAATGAAAATTCCGGTTGTTACCGTAATTGCACCTTAGGGTAAATAACACAATTACTTAATATCTATGGACTAATTTAAATAATAAAGACTCTCTTTTAGGGTTCGTGTCTATTAGTCTAACGAACACCCCAATGGACGGACGTGTGTCAATAAGTTGAGAGGCAGTGAAGCAAATCTCATGAAGAGGTGAAGATGAATCTTGTGATAATTTTCAGTTAGACAATTACTTAAATGAATTAGTTAATTAATGATTAATGTAGTTGTTTTATTGTCTTTTAAAAATTTGTTTTAAAGTATTATTTATTCAACCATTTTATAATTTTGACTTTAGACGATTAACAAAGAGTGGGCAGGATACTTTATATCGAGGGAGATGACATTGATTTTTATCGCTTTTTTTTTTTTTAATCATGCTTGTATGTTTCATTTGTCAATTTGAGGATTAAGATTTTTGATATGTCTTTTAAGATATTATATTATTAGTTAAAATAAAGTCCTCTATTAGTTTAAAATTTTATATTATTCGTTCGTATATTATTTTGAACTTATTAAAAATATATAAATTATTAGTATAATATAAACAAGCTCGGCTGAATAGTTTTGAGGTCCAATGCAATTACGATATATAAATTTTTTAATAAATAAAAATATTAAAAATGAGGCTCACATGTAGATTATAATTTTTTAAACTGATAAAAAATAAATAAATGATCGTGCAATGTCTACTAATGTAGAGTCGACCACATTTATCACAGTTTTTTTATTTCTTTTTACTTGATATTTTTTAATATAGATATATATTGACAGTAGGGGCGGCCCTTGGGGGTAGGGTAGGCAGCCACTCCCCCCAAAAAAAAAAAATTAAAAAAAAAAATTGTTTAAAATGGGTTGCGGCTTCTCTCGTTTATAAAAATTTTTTCTACGATTTTTTTTAAATATCACTATTCTTGTGTTATATTTAATTGTTTTTTTTGATCTTTCGTCGAAGTGAACGAAACTTCATAAGTATTTCCCGTTTTAGACTCGGAGTGAAATAATTCACCAAAATGCACGAGATTTGTTGTTTGGATTAGAAGCGCGGTCTTAGACCACACTCTTATTTGTAAAAAGCGTTGTCGAAGACAACGTTTTAATATCTGAAATAAAGATAATAAAAACACAAATAGAGGCGTGGTCCTAAACCGCGGCTATAGTGTAACGTTTTTGAAAAAAAAAAACTAAAGAGGCGCGATTATAGACCGCGCCTATAGGACAACTTTTTTTTAAATATATAGGACCGCACCTTTTAAGTGTAATGTTTTTATAATTTTTTTTTTGTATTTTTGTTTATTGTAAGTAGATGACATATTGACTTTGTTTTTATCGCAATTTTATTTTCATAGATATTTTTTATCGAAGATAAAATTTCGCCCCCCTTTTAAAATCCTGCGGCCGCCACTGCCTCGTAATATTAAAAATGTTGCACAAGATATTGAACCGGACCTGAATATAAAATATTATCATATTAGTACATGTGATTTTATATGAAGTGTGATTTTTTGTGAAAGAATATGGAGAGTGGTATGTACATATACTATAAAAATATGTTATAAATAAAAATAACAAATTATATTAATTGAATATAAAATACACAGAAGATTGTAATGCAACAAATAATTAACTCTACTATTTCTTGTTTCTCTCATGTCAAAATTACTAGTCTTTTAAACTAAATGTAAATATTCATGCATAATTTTTTATATAATTCATCTCTACCATAATCTTCTTCCTACAGTTAAGAGGTTTCATTCTTTGGCCGCTTTTTCTGAAGGATGAATTTCCTCTTAGATATCAGAGTGAAGATCTTTGGTCTTGCTCCATTCGTGTAGTGTATCGCCATTAACGTCATAGAAGGCAAATTTGGCAGCTGTTGCGTTAAACTGAGCAGACAAGAAACCTTGACCACCGTAGATGAACTTCATCTCATCGGCACTCCATCCTTGCCAATCGCCTCTCCACGCCTTTGATCCTCCACCACTTGTTATGAACTCCGTGTTGCTACACGAACGATAAATTAACTCTATTTTTTGATAGAAAAACTCGTAAATATATGTTTTAGTTATTGTATATATGGGTACCTTTCCATGCTAGTGATTCTTTGTAAACAATGATCATGACCGTTGAAGTAAAAATCAACCTTGTGTTTCTGTAAGACATTTTAGTAAACAATTATATTCGATATTTGTGTGTGTATATATATAGGAAGTACGAATGAATATTTACCCTCAAGATCGGGACGAGATGGATTACGAGCTCTCCCGTGACTCCATGGTGACATGCACTCTTGACTGTGTGATGACCCACTACGATTTTCCATCTTGCATCGGAACTGTTCAATGCTAATGATAAATCCTAGAAAAGATCATTAAAAAAAGAAACATATATCTAATTAGTTTACGTTGTAAGGAACATTTCATGTCCAACCTAGTTTTACAACTTTCTTCACAATTTTATATATGCTAATGTGACTAGCTTGGAGAATGGTTATAAGAATGTGATTATAGAACCAGATTCAAAACTTGCAACCATTCTCTTAGACAAATCTCTTTCTTGTCTTCATTCTTTAGCTAATCTAGTATGTTGATGTCAAAGTTATATTAGAAGATGTATGATACTAACTTTGTTGCCTATATTTTCTTTTACATTTCAAATAAAGGGTTAATTAGTGCCTAGTCTAATTTTATTTTTTATGTAGTAATAACACGGTTAGACGTGAGGACGTGTCATCTTCCCTTCATAAATAAAATGATAAAGAGATAGTTTATTACCGCCAATACAGTAGAAATATATTTTCTACGGGGATAGACACCTCTCCAATCGTAAGTATGATCCAATGGGTTGAAGAAGTACTTATCCACAAATGGAGATGTGTCAATGAAGAAGAAATCCACGGTATCTATCAAGAGATCAAAAGTAAGTTGCCAATAATTAAATTTGTTTAACATATGCAATTAATCCTCGAGTTATGAAAATATAATGAAATTATGAACATATACAATAGTTTCAACTCACCTGCATTCAAAATGAAAGATCTCATGCAAATCCATCTCTTATCCTTTTTCTTAAGTGTCTCACTTAGTTGAGCTTGAACATCTCCTCTATAATCATGATTTCCAAGAACTATAACATAAAAAAAATTCATTAGATTATTCCAGAAATATATTTTGTTTCTTTAGTAGTTTTCATTCGAACTTTAAATGTACTTGAATCATCAGGACCCTAGAAGTAGTGTACGTACCACTGTACCATTGTGTTTGCAAACTTGAGGCATTGTAGACATTCGTAAACGACTCGGTGAATTGTGGGTCATCTTCACCTTTCAACCCATTATCATAAAAGTTATCACCAGTTGATACAACAAAGTCTATGTCCAATTTCTCTGCGACGGGGTCCATCTGTAAACAAGTTTTTTGTAATCAACCAAATTTTTAATCATGCAATCAAAAGTTTACAATGAAAAGAAAACGATAATTAAAAGTATAAATGATTATTGAGATGCGAAATACCCCAAACCTATGACTGCTAGATATTATCGGTCATAGTTAGATGATAAAGAAGTTTTGGTAATTTAATAACATAAACTATAAATTACCTGATCAGCAACAAGAGATTGATTGTAGGTTCCTTTTCTTCCCCAATCTCCAATCACTAAAAAATTGAGACTTCCATCATCATGCTTTGGTGAATGTTTCAAACGTTTAAACTCTGCATTTGAACCTTTGAAGCATGCAAATACAAGGAACAAAGCCACACAAAATATGTTTTGATTTTTCATTGTTATCCCAAATTTTATTTCTATCTTATATTTTTTCTCTCTAAATTTCTTGGTAAAAATTACAAAGAAATAAAAAAAATCGTGAAGGAAGAAGCCTTTATTTGGCGTTGGATATAAGGAGCTTCTTCCCCTTATTATTATTTTTTATTATACTCAACTCACTCTGTCCCTCTTTTTTTATTGAATGCGAATGATTTGATACTAGTTTTGAAGTGTTTTTATAGGTAGAATTATGTCTAATAAAAAAAAAATTATTTCAATTTAATATTTCCTCTTAGTAAGGGCGTCCTCTTATTTTTTTGGACTTAATCCTCACCATTAATGAATTTGAGGAGGAATAAGTCTATTTTGGATTGTTATTTTGAAATTCATGGATAATATCCATGACCTAACTTGAGTTAAAGATTTGTCATTTAAATGTTATAGATTACTAAGATTTTACAATCTTTAAATTAATAATAAAATTAAGGGAATTTGATAGGGTAAATATGAGTATTGTCGGCTTATATAACATTTAAAAAAAAATCACATATAACACAAAATTTATACTTTTATAAACAATAAACCTTATATATAATATGATATTATAACATAAACAACAATAAAAACTTTTTATAAATTTGTAATTTTTAAGAATATATAAATTTTTTTAGGAATATATAAAAAATTGGTAATTTTTAGGAATATATAAAACCTTATATATAAAAAATTGGTATTTTTAGGAATATATAACACAAATTTTTTTTTTCCTCCCCTCCCCCGATTTTCGTCCAAATCGGATTATCGAAGTCCTAATGGATGTGGGTAAAGTTGTTATCCCTACCTCAACCACGACAACTGAGGTGTTTTGGTCCCATAGAGGCGTCCTCGAAATAGTTAAAAAATAATTATGAGAATCAAAATATGATAAGAGATTTGTAGGTTTTGATTTTTAATACGAAAACATACCATGAGTGAGTTCAAAGACATTTTGTGGAAAAGTTGTTTGAAGAGATCAATACGACCTAATTCATTAAACATCCAATTATCACTGTTGCCATCGACAAGACCAATTCCTTTCATCTCTATGAAAATTCCAAAATGCTAAATCGGTTATTGATCTTCTTCTTCTTCTTCTTCTTCTTCTTCTTCTTCTTCTTCTATCCGATTATCAATAGAGTTTAAAGGTATATAGATACAAAGGGTGTAGAAGATTCATAGCTTGAAATCTCGTTAATATAGCATATGTACAATGGAATAATACCTTAGATTCCAAAGGAATATTATATGCTACCTATTTACTTGTTTATTTTGGTTGCCTTATCAATTGCCATTTGTCACCTCTATTGAATTTACTTATGTTTTTTTTTGTGAAAAAAACTAGAAATTTAGATTCGAGTCGGATAATTTGACCTTTTTTTTTTGGTCTTTTTTTACAAATTGGATCTAGTTCGTGCTTAAGGTCTTATTCATATACATCCGAGCTGGACTTTCAAACAAGCTTCATGTCCCGAGTTTTTTTTATTTTAAAAACAAAAAACAAAATCAGATTAATTTAAAAAACAAAAACGTTACAAAAAAACAAAATAGTCCAATTTTGTTTAAACTTATAGTTTATTGAACCTTACTTTAATTTCAAGTTCGAGAAAGAACATATGTTTTAAGGAATGGATGTTGTTGTTATATTTTTGGTAGAAAAGATGTGGTGAATCTGCATGATTAGGTAGTTTAAGCTCCTTTAGGTACCTTTAAGGAATGGATGTTGTTGTTACATTTTTCGGTAATATGAGATTTTTCAGTATTTTAAACTCCTTTTGTTACCTTTAGCTTAGTTTGTTGTTGGTTGGATGATTTTTGTAGTGTTTATAAAAGATCAAAATCTAATTAAAAAACTTAATGAGTGTTTGGTTATAAAAAATTTGGGTAAAACTATCGAAAATGACACATTCTATAAGTATAATAAAAACCTTCAAAAAAAATATTTTGAAAAAGCTTCTAAAAAAGTTATTTCTAATGAAAAAACTCTTTTTCCAAACACTGCATAATGTTCTAAAAACGCAAAGCTTCATCAAAATCTACCAAAAAAGCTACACCGAACACACTTTAGAGTAACACTGATAAAATAAAAAACATAATAGTGGTAAGGAAACCAATTGTCGTCCCATGACATCAACCATAAAGGTTTCAAAATTAAACATACAACCGGGTCAATCTCGAGACCAACAATAGGGTTTAAAAATACATTTCACCAACCCAAAATACATAAGACAAAAGTTGGATCAAGTCTTAGAGGAAAAAAAAAAGACCACCAAGCTCATCCAAAGCATAAACTTCCACTAGACACCCCGACATCAATGCTCCTGAACTGATCCCGAACCTGATTATGAAAACATCCCACCGTGGTGGGGTTAGTCTTCCACTAGACTAAGCCGGTACATAAGCAATGTAATATATGAACTAGACAAGTATAAAATCATACATAATATCACATGATTACTTATAAAAATACTCAAAAGAGTTCAACAATAATCAACGTGTTTCAAATGTGCTCATAATCATGTCAAAGCGATATGTTGATGTAACCAAATGTCAATTGATCGTAATGTGATAAGAAGGTAAAACTTGTTTCCTTTCTCAAATCCGTCACCAAGAATCCGTATTCAAAATAGTATGAAAACATGCTCGAGCATTCTTTATTTTAGAAACGGTGAATACCAAGAGCAAAATTAATACATCCAAACATGTTCAATCTATATTGAACACGAAGGTACCTCTTGAACCCCAACCATGGGACGAGCACGGTAATCACGGATCAGGTGAATCCTTGCCATCCTCAATGGTCGGACATAACCTCGGTCCGCACAAACCATGATTTTACCACTAGTAAACATGACCCGCCTAAATCGAGGAGCGAAAAATCTCAAAAACAAATCAATGTGGGCATATTCGCCCATTGCGGTCAAAGAACAAATCTCCACTCTGATAACAATGTTGGCAAATTGCCCGTCGAGGTCAATGACTGAATCACCACTCAAATACTCGACACCAATAATATGATTCTTTTTAAAAATATCATAAATGTAAGGTAAAACATATCAACATCAAAGTTGGCAAAATGCCACTCAAATCAAAAGACAATATCAAAAGCTTTCATGATCAACAGCAATAAACTCATTTCCATTAAATTACCACGAATGTGTAATTCATAAATGCCAAAATCAACATCTTTCAAAGCATCAAATCACATATGTAACGTAATTAATGACAATAAACTTAGTTGTAAGACCCGAGTCTTAAGGGGCGCTATCCTCATGCCAACCATGTTAGCGCGGAAACTTCTTATGAGGTCACCTATCCTGAAATTGCTCCCATATAAGCAAGCTTAACTCTAGAGTTCTTTGTCCTCACTCAACCACTAGAAAAAAGAATTCTTGTTGACATGGGTAGCAACCCATCCTTATAAGTTAATCATAAATCTCCATTCAAATGATGCAATATGATAATTTTACGGGGTTTTACAATCCTCTACTTAAACTCCTGACGTCCACGTCAGGCACAAGGACCGTCCAGCGAGCCGAGTGATCACCTACAAGGGAAAGCACACTTGTAAACTCAAGGCTACCTCTGGTACTATGTCTAAGACAGAGACTCTGTCCCCATGCCAACCATGCTCACGCCGAAACTTCCTAGAAAGTCATCCATCCAAAAATTGCTCCCATCCGAGCACGCTTAACTCAAAATTTCTGTCTTCACTCGACCACTAGGAAAGAAGAATTATCTTTGACATGAGTAGCAACCCATCCTTATAAAATAATCATAAATCTCCATTTAAATGATTGAGGTGATAATTTTTACGGGATTTTACATTAATCGTGCTCAAATAAAAGCCCACAAGTATTTGCCTCAATAGTTTTACTCAAATGCACATAATTATTCTAAAGCGACAATCGGTCAATCAATCATCAAAAGTTGTCAATCCTCAAAACAACCTAAACAAGCAAATATTCTACAATAATTTATATGTTATTACCATCATCACAAAACACCATCTAATACGTGTAGAAGTGACTTACTTAATCCCAACTCGAAAGAGGGTTGTACTTCACTTAGGGTTTGCCATTACCATTTCATTTAAATAATCAAGTACCTAGATATCCAACTAGATATGTTATCAATCATTACACCTGAATCCCACAACTTATAACATGTAACACCCGTTGTCACGTAGCAAGGCCAAAACGAAAGTCGACCGACACTTGTCGAACTTCGACTTGAGCTAAAACCTTATCCGAAGGTGCTTCCAAAGAACATGAAACCTAAACAACACCAATTATACAAGTTTAACTCCCTTTGCTAAACCTGGGACATATATTGTAGTTTATAAAAATGTAGGTTAAAACTCGTAATTATTAACTTGGTCAAAACTATAATTATCATTTACGGGGCAAAAAGTACAAATTCTAGAAGTTTAGACCCTTTTTATAAGTATAAAACCTGACCATTTTCTGTAAATACTTTTCCATGGAACGTTTGCAAAATCTGTAAATATGAATCATTTACGTAAATTAAAAGTTTGGCAAATTTCTGTTAATAACCAAACGATGGCAGAATTACAAAATCACAAAAACTGGGTCATTAACGTAATAACAAAACGTGGGAGGCATTTTGTAATTATACCAAAATGAAGGGCCCCGATTTGAAATACGTTTGATGCGGCCGGAGCTTCCCACCGTTCCCGGCGACGGTGCATGAGGCAGGCGGCGGCTCCGGCGGCAGGCTCCGTCTCCTGATTACGACGATGAGGGTTCGACAGCAACAGAAGTGCATTGGCTCCCTCTGGTTTCCGGAAGAATAGAGACGGAGTTGTGCTCTCTTGGCTCCGGAGATGGCTCACTGCAGGCGCCAACAAGAAGATGAAGGAGGTTGCAACTAAACTCGAGGGTCCGGTGGTGCTCGAGTTGAGGTAAAGGGCAACAAGGAGAAGTGAAGCTCGAGGTTAGGAGTTGCAGGGGGTTGAGGGCAGCAGAAGAGAGGGCGGTACTGGGTTCCATTGTTATAATAGTATTTCATAATTAAGGAGAATAAAATTATATTGATTGAATCTATAATACATAGACGAGTCGTAATGCAACAAGCAATTACCATTGTACTTTCTTTAAACTAACTTCAAATATTCATGTATAACTTTCAATACTGTAAGTCATCTCTACCATAATCTTCTTCCTATCGTTAGAAGCTTCAGTTTTTGCCTCTTTTTCTGAAGAGTTGATTTCCATTTAGATATCAGAACGAAGATCCTTAGTCTTGCTCCATTTGTGTAGTGTGTCGCCATTAACGTCATAAAATGCGAAATTGGCAACTGTTGCGTTAAATTGAGCCGACAAGAAACCTTGACCACCATAGATGTACTTTAACTCGTCGGCATTCCATCCTTGCCAATCGCCTCTCCATGCCTTTGATCCTCCACCACTTGTTATAAATTCCGTATTGCTACACATACAATAGATTTAACTCTATTTTTCGTTGGAAAAAAAAAATCATGAATATACGTTTTAGTTATTGTTTATATGTACCTTTCCATGCTAGTGATTCTCTGTAAACAATGATCATGACCGTTGAAGTAAAAATCAACCTTATGTTCCTGTTTAGACATTTGAGTAAACAATTATATTTGATATCTATATCTATAGATATATATAACTAGTGAAATAAGAACAAATATTTACCCTCAAGATTGGGACAAGATGGACTACGAGCTCGCCTGTGACTCCATGGTGACATGCACTCTTGATTGTGTGATGACCCACTACGATTTTCCATCTTGCATCAGAACTACTCAATGCTAATGATAAATCCTATAAAAGATCGTTAAGAAATAAAATATATGATTAGTTTACGTCGTGTGGAACCTTTCATGTCCAAGCTAAATTTTCATCTTTCTTAACATATTTATACATGCATTGATCTATATTAAGACGTGATATTTTTTAGAAGGCCTTAAAGTGACTAGATTGGAGAATGGTTATCAGAATGTGTTTATGGATCTGGAACCGAAACTTGCAACCATTCGCTTAGAGATATATCTATTTTGTTCCATTCTTTCGCTAACATAGTATGTCGATGTTAAAGTTATATTAGAAGATATGTTGTGAAGGGATATTTTATTACCGCCAATACAGTAGAAATATATTTTCTACGGGGATAGACGTCTCTCCAATCGTAAGTATGATCCAATGGGTTGAAGAAGTACTTGTCCACAAATGGAGATGTGTCGATGAAGAAGAAATCCACGGTATCTATCAAGAGATTACAAAATGGAATTACCAATAATTAAATTTGTGTAACATATTCAATTAATCCTCGAGTGATGAAGATATAATGAAATTATGAACATATACAATGATTTTATCTAACCTGCATTTAAAACGAAAGATCTCATGCAAATCCATCTCTTATCCTTTTTCTTAAGTGTCTCACTTAATTGAGCTTGGACGTCTCCTCTATAATCATGATTTCCGAGAACTGTAACATAAAAAGTATATTAGATTCTTCCAAGAATATGTTTTGTTTCTTGAATAGTTTCCATTTGAACTTCAAAGTATACTTGACTCATAAGGACCTTAAAAGTAGTATACGTACCACTATACCATTGTGTTTGCAAACTCGAGGCATTATAGACATTCGTAAATGACTCGGTGAATTGTGGGTCGTCTTCACCTTTCAACCCATTATCATAAAAGTTATCACCAGTTGACACAACAAAGTCTATGTCCAATTTCTCTGCAACAGGTTCCATCTACAAACAAGTTTTGGTAATCAACCAAAATTTTATCAATGCAATCAAAAGTTTACAATGAAAAAAAATATTATAAAGGATTATTAAGATGCAAAATATCACAAAACTATGACGGATATATATTATTGCTTACAACTAATGATAAAGAAGTGTAGGTAATTTAATAACATAAAAAATATAAATTTACCTGATTAGCAACAAGAGATTGATTGTAGGTTCCTTTTCTTCCCCAATCTCCAATCACTAAAAAATTGAGACTTCCGTCATCATGTTTTGGTGAATGCTTCAAATGTTTAAACTCTGCGTTTGAAACTTTGAAGCATGCAATTACAAGAATCAAAGTTACAAAAATTATGTTTTGATTTTTCATTGTTATCTCAAATGTTTTTTTTAGTTTTTTTTATTTCCAAATTTCTTGATAAAATGACATAGAAATAAGAAAACGACAAGGAAGAAGCTTGGCCTTGAATATAACGAGCTTCTTCCCTTTATTATTTTAATTATTCTCAATTCACTTTTTTTTATTGAATGTGAATGATTTGATACTTGTTTTGAAGTGATTTTTATAGATTTGATCATGTCCAAATAAGGAAAAAGATTATTTTGACTGTATATTTTCCTATAAATAATGGTGTCCTCTTTTTTTTTGGACTTAAGTCTCGACATTAATGGATTTGAGAAGGAATAAGTCTGTTTGAGATTGTTATTTTTACATTCATAGAAAATATCACGAAAAATCATTATTTGTATTGTGAACAAAAGTTCAATAAAAAAGAAAACAAAACAATTCATACAAATAAAACCGAATTTTTTTTCTTTCAAAAAGACATTATATATATTCATGACCGGAAATGAGTGAAATATATGACATATAATTGTTATAGATTACAAAAATTTTAGAATCTTTAAATTAATAATAAAATCGAGGCGGAAAGTTGATAAGGTAAATATAACTTAGATATTTAACCTTTCAATTTTCGACTTAAAATAGTTTTTTTTTTTTTTTGAAATAACACATCTTCTTGCTTGTTAGTTCTATGGTTTTTCTCCTTGGGCAATACTTATTTATGTAATAGGTGGATGAATGATTTTTTCACCATATAAAATTTATCAAGTACCTTCACCCATCACCGGTTGGGTGATCAGGTTTAATCCAATTTTAATTTTATTTGTTCTTATATAATTTTTTTTGTGTTTTATAAACAAATAAATAAGAAATAAACCTTATATACAATATGGTATTATAACATAAACAATGCTAGAAACTTTATAAATTTTGTAATAGGAGTATATAAAAATATTAGGTATTTCAAATGTACCGGGTGGATTTTCCGACTTTTGGAATTTTCATCTGTTTTTTTGAAACGTATGATAAAGCTAATCTTGGATGCGGGTAAAATTGTTATCCATATCCTCACCCACCATCTTCTATGACAACTGAGGTGCTTTGGCTCTAAACCAAGCGTCCTCAAGATAGTTCAAAACAAAATGGGAAGGATTATGAGAACAAAAATATCATAAGAGATTTGTGGGTTTTGATTTTGAAACAAAAAACATACCATGAGTGAGTTTAAGAACATTTTGTGAAAAAATTGTTTGAAGAGATCAGTACAAACCAATTCATTTAACATCCAATTATCACTATTGGCATCGATAATGGCCTTCTTGATGTGAGAATTGAAACCACAACAATCCCTTCATCTCTATGCAATTCCAAAAATGCTAAATTGGTCGTACGTTCTCCTCTTCTTCCTTGTTTATTGGGTTCGGTTGTCATTAGTGTTTGAAGGTATATAGATATATAGGGTGTTGAAGTTTCGTAGCTTGATTTCTCGTTATATAGCTTGCAGAAAGTGAAATAATACCTTAGATTCCAAAGGAATATTACCTCAGATTCCAAAGGAATATTAGTGCCTTCAATATATGCTATCTATTTACTTGTTTATTTTGTTTGCCTTATCAATTGCCACTTGTCTCCTCTATTTGGTTCACTTAAGGCTTTTTTTTTTTGCTTGTGAGAAAGAATTAGATTCGAGTAAAGTCGAATTTGAGTAGATAATTTGACCCTTTTTTTTTTGTCTATATTTACAAATTGGAATTGGATCGAGTTCAAAGTTCGTGCTTGAGGTCTTACTCATCCGACTTGGACTTTCGGACAATCTTCGTGTCCCGAATTTTTTATTTAAAAAAAATAAAATAAATTCACATTAAATTAAAGAATAAAAATGTTACACAAAACAATTTCAAGTTCGAGAAAGATCATAAGAATCAAGGAGTGGATGCCATTGTTACATTTTTTGTAAGAAAAATTGTGGTTGAGACTACATGATTAAGTATTTTAAAAACTAATTGAGTGTTTTGTAAACGAAATTTTTTGAGGTAAAATTTCAAAAATGGCATATTATATAAATATAATAAAAACCTTCCATAAATATTTTTAAAAAGCTTTCGAAAAACCTAAATCTAATTTAAAAAAAACTATTATGCTCGTTATATTATTCTGGTGATTATGGGTTGTTTGTTTGATAAAATCTGATGACAGGTGGGTTCAAAAATTGTCTGCGGGCAAAATGTTATTCTGGTGAAAGTTAATTAATTAATTAAATTAGAATTAAAATTGAGATTGAGGAATGTTAATTAGATGATACCTTGAGAGATTTTAGAAATTGTGAGATGTTGAGTTTATGGATTGATAGTTATGATCTTTGAGGATCTATAAGACTAAAAGTAGAGTTTTCTAGCATGTGTTCCGATGATTGATGTTTATGCCTTATTTATCAGGCGTGGCTTTTTCTAATCACCTCCCGAATGATGCCCTCTTACAGCTTGCTGCAGTCAAACCATTGGGCACACTCCTCTCTGATGGGAACTTGAGTAGTAATCCGGCAGTCAAGGACAACATAGTTTAGAAGTTTTCTAAAAATGAAGAGTACACTGTGAAAACAACCTATACTGCCATTTGTGAACATAACAATCTCCTCTCAAGTGAAGGCAACTTATTCAAGAAAATGTGGAATCTCAACACACAACAAAGAGTAAGAACTTTCGTTTGCAAATTGTCGAAAGAAGGAATACTGTCTAATTGTGAGAGAAGACGACGCCACTTAACAGAAGATGCCCTTTGCCCATGTGTGGACTTACTGAAGAAAGCTACATTCATCTCTTCAGAGACTGTCCAGAGGTGAGGAAGATGTGGAGAGAGCTGAAGGCAGGAACGTTCATGAATGACTTTTTTGACACTCCTTTCGCGTCATGGTTTCGAGGTAACATTCTGACTACTCGTTTTTATAATAATTCATGTTTATGGAGTGGTGTGTATGCAGTAGGGCTTTGGTGGACATGGAAATGGCGAAATGAGATCATCTTCAGTAATGACGATAATACGAGAAACCGTAGCAAGGAAGTGAGGTTCAAAACTATTGAATACATCAAAGCCAATATGAATCATATCGTAACTACCCCTTCACGTCCAAGATTGTTAAGACATATTGCATGGGAACCTCCTCCCTCGGGCACCGTCAAAATTAACACGGATGGCGCGCAACGGGGCACGGGACATGCGACTGTAGCAGGCGTCATTAGGAACAACAAGTGAGAGTGGTTGCAAGGTTATGTCGTGAATCTCGGTTCATGCACTGTCCCAATGGCGGAACTATGGGGAGTGTATCATGGACTCAGAATTGCATGGGAAAAGGGCTATCGATCGGTAATCATTGAAACTGATTCCCAATTGGTAACAATTCTCCTAAAAAAAACATTGCCTCGTAACCACCCTCTCTACAGTCTGGTACTAGGATGCCAAGACTTTCTGAAAAGGAGTTGGATCATCCAGCTCCGGCATGCCCACTGTGAGGCGAATATAATTGCGGATTTTCTTGCGAACTTTGCTTTCTCTTTCTCGCTTGGTCTAAGTGTATTGAGTGACCCGTCGGAGGGTATTATGAACCTTTTGCATGCAGATATAAGGGGTCAGGCTATCCCCCGCTTGATTACTACTTAGCCTTTTTTTTCTTATAAATAAAAAGCGCGACTAGATCCGCCGGAGACCACTGCCTCTCCTTCACACCAAAATAAAGTGTGACACACTATCAAAAATATTATCATCTAACTTAATTCACATAGAATGATAGATTTTCCCACCAAATCTTAATATATTTACATACAATTACACTTGTCACCAAAACTCACTCCTCCTAATTACAGCCGGCCCAAACCATTCATCCATTCCTAATGGATCGGCCCAAGAATGGAGAGCTGCCTGCTGTTTCATTTTACTTTCACTAGCCCAGCCGTTACATGCCTAAACCATTCACTTAACCTAATTTAACTTCACCCTAATTTAACCCCTAATTACCCATATCCCGATTAGCTCCACCCTTAACCTAACCTACCACTTTCATCCGGCAATCACGCAACAGGAGCAACGTGAAGTAGCCAGTCCCTCTGCATTCCGCCACTCTCTCGCCAACACCGGTGGAGCAATGCAACCAGGATCACCTCCGTCCCCGACAGGAGAGCCGTCGCAGCCTCGAGCTCCTCTTCAGGACGGTAGCGCCGGTAAGGTCTCATCCTCCCTCTCGAGTCGTCTCTATCACATCTACGCTGCTGAACCTTAACCCTTCATCGGACCCAGGCCACAGAGAAGGAGGAGCCTTCCAGCCGGAACCGCAGACCCGTACAGACCCCTACGACCCTTGACCAAATAAACCTATTGCTAAAGGGAAGGATCTCGTACTGCCAGCCATTACCGTACCTCCGTCTTCGTCGCAGATATCGATCATCGCTAGGCCCCTCAGTAGCGTAGGATCTTCCTTCCTCGCTGCAGACAGGTAAATCATTCCATCTTCTGCAATGTGTTGGAGTCGGGAGAGGGTCGAGTTTTACAATTTTTCGGTAGGAAATATGGGACGTGAGTTGAGAGAGAACGTACCTTTGCTAATAGGGAGTTTCCAGCTGGTAAGGATAGGTTAGATTTACCCCGTTTGGTTAGAAGTCTGAAAACGGAATGAAAATGAATCTAGCCTATATAATTACCTTATTCATGAATAATTTTTGGATCATTTCTCGTGTTGCATGTAAAATGTAGTTGTTTCCCAATTTTGTTTTCCCAGTTTTGTTTCCCTATAGGTATCAACACTAATCAAATTGTACTACAATTACTTAAAAACACAAGGAATGATTACACAAAATTTCATGAATAATAGATACATATGGACTAAATTCGTTTCCATTCCGTTTCCGTTTCCGGAGTTGAAACCAAACGGGCCCTTAGTGTATTCTGTGGTGGCCAGTAGGAGTCGAATTCGGAACCGTCCTCTAACCTTTCCGTCTTCCAGAATTGTGTTGTGTAAGTTGCTGACTTTGGGGATTAATTTTAATGCTTTAGATTTAGCATCCACCGTTTACGGTGTTAAAATTTGAGAATGAATTAACGGTCGGATTGAAAAAAAATATCCAACTTTAGAGATTTATGTAGGAGTTAGGGTTGAGTATTTTTAAGAGATCTTTGCTCCTATGATTAGTATGCATATCATAGAGGATCTAGAATTTTATTTCGGAAAATTTTATCTTTTATTCAAGCCTTGTATCTTAACCCAAAGTCGGACCTTAACGACTTGTTGTGAAAATCAAGAATTTTGTGTAACTCTTATAAATCTTTACCGAACTTTTCCGTAAGAACTAGATTGTAGAAATAGGTTCCAAAGGAGAGTTTGAAACTAAGTTATAGAAAAATCTTGGAGTTTCGGGACCGGGGGTAAAATAGTCATTTTACCTTAAGAGGGCATTTTGGTAATTTTTCTCTTGAAAAGATTGCACATCTTAGAAGTTATAGACTTATAAGAATATGTGATGTATCTTTGATCCACTTGCCTTGTATAGCAAGCGATTGAGTAGCTACGGTTGCAGACCGAGTTGAGATTGAGAGAACTGCGATTTGATTCAGGTAAGTCCTTGCGACTTACTTAGTTGGTTTCTAGATGTTAGCTGAATGATGATAGTGGTAAGTGGTGATTGTTTGATGATTATAAATGCATAGGACGACTTTATTATTATTTTATGGCCCAAGTGTATATATAACGGGCCGTGACATCACTGCCCAGCTCTGATAGGAGACTGAGAGGTTCTCTATACTCAGACCATACAGGTACAAGGTGAGATGCATCGGATACATTTCTGATGGTTACACGGGGGCGGAGACGAGGTTTGGGAATCCCTCGTGTCACAAAATAAGTATCATTAGTAGAGTGAATGACCTAATTAAAGATAATAAATGGATTGTTTGAAAGCATGATATGTGTTTAGTTTCGCTAATGTGTGTGTGCTATTTTCATTTAACTAACGTATAGATAGCTAGCTAACAGTTGTTTTGTTTTGTTGTTTAGATTCACCACAGGTTAGAGTAGCAACTGAGTGATCCGGAAGTAGTGGTCAACCGGGTCTCCGTACTCCTTAGAGTGAGGTTTGAGTTTTTGCATTATTGTTTCTATTATCGTATGAAGACAGATAGACTTTCATGTTTCTTAAGTACTGTTGGCTTTTAGACGTTGTGTTGCATTCATCTCTTTTAAAATATTGTTTGATGAATTTCGGTTTCTTTATTTGTGTTTTGTTGCAAGATCCTAGTAAAATTGTTGTCAAACTGAGGTCGGGACCCATTGTGAGGTCGGAACCCATTGTGAGGTCCTAACCAGTAGCTTCCCGAATTTTGAGAATTCGGGCTGTAACAAATATGAGGTTGATCGATTGTTGTGGATAATTTGGATTCAGGTAAGTCTGTAGGACTTACTTAGCTGCATTCCTATATTGGATGTTTGCATGAGTGATGATTGTTATGTGCTTTATAGCATACGATATTGATTATTACCGACGTATGATTGACCCCTTGAAGCGGGCGGTGATAACCTTTCTCATTTTTCCTGTAAGGAGTCAGAGAGGTTCTCTGAGGTTAGGTCAGACCTGATATACGTGTAGGGTACTTCGCCACTCAGACGTATACGGGGAGTGTGCCTGTTTTCCACTCCAGATGGCTATGGTACCCAGAGGCGAGAATGATATACTTCTCGTGTCCCAACCAATTAATATGGTTTTGAGTGTATAACGTTATAAAGATAATTAAACGGGAAATGTGTGATATCATGCTTTGTGTTTATCGTTATTCTAATGTGAGTATGTGCTTATGCATGATCTTATATATGAATTGTTAGCTAACGGTTTCATACCGTGTTGTATTTCCTTTGCAGGATAGGAGGACTGCAAAGTGATTTGGGTGAGTGATCAGTCGAGGACTTCCGTATATCTAGGATGTTATGCGATTTTGGGTTATGTATATATACGATGATGTTGTTTTATACTCGGTTATGGGGTTTTGTATGTATTACGATACTTGTTATTTCTATTTTATAAAGGTTGTTTTATATTTATTTGTGTCTTGTTGTAAGATCTAGTGAACTTGTTGTCAGGCTAAGGTCAGAACCCATTGTGAGGTCCTAGCCCATAACACTCCGAGTCCTATGGATTTGAGGTGTTACAACCATCAAAATAAGACATCCCCCACCTTCGGCATGACCATCAATAGGGGAGAAGTCTAATTAGGGAAGGTATCTGATGAATGCTTATCCGAGCTAACTCCATCTTCAACACCTCAAGGGGCTCTAACGAAAGCTCAAGCTAAACGTCAAGCTGAGATGGACGCTCTTTTCCTAA
This sequence comes from Fagopyrum esculentum, assembly GCA_033239045.1. Taxonomy (NCBI): domain Eukaryota; kingdom Viridiplantae; phylum Streptophyta; class Magnoliopsida; order Caryophyllales; family Polygonaceae; genus Fagopyrum; species Fagopyrum esculentum. The sequence continues at coordinate 157,221,031 of BSUD01000002.1, read as the reverse complement.
CAATGGTTCATAAAGCTCAACCAAGTCCACTGATAGGTGATGGAATCACTATTGTTTCTAAGTAGTTTTAGAGTCTTTTTTTTAGAGTCTTTTAGTTGTATTGTGTTGCTAATGTATAAATCCAAATGAAGTAGTCTACAATGAAGTAAACAAAGGATCTATCAACACTTGGGAGAAGAAGAAGATCGACGAAGACAACTTTCTGGTGCCACATCGCCCCGCGGTTGAGGTCACCACCCCTGCGGTGACCGATGCCTCTGGCGCCGCACCCAACGCCCCGAGAGCAAGGATGTCACCGCCCCCGCTGCACTCCAAGGCCGCCCCTGTGGTGACACCCTCTGAATACCAATGTCGGCGCCCCTGCGCCATGCCAGCGGACCTGCGAAGCCGAAGAGTTTGTGTTACCGCCCCTGCGGTGACACTAGGCCGCCCCTGCGGGTTGACATAAAAAAACGTCAAGAAGATCAATAGTCAAATGTTTCAAAGCATTAAAGACACCGCCCCGCGACCCTGCCATACTGCCCCGCGGCCAAGTTGAAGATGGAGCATTTTGTACTAAACCGCCCCTGCGGTTCCCAGACCCGCTCCTACGGTTTAGTGACAGAAGACTTTACTCCGGATGTTTAGACCTACCTTTATGGCTATTAAGGTGACTGTTTACACATCCTATTTACTATCATTTACTATCAATTCTAGTATAAATAGAGCTCTAGGCTGATCACTAGAATCATCCTATTTTCAAACAAAAACGGTCAGGCGACTCCACCCCGGGTGCCGACGGACCTTCCCCTAGATCTAGAGAAAATTACCTCCTTGATTTATGATATGAATTTATCAAAGTACACGTATAAGAAAAACAAAAGGCAAAGTGTATGAATTTTTGTTTGTTTTGGTGTGAATTTCGTACTACCATAATTTTCTGGTATGAGAAGGAGGTTTTGTTTTGTAGGTTTGGGTTCTGTGGGTTACCAGTAGTGGACATGGGTACCTTCACCGAGAACATGCTTGTTTATTTAGATGAAATTTGGGTTCTGGTATGAAAATTTGTATGAATTTGATATGAATAGATCTATACCCCTTATTGTCATTATCTTCGGCTTGTTTTGTAAGTTTGGGTTTAGCTTGACATGACAATTTTTGTAGGTTTTGATTCATACCAGAAATTTCGTAGGTTTGGGTTCAGCTTGTTTAAGTTTGATATGAATAGATCTGTACCCCTTATTGTCATTATCTTAAGATGAAATTTGTTTGTTTTGGTATGAATTTCATACCAGAAATTTCCTGTATGAATTTTCTGGTATGAATTTTGGTATAAGTTTTTGGTATGAATTTTTCTGGTATGAAAATTTTTGGTATGAATTTATGTTATGAAAAATTTCTAGTATGAATTTATGTTATGAAAATTTCTGGTATAAAAATTTCTGGTATTAATTTTTTATATGAAAATTTCTAGTATGAATTTTTGGTAAGGATTTTTGAAATGAAAATTTCTAGTATGAATTTCATAAAAAAATGTAATGAGCTACTTATCAAAGCAAATTTCAAATGTATGTTTTTTTTTTTTTAAACAAAAGTAAATAGAAAATATTTGGCCAAATTCTTTCTTTACCCATTCGATCTATATATTTTTCTTATATTATTTTCGGAAAAGTTCAAAAAGAAAATTCCGATTCGGAAATATCGATCAGACTGTTTCAATCGAGTTTATTTCAATTTTTCTATTTTTATTTGTTTTTTTAATATCACATTTCCTCTTTTCATCTCTTTTTATCCTTTCCCTTCTTTTACATCCTCATTCCTCACCCAGCCCTTTGTCCCTTTCCAGCTTACCTCTCCCAGTCTCCCGACCCCTGGATGCCTAGTGCCGTGGTGCCGCCCTAGCAACCCCTCAGCAGCCTCCAACCTGTAGCTTGCCCTAGTCTGTGCACTGCTGCGTGCCTAGCCATCTCCCTGTGATCCTAACCGACCCCTCTTTCACTCGCCAACTTACTGGTAACCTCCTGCTTCTCTTCTTTCTCACGCCAAGTCGCCAACCTTCTCTGTGTCTCTGCACACTCTACCTTTCTTCATTCTCCTGCTCTCACAAATTTCCCTCACCTCCTCTCTCCGTCTCCCTCAATCTCACACTGCCTTCATCCCTTTCCTCCTCGCCGGACCACCTCACACCTCTACTCCTCCTCCTGCAACTCTCCTTCACGCATCTCACCTTCACTCCCTCGCCCTCGTTTTTGCACAAACCAGGACAGCAGCCTCCCAAGCCCTCCATTCTCACTTGCCTCCTCCGTCGACCTCTCCGGAATCCACCTCGAGCCGACGCCGTATCGAAGACCACCACCTGCAGCCTCTGTTTTCTCTCGAAACCTTCTCCCTCTGCTTCTTCTCTGCAGCCACCGGGAACCATTGCCTTCCCGGAAACGCCTTCGCCTCGCCGGACGAATCCGTCTCCGTACCCTGCCTCTACAAGCCACCAGGAAGCCCTAGCCACCCTGCTCTCTGTAGGAATATATGATGCAATTATATAGAATAAAGAGGGGTCTTATGTAAATAAGCAAATTGTCTAACAACTTTCTGTTTCAAGTCTGTACGTATATAAGCACCTCTTCTGTAAGCTACATTAGACATGAGAGATTATTACATTTCATATTCATAGATTTGACATGGTATCAGAGCTATGGAATACCTAATCCGAATTTTTCACAATACATTCATCTTCCTCAATTGATCTATCTGTCACTTTTATTTGCTTCCATTTTCTCTCGAAATGGAAGTCAATCCATCAAATACTGAAGTTGATACTTCTTCGTTAAATCAGAATCGTAACAATGTAACTCTGGATCGCAATTCTGCACATCTTGCGAATGATCCTTTACATTTAGCTAATTCAGACAATCCTGAAATGCAATTGGTGTCCATTTTGTTTAATGGCTCCAATTTTCATTCCTGGAAGCGAAACATTCGTATGGCATTAGGTGCGAAGCAGAAATTGGGGTTTGTGGATGGAACTTGCGCGAAACCAGCTGCAACTGATGAGGAGCAACGTGCTCGATGGATTCGTGCAGACTACATGATCCGGTGTTGGATTCTTCATTCCATGAAGTCAGATCTGGCTGAATTATTTGCTTATGTTGAATTAGCGAAGGAACTCTGGGATGACATCCTTGAAAGATTCGAGGTATCTAATGCTCCAATGATATATCAAATTCACAAAGATCTGTCCTCTCTAAAACAAGAAAATCATAGTGTTGCTGTTTACTATGGAAAGTTAAAGAAATTATGGGATGAATTATTTTCTGTTGATCCTTTGCCTACCTGTGTCTGTCAAGGTATGGCAGCTTGCACTTGTGAAATATTGAAGAAAATCACTGCCAGAGAAACTAAATTGCAGGTTATGCAATTTTTGTTAGGATTAAATGACCAGTTTGAACATGTTAGGAGCAGCATTCTGGCTTTAGAAACCTTACCTCCTGTCAATCGAGTTTTTCACATGATACTTCAAGTTGAAAAACAAAAGGAAATTACCTGTAATATACCACAAACACATGATATTTTAGCTGCATCTCGCACTATTCCTTATAGGCAGGCTGGGGGTAGTCGTCGAGATTATAAGAAAGACAGGTTTGACAGGCAATGTACTTATTGTAAAGAAAAAGGTCATCTCAGGGAATCATGTTTTAAGCTTACTGGTGTGCCAGATTGGTACAGAGATTTTAAATCTAAGGAGGAGAAATCTGTATCTTCTCCTGGTTTACTTTCTGGTTCTATTAATCATCTGGAGGTCCCTACTAGCAGTACTCCACTGGATCTTCCAGCTCAGGTTTCTCCAATGGATCCTGCTATGGTGTCAGCTGTCTATCAAGAGGTCTTGAAAATGATGCAAGATAAGCAGGGTTTAGCCTCTTTGAACTTCGCAGGTATTACACAGCAGTCGGTTCAAAATGCTGTCAATTTATGTACATGGATTATTGATTCTGGAGCTACTGACCATATCTCCTTTTGCAAAAGTTTATTTTCTGATTTGCAAGTGCTTACTAAGCCAATTCTTATTGGTCTTCCTGATGGTTCTGTCAAAGAGGTCTATCATCGAGGGACAGTGATTTTATCTCCTCAGTTTACTCTGCATAATGTGCTTTACTTACCTCAATTCAAGCACAACTTACTCTCTGTTTCTAGACTGGTCATTGATCTTCCTTTACAGATACACTTTACTCACAACCAGTGTTTATTTCAGGACCATATCAATGACTCAATCATTGCTACTGGTTACATGGAGGGAGGTCTCTTCAAGCTCAATTCACCTTGTCTTACCAATACCCTTACTTCTACTGCTTATTCAGCTTCCTCTAAATCAACTGAGAGTCAATTACTTCATGCCAGATTGGGGCATTTATCCTTGTCTAAAATGCATCATTTAGATAATTGTTCTTTTTCTAAGATCATGACCTTAGACTGTCAAACATGTATTTTGGCTAAGCAGCATCGACTGCCTTTTCCATCCAGTAATTCTCATGCTTCTGAGTTGTTTGCTTTGATTCATGTTGATATATGGGGCCCTTATCACACACCTGCTTTGTGTGGGGCAAAATATTTCTTGACAATTGTTGATGACTATAGCAGGTGCACATGGACCTTTCTTATGGCAAATAAGATGCAAGTTCTCAGGATCATTACTCACTTCCTGGCATATGTTCAAAATCAGTTTCAGAAATCTGTCAAAGTATTCAGGTCAGATAATGGTGCTGAATTTCTTCAGCATCAGCTCCAGAATATATTCCTCTGTCATGGTATTATTCATCATAAGTCTGCACCATATGTACCTCAGCAGAATGCTCGTGTAGAGAGGAAGCACAGACACTTATTGGAGACTGCTCGAGCTCTCAGGCTACATGCCAACTTACCTATATCTCTATGGGGCGAATGCATTCTCACAGCTACTTATTTAATTAATTTAATGCCTTCCTCTGTCCTTGATTGGCAATCTCCTTTTGAATTGCTTCACAAAACTAAACCTATCCTTACTCACCTTCGAGTAATTGGCTGTCTTTGTTTTTCCCTTATACCTCACAAAGACAAGATGGAACCTGTTACCACTCCTTGTGTGCTCATTGGTTATCCTCCAGGCCAAAAAGCATATAAACTCTTTAACCTTGCCACACAAAAATTTTTTACCAGTTGTCATGTCACTTTTCAGGAGCACATTTTCCCTTTTAAACATCCTACTTCTTCTCCTCCTTCTCCTGCACCTTCTCTCCCACTGGTTTCTCCAGTTGTTGACTTTGAATTGCCTTTTCCATCACCTTCTTGTGCTCCTACAGATCCTTCACCCTCATTATCCGAACCACCTACTGATACACCATCTTCTTCCTCTCCTGCCTCATTTCTTCATCCTATCCCTGTGCCATTTGCCTCACCCTCTCCTCCCCTTCCTACACGACCTACACGTGTTATTCATCGACCTGCATATTTGAAGGATTATGCCTGTGCTGTGTCTCAATTTGATCTTTCTTCTCATTCTTCTGAGTTTATTCACTCCTTGTCTAATGTCATTACTTCTTTTGAGCCTTCTCATTATCAACAGGCCAAAGATTCTCCTCCCTGGATTGAAGCTATGACTAAAGAATTACAGGCTTTAGAACTTAATGATACTTGGGATTTGACTCCTCTCCCACCTGGAAAGACTGCTATTGGATCCAAATGGGTTTATAAACTCAAATATAAACCTGATGGTTCAATTGAGAGACACAAGGCACGCTTGGTTGCCAAAGGTTACAACCAAATCAAGGATAAGGATTACAAGCATACTTTTTCACCTGTTGCCAAATTCACCACTATTCGAGTAATTCTGGCTTTAGCTGCAGCCCATCAATGGTCTCTTCACCAGTTAGATATTAATAATGCCTTCTTACATGGATCCCTTGATGAAGAAGTTTATATGTTGCCTCCACAAGGGTATCATTCAGTTCCTACAGGTCATGTTTGTCGTTTAAAGAAGTCCTTATATGGACTAAAGCAGGCTAGCAGACAGTGGAATGTTGAACTCACAAAATTCCTTATTCAATCTGGTTATACTCAATCTCGCCAAGATTATTCCCTTTTCATTAAACAATCTACTTCTTCCATCACCATGGTTCTGGTGTATGTCGATGATGTTCTCATTACTGGGGATAATTCAGCAGAGGTTTCTTGGCTCAAAGATCGTCTACACAAAGCCTTTACCATTAAAGACTTGGGTCTGGCTCGGTTTTTTCTTGGAATGGAAATTTCACATGACAGTTCTGGTATGTTTATCAATCAAAGAAAATACATTCATGACATATTGGTTGATTGTCAATTTTTTGATTCAAAACCAGCTGCCTTTCCCATGCAACGCAATCTACATCTCTCTCCTGATGATGGTGATTTATTACATGATCCAGAACCTTTTCGTCGCCTTATTGGGAGGCTTCTCTATCTCTCTTTAACACGGCCAGATATTGCGTTTACTGTTCAACAACTTAGTCAGTTTTTGGCTACTCCTCGTGCTCCTCATTGGCAAGCTGCCAGTCACCTTCTACGCTATCTTAGGGGCACTATGGATTCTGCTCTCTTTTATCCAAAACAGCATGATCTCACGCTTACTGCTTATAGTGATGCAGATTGGGGTACTTGTGCCTTTTCTGGACGTTCTATCACTGGTTATTGTCTGCTTCTTGGTAAAGCATTAGTATCTTGGAAAACTAAGAAGCAACCAACTGTATCTAAGTCATCTGCAGAGAGTGAATACCGTGCTATGTCTATGACCACCAGTGAGATCATATGGCTTGATGGTCTATTACAGGAACTTCATCTTCCGTTGCATCATCCATACTCTCTTCACTGTGACAATAAGGCTGCTCAACATCTCGCTGCCAACCCTGTATTTCATGAGCGCACGAAGCATCTTCGTCTTGATTGTCATTTTGTTCGTGATGAGGTTCAGCGTGGGTTCATCACTACCATTCATGTTCCTTCTCATCTTCAGCTTGTAGATTTGTTCACTAAAGCTTTGGGTGAACAACATCATCATTTCCTTTCATCCAAGCTTGGTCTTGTTCGATCTCGTCCAGCTTGACGGGGGGGTGTAGGAATATATGATGCAATTATATAGAATAAAGAGGGGTCTTATGTAAATAAGCAAATTGTCTAACAACTTTCTGTTTCAAGTCTGTACGTATATAAGCACCTCTTCTGTAAGCTACATTAGACATGAGAGATTATTACATTTCATATTCATAGATTTGACACTCTCCTCCTTGCCACCATGAAAACGCAGGGTTGAAGAAACCCTTTTCCGTAATTACCATCGGGACGCACTTTCTTTAGGTGTTATTCTAAAATGCAGCCCATGTTTTGTATCTACTTTAATGGCCCAACGTTTTGAGTTTTTGCAAATTTGTCCTGTAAAGCTAATTACTGAATATGGCCCAAACTTTTATTTACATATAATGATCCCTATTTATAAAATTGTACATTATACTCCTTCATGTATAATTACAAGTTTTGGCCCAACGTTTAATTTATAGAAATGACCAAAGTTTCTGGAATTACATATATTGCCTATAAAATGTATTTACAGATTTTTGACCGAAGTTTTTATTACACGTTCTATCTTACTAGTAAACTCGCACGCGCTTCGCGCGTGCCAGCAAATGCTAAGAAGATAAGATTCATTATCAAAGTAATGTGATACGTGTTCGTTGTAATTACATTAGAGATAGGTAGACAAATGCTCTATTTTTACGAGCTACATCTACAGGAGGGCATTTTGGTGTAAGTTATGTTCCACATAGAAGGCTCATCTGCATGAGGACATTTTGGACTATGCTAAGTTCAAAAAACAAAGTTCTTATAACTGTGTTATACAAGAATTAACCTCTGCTTCAATGCAGCAACAATCTAACGGTTCTTTGAAACTTCGTGTACATACATTTCAGATGAAGCAGCTAGATTTAACCATCGGTAGCATAACCCTGCATATAAACAATCAGAATCGTAATTGGAGATTTTCATATTTATTTGAGTTATTTATTATTACTATATTGCAACTCAGCTTGTCATAATCATAATCATCTTTAACGAACCTTTGTTTGTCATTCTTCAACCTTAATACCTCCACATCTTCATCAACGTATAACACCTACATAAAATGAGGCTGTAAAACAACATGAGAATGTTTAACTCAAACAAAGCTTGAATGTTGTTAAAAGCTATAATCACCTTGTGGTTCTTGCTAGAAAAACTGAATGAGTACTAAACTATATTATGCCATGTATCCCTGATACAAGCTGTCAAAAAGAAGAGAAGTAAAGTTGATGATCAGATGCAGATAATGATTTCTAAACTAAATGAGTACTAAATAGGTTTAGCCAGTTCATTCATTGATTCTTGTAAAACAGCTACTTAATGGAAATCATAATGACATAAAATAACAGGTCACAAGCAACTCACATAAACTAAAACAACTTACATGAGAAGCCGGCTGCACTGAGGAAACTAAGCTGAAGTTAGTGCCAAAAATCTGAACAAGTTACCTCCCCTGAGTAGAATGAAGAAGCACCTCCAATTAATACAAAACAAGAAAAGACCCATGTGATCCAAAATAGCGTATCATCAACTATTATGGTAGGATAACCTCTTATAGTATATTAAACACAACATATCAATCAATTAAATAGGTGATTATTTCTGAGCAGGCCAAGGAACTATGACCCAAAAGTAGAATGCGAAATAAACCTAATTCAAAATTTCAAGGCTTTAAAGTTTAAGAACAATATGTCACCGTTATTGTTTTTATTACCAACATAGAATCTTAGAAAGAGCAGCTAGTAATACAAGCCAAAACATGTACACTTGTGCCATGAATTTATGATATGATGGTGGTTAAAAGTAATTGCAAATGAAAACATTCTATTTAATTCTCAGCATTTTCTTGTGTGCTTGCTGAAGCTCTACTTTGAAAACTTCTCACTCAACAAAAAATATATTGTGTATATATGTATAAAGTTTGTACCTCTTACATAAGCTAATCTGACTTGATGTAAATTTCTTTAGTTTGCTGTAAACTCAAACGCTTTAAAACAAACAACATCACAATATCACCATGCCACGTTTCTACAACTATGTTACATTATAGATAAGAAAATAGGAATATAAAAGACCATGGGAAAACGTCATGATTGTAACTTTTACATAAGGGCACGTGTTTCATGCTTTGTGTGTCCCAATTTATGTTTCATTTTCAGGGTAGCATAATCCAACAGTGACTTAATATCATTGTCAATTACCATATTGATCACATTCTCTCATGAACAATTCAATCTAAGAATAACTTATAAACCAGTATACTACAAAATATAATAATTCTACAGCTATAAGTTAGCATCTCTTCCAGAGAAGATGTCTTTAATAAATGTCTGAACATGACCCTAACAACACATTTACCAAGTCTTCAGTTGGACATTTCCACAAACACCTTGCGTGCACCATTTAAATGTAATAACAAGCTTGACATTTGAACTAAAAACAAGAATTTAGAAACATGAGGCCGCCAACAACTACCTAAACAACTAAGTGAGAGGTGGCGTCAATTGTTCGGAACCAAAACAAAACCCTAATACGTGAATTTGCAAACAGCCATCTAACCATCGAATTGAAAGGCGGCAAAAAAAACGCTAAACCACCAACTCGCAAACAACAAGCAAATCAATAAAGTGAAAACCAAGAGGCTGAATGGATCGACGAAGAAATAAACAAAGAAGGATTCTCAAGCTTGGAAATAAACAGTACAATAATTCAATCAACCTAGAAGAACAAACCTTAAAGAGAATGAACAATTGAAGCGGGAGAGGCAACTGGCTGCACAACAGCTGGTAAGGCGTCGGTGACCAAGGTCTGCCCTTCTCCGGTCTTGAAATTTGCCGCTTCAACTCGATCTAGGGGAGCCAAGGAAATTGAAAACGTCAAAAGAGCGACGAAATCGGTACGGTAAAGAAACAACCGATGAAGGAAGTTTCAGTTGGTGTTCTGAAGGAGAGTCGAAATCGATATAATTTAGGGTTTAAAGGAGAGGGAGCGAGAATGGGCAAAGGAAACAGAGAATGGGCATAGGGAAGGGAATCGTACACGTAAACAAACAGTTGCTTGATTTATTGTGAGGAGAAGGAAGAGTTGTTTGATTCACTATTGTTAAGAGCCTACTCGCTTTGTGTATATGATATATATATATATATATATATATATATATATATATATATATATATATGATGTCCAAATTTACCATATAAAGCTAAATTTGTTTAGTTTGGTAACAAGTCGAAGTTTGACAACTGTCAATCGACTTTCGTCTTTTGACGCTACGTAAGTATACTTCAAAACCTCAGAAATGGTTATTGCATATTAAAGTATGAGTTGAAGTTAGAACGTAATATGCATGATATGGTATTCTAGGTTCATACTAGGATTGGATAACGGGTTTTGGGAAAACCCTAAGAGATATACAATTCAAACTCAGGTCGGAACTAGGTAAGTCACTCTTACACCTATTAGATGGTGTTATGATTGTTTGTCGGATTTTAGACACTACCGATTTGGTTTAAAGGCCGTTACGTAAGACATTTTATATGAGCATGACTAGAGTTTAAGTTATTAATATTGTTGAATGCATGTTTTGATGTTTTAAACCATGTTAGCGTGATGACTTGAATATGTACCTTACACTTAATCTTTATTTCAATAAATGGTATGTTATGACTTTATTGATTATATGAATTTTGAGAATGTTTTCCTTATCAATTTTATCTTATAGGAAGTATCGTGTTTGGTTTAAATTTCGTTTTCGAATTATGATTTATTGAGTCTTTTGAAAAAGAATCGGGCTTGGCTATGACTATGACGACATTTTTGTCAACTATACGTGGCTTGGGACCGCGGTGACAACTTTTGACAACTATTGTTTTTTTGGCCTTCTCGGCTTGGGTAAACTCATGCCCACGTCGTCTTGTAGGTCTTGGGTCCAGCGGGCCGGTGTTGTTTTTGACTTTCGGAATGGCGAGGATTCACCTGATCCGTGTATGTCGTGTTTTTCCCATGTTGGAATTAGAAGGTACCTTCGAGTTCAACGTTGGTTTTGGACATGAAAACGCAACTAAAAGATTTGAATGTGATTTTCAACGTAAAACTGCTCGAGCAAGGTTTTGGTTTGAGTTTTGCAGGTTCATGAGATAAGTTGACTAAGAGTTGAGATTATTACTTGTTACTCAATTTCGGTCATTTGACCAAGTGCTTCTATTACATTTTTTTTTGTTGATTGTCTTTTGATGATTATTATCTTGGATTATTGAAAATATGGTTAGATTAAGTTTCCTTTGATTATTGTGAATTCTTTTGAAGTCTTGGATTATATTGAATTTTGAGACATATTTTATAGCATTGTGAGTGTTAGTAACTTTTAAGCATGTGATTATATTACTTGTATATTTAAGGATCATGCTACATTATTTATGCTTTTTCTCATGTATTATTTATATAATTAAATTGCTGGAAAATTCTGGATGGTGTACTTGTGATTTGAGATTTTTCGAATTTTGTCCAGAGGATTTTTTTTTTTAGTTCGGATGATATCCTTGTGATTTAGTGTTTTTCGGAAAATGCCCAATTCCGATTAAATTGTAAGGGGCATTTCAACTTAAATTATTCTTTTTTTAAATGACCTATGTACAAAATGTTTAGCATATTTTTTATTTTTGTAAAAAAAAAGTTTTTCTCATTTAAAAAAATTATTCTTCTTTCCTTTTTTTTTCAAAAGAAAGGGAGGATTCGGACATTATCAATGAAACGGAAAGGATTTGAGTGAATGAAAAATACAAAAACAAATGATGAATTTCAGTTTCACTAAAAAGAAGAAGATAAATATTTATTTCTCATTTTGGAAACCCCTTATAAGTTACTTTTCAACTATAAACGGTGAAATCACCCATTGCTATAAAAAAAAAGTATTTCATAAATAAGGACAATAAAATTGTGTTAATTAAATGTAAAATACACAAAATATCATAATGCAAGAAGCAATTAACACTATATTTTCTTTAAGCAAACTTCAAATATTCATGCATAACTTTTGATATTATAATTAATCTCTACCATAATCTTCTTCCTATATAATTAGAGGCTTTATATTTTCCCTCTTTTTCTGATGAATGAATTTCCCTTTAGATATCAGAATGAAGATCTTTGGTCTTGCTCCATTCGTGCAGTGTGTCGCCATTAACATCATAAAATGCAAAATTGGCAACTGTTGCGTTAACTTGAGCCGACATGAAACCTTGACCACCATAGATGTACTTCAACTCGTCGGCATTCCATCCTTGCCAATCGCCTCTCCATGCCTTTGATCCTCCACCACTTGTTATAAACTCCGTATTGCTACACATACAATAGGTTAACTCTATTTATTGTTGGAAAAAACTCATAAATATATGTTTGAGTTATTGTTTATATGTACCTTTCCATGCTAGTGATTCTTTGTAAACAATGATCATGACCGTTGAAATAAAAATCAACCTTATGTTCCTGTTTAGACATTAGAATAAACAAGAATAAATTAGGGAAATGAGACCCTTTATATATTGCTTTTGTAAAATGGGTCTCTAGAGAAAATAATAAAAATTAGGCCTACACTTAGGGAAATAGGACATAATTGAAATGATGGTACTACACAACATTTAAATATTGATGGGATGTTTACTATTCATACTTTTTGGTTTTTTAAATAAAGTGAGGGAGACTCCCACTTAATTTTTCATATGTTAGGTGTGTTATTTATTGTTTGGATATTGTACGACGAAATTGGGTTGTTATTTTTTGGGTATGTTAGGTGTGTTATTTATTTTTTTGTGTTGTATAACGATTTATGTTTGATTACCCAAAATTCCGATCTCAAAATTAGGATATGCACTTACCATGTTCGATCTACTATATTGACAACCATACGAACAAACCACTTACCTAAACATATCAATATCTTAAAAAACACTTACCCAAAATGTGTTAAAATGTTGGATATGTTTTATAGTTACCCAAAATGTGTTATATTTAAAGTGATATCGTGGATATGTTTTATTGTTACCCAAAATGTGTTATAATTAACAAATGTCAAGCGAATTTTTGGGTAATGATCAAATGTCATTTGATATTGATGTTTGTATACAATATCGACTTTTGAAATTTTTGGGTATGACAAATTTAAATTGGGTATGAATTTTGTATTAAGTGATGTTTAAATTGGGTATAAATATAAAATATTATTCAATTTATGGATATTATTTTATATTGATATTTGATTTATTGGGTGTATTGTTTTCGAGTATGTTTATGTACTTTGACAAATTTATTTTTGGATATGATTGTGACGTCAGTTGGGTAAGCAGATTTTTGGGTAAGCTGATTTTTGGGTAAGCTGATTTTTTCTGGGCAAAGGGCTGCGTTTTTTTGGCCCCCAAATTCCCTTCAAATGTCAATCAAAAGTGTCACAGTCAACACTCACATCAGCCATCACTCACTTTTGTCAACTTTTTGTCCTATTTATGAATTAGTCTTGTAAAGTAGGAGCCCTATTTTTCAATTTATAATTGGTAGGACCCTAAATTTTAACTCTATAGTGTAAAAGGCCCTCAATGCCAATTCAGCCAATAAACAATTATATTTGATATTTGTGTTTATATATATATATATATATATATATATATATATATATATATATATATATATATATATATATATATATATATATATATATATATACTAGTGAAGTAAGAACGTATATTTACCCTCAAGATCGGGACAAGATGGATTACGAGCTCGCCTGTGACTCCATGGTGACATGCACTCTTGATTGTGTGATGACCCACTACAATTTTCCATCTTGCATCTGAACTATTCAATGCTAATGATAAATCCTATAAAAGATCATTAAGAAAAGAAACATATGGTTAGTTTACGTTGTAAGAACCTTTTATGTCCCAGCTAAATTTTCACCTTTCTTAACAATTTTATATATGCACCGATCTATAGTAAGGTATGATATTTCTTAGAAGGTTTTGAAGTTACTAGCTTGGAGAATGGTTATAGGAATGTGGTTATGGAACCCGAATCAAACTTGCAAACTATTCGCTTAGAGATATCTCTATTTGGTTGCAATTTTTTTGCTAACATAGTATGTCGATGTCAAAGTTATATTAAGATATATGGTACTAATTTTGTTGCAGATTTTGTTACTAGTTTTTCGTTTACATTTCAAATATATAGGATTAGATAATACTTAGTCTATTTTAACTTTTTAGTAAAAAAAGCGCTTCTAGATGTGAGCAGATGTCATATTTTCTTCATAAAATATCATTGTAAAGAGATATCTTATTACCGCCAATACAGTAGAAATATATTTTCTACGGGGAAAGACGTCTCTCCAATCATAAGTATGATCCAATGGGTTGAAGAAGTACTTGTCCACAAATGGAGATGTGTCGATGAAGAAGAAATCAACGGTATCTATCAAGAGAACAAGATTAAAATTACCAAGAATTAAATTTGTGTTTCATATTCAATTAACCCTCGAGTGATGAAGATGAAAATGAAATTATTAACATATACAATAGTTTTAACCCACCTGCATTTAAAACGAAAGATCTCATGCAAATCCATCTCTTATCCTTTTTCTTAAGTGTCTCACTTAGTTGGGCTTGCACATCTCCTCTATAATCATGATTTCCGAGAACTATAACATAGAAAAAAATATGTTAGATTCTTCCAAGAATATATTTTGTTTCTTCAATAGTTTTCATTCGAACTTCAATGTATACTTGACTCATAAGGACCCTAAAAGTAGTATACGTACCACTGTACCATTGTGTTTGCAAACTCGAGGCATTGTAGACATTCGTAAATGACTCGGTGAATTGCGGGTCGTCTTCACCTTTCAACCCATTATCGTAAAAGTTATCACCAGTTGATACAACAAAGTCTATGTCCAATTTTTCTGCAACGGGGTCCATCTACAAACAAGTATTTGTAATCAACCAAAATTTTATGACCGATATATATTATCGGTTATAATTAGATGATAAAGAAGTTTTGACAATTTAATAACTTAAAATATTAATTTACCTGATTAGCAACAAGAGATTGATTGTAGGTTCCTTTTCTTCCCCAATCTCCGATCACTAAGAAATTGAGACTTCCGTCATCATGCTTTGGTGAATGCTTCAAACGTTTAAACTCTGCGTTTGAACCTTCGAAGCATGCAAATACAAGGATCAAAGCTACAAAAATTATGTTTTGATTTTTCATTGTTATCTCAACGTGTTATTTCTATTTTATAACTTTTTTTCTTCTAAATTTTTTGGTAAATTACATAGAAATAAAAAAAATCGACAAGGAAGAAGCCTTTGTTTGGCCTTGGATATAAGGAGCTTCTTCCCCTTTATTTTTTTCAGTTATTTTCAATTCACTTTTTTTATTGAATGTGAATGATTTGATACTAGTTTTGAAGTGCTTTATAGATTTGATTATGTCCAAATAAGAATAAAAAAAGATTATTTCGATTATATATTTTCCTATAAATAATGGCGTCCTCTTATTTTTTTTGGACTTAATCCTCGACATTAATAGATTTGAGGAGGAATAAGTCTGTTAGAGATTGTTATTTTTACATTCATGGATAATATCACAATACCTATTCTTTAAATTAATAATTAAATCGAGGAAAATTGATAGGGTAATATTTTGAAGTATGAATATAGATACTTAACCTTTCAACTCCCCCCTTAATTTTATCACGTACATTCAACCATCACCTGTTGGGTGTTCGGTTCAACCCAATGATTAAAAGAAAATAAGTATTGTTAGTTTATAGTACCAGATGGATTGTCCGACTTTTTCAGATTTTCACCCGCTTTTTGAATCGGATGATAAAACCATCCATTTGATGTTGGTAAAATTGTTATCCCTACCACCACCCTCCCTCTCCCACGACAAATGATGTGCTTTGACCCCAAATTAAGCATCCTTCAGAGAGTTCAAAAATATAGAAAATATTATGAGAATAAAAATACCATAAGAGATTTGCAGGTTTTGATTTTGAAGAAGAAAACATACCATGAGAGAGTTCAAAGACATTATGTGAAGAAGTTGCTTGAAGAGATCAATACAAATCAGTTCACTAAACATCCAATTATGACTATTGGCATCGATAATGGTCGATCTTACCGATGTGGGAATTGAAACCAAGTGTTTCAATTCCTTCAATCTCTATGAAAATCCCCAATTACTAAATCGGCTATACATACTCTGCTTCTTCCTTGTTTGTTGGGTTTAGTTGTCAATCGAGTTTGAAGGTATATAAATATATCGGGTGTTGAAGCTTGAAGCTTGAAATCTCGTTATATAGCATATAGAAAATGGAATAATACCCTAGATTCCAAAGGAATATTACCACCTGAAATATATGCTACCTATTTACCTGTTTATTTTGGTTGCCTTATCAATTGCCACTTCTAACATCTATTTGGTTTACTTATGTTTTTCTTCTTGTGAGGAAGAACTAGATCCGAGCAAAGTCGAATTCGAGTCGAATAATTTGACTTTTTTTTGTCTGTTTTTACAACTTGGATTTGGATCGAGCTCGAAGTTCGTGCTTAAGGTTTTACTCATATCCGTTCGACCAGGATTTTCTGACAACCTTCATGTCCCTTTTTTAAAAACAAAAAAATAAAATTCATATTAAAGTAAAGAATAAAAATGTTACGAAAGGACAAAATATTCCAATTGTCGTTCAAACTTGTAGTATATTAAGGCTTACTTTAATTTCAAGTTCGAGAAAGAACATAAGAATTAAGGAATGGATGTCGTCATTACATTTTTTGTAGGAAAATTGTGATTGGGACTGCACGGTTAGGTAAATGAAGCTTTTTTTTTTATGAGACGAGATACTTGGGTGATACGTCGTTATATTTTTCGGTAAGATGATATATTTTTTGGTATTTTAAACTCTTTTTGTTACCTTTAGCTTATTTTGTAGTTAGTTGGATAGATATCTTGTAGAGTTTTATAAAATATAAAATTCTAATTAAAAAAACTAACTGAGTGTTTGGTAAAATAAAGTTTATGGGGTAAAATTATCAAAACTGACATATTATATAGATATAATAAAAACATTCCAAAAAATCTTTTCAAAAGGCTTCTGAAAAAGCTAAATCTAATGAAATTTTTTTTTTTTCCAAACACTACGTAGTTTTTTCAAAACGTAAAGCTTGATCAAAATATAGCGAAAAAGCTAGACGAAACACACCTTAGAGTAACACTAATATTATCAAAAGCAGAAAAGTGTGTATCACTGATAAGTGATAGATTGTGTACCACGTTACTTAGTTATTAGTATGTATTGGATTATGTTTAGTTGTATTTTGGTGGTAATTCTTTAAATCCAGATAAAGAGACAAGGTGTGAAGAAATCAAAGGCTTACACAATGTAGAAGTCATTGAAGTGAAGACCTATATAAATAATCAAATAACGGCTTTAGATCGATGAGCTTCTGACAAACATCACCGCACTTGCGCTATGAGCCACTTCACCACCCCGCGTCATTCTCCGCCGCACCCTCTACACTTCACCCCGCACCCGTGGTGAGTTCATCCCGATAAAGATGAAGTGTGTCCCCTTCAACTTGTTGCGCCCACAACACAATTCTACCGATACGACGGTGAACGACTTTTGAAGAAATAAATCCAAACTTTAAGTTCGTTTACTGCTTTTTAGTTTTCTGAAAACTATGTAGACCTTTGATTTTCCTGTTTTTAATTCATAGACTACTATTTAAGGAGGTGTTAGGATCTATCAAGAAGATAGTATCTTTACTCTCCCGATGTAAGTGGACAACGTTTACCATGAGTTTGTGGTTTGTGCGGGCCGAGGTCATGAGCATATATGCCAATATTGATTTGTTTTTTGAGATATTCTCTTTTCGCCCCTCAATTTAGGCGGCCCACGTTCACCAAGGGTGCGTGGTTTGTGTTGGTCGAGGTTGTGCTCGACAATTGTATGAGGAACGAGGAGTCACTAGATTAGTAATTGTCGCGTTCTCCCATGGTTGGGTTAGAAAGTACCTTTGTGTTCAATAAAGCTTAAACATGTTTTGAAATATTATCTTCCAAATGGTATTTGGGTACAGTTTCAAAAACAAAAGGTGTTCAAACATGTTTTTGAATTGTTTTGTAGATGTTCTTTGAGATGACTTTCATAAAGGAAAAAAACTATTGCCTTGTTATCATGTTATCTCCAGTTCACATGTTTTGATACAATACAAATTTATTATTACATCATATTCATATTTAAAGTATGTTTTCAAGTTGTTTTACAAAGGTTCTTTCAGATGAGCTTCAAAAAGGAAACAAAGCATTGTGTTGTTATTATGTTATCGCCATTTGAAAAGTTTTGATACATTACATATTTGTTAGTACATTATATTCATATTTAAAGTATGTTTTCAAGTTGCTTCGTAAAGGTTCTTTGAGATGACTTTCAGATTGGAAACAAACGCATTGCTTTGCTATTATATTATTGTCACTTGAAATATTTTTGATATAGTTGCTTGTCTGTGTAGCATCCTCATTGTAACACCCCAAATTCTCAGAACTCGGGGCGCTACTGGTTAGAACCTCACAATGAGTCTCAACCATAATTTGACAACAATTTCACTCGATCTTACAACAAGACACAGCCGCACAAATGTAAGTAAAACAATTTGAAAACAACAAAATATAATGGCATGAATGTATAACATGTGACAACCTTACAAGACAGAAATATCATTATAATGTGCATGCAAAAACTTAAGGACTCTTCCTTTCCCATCTATATGAGTACGTGGACCCGGATGACCATCCGCTCCGGATCTCTCTGCAACTTCCTACACCTACAAGGAAGCTGCAAAGACGGAAAAAAAATGTTAGCTAACAACCTACATATCAGAAGAATTATAATAGCACACACACACATTATTGCAAAAATGAACACATAGCATGAATACACAAAAACTCATTTATTATCTTTCATTAAGTTATTCACTTGTAATTCAACTTATGGTTTGGCACGAAGGTCTCCCTACCTTCGCCTCTGTCCCCGTATACCAACATGAGTGGTTCGATGCATCTCGTTGTATACCATATTTGAGCTAGTTGCGGAGAACCTCCCAGTCTCACGTCGGAGTTGCGCAGTGATGCCATCGTCCGTTATACATACACTTGGGTCAGTTATTAACAATGTCGTCCTACTCAGGTTATGGTTATGATAAATAAGAAACACACCACCATCATAACTCAACCAATACACAAAATGCCAGCTAAGTCCAAGGGCTTACTTGTATCGAGTCAAGACCAGTTATCCCTTGATTCCGGATGAGTATAATCTCAATTGCTTGATCATAACATGAAACTTGGGTTAATAGAACCTATCCAACATCTAGAAGTTCCAACTTCTAGGTTAACAACGAATATTTGAGAAAACGTACTAAATTGACCATTTTCTATAAAAGACGATTTTACCCATAGGCTCCGGAAAACTCTAAAGACTCTGTGAAGTCTCAAGAACTTCTACTAGAATCCATAGACATGATGTCCAACTCTAAGACGAAAGGATCTACTGAGTTTGAAAGATTTCCAACTTTTGACTCCCTATCCAAACTAACTAAGGTCCAACTAAAATGCTACTAGTAAATTCCAACATTCTGCGAATGCATAATGTCATGTCTACTCCTAGCTAGGATGATAAAACTCCAATAGTATAAATCCACAAAGTTACACAAATCACAAATTCATCTACTAAAACATTGTTCGATGTTTGTTATGGCACGCAAACAGAAGCTTGTTCGCTCCCAGACGTGCGTAAATAAAGAACGAATATAGTCTTAAATTTATACTTGCAATAAAAGTCAAAATAACTAAGCGAACTTGCAGTGTACAAATCGATTGTAGATAAGCAAATATTCCAAGGTAGAACACAAGGACTAAGGTTAAATAGAAATGTTCATTGATAAAAAATAGAAGAAACCAAAACTGAAAATGGAAGAATGAAAAGAGACAACAAGCAAATAAAGATCGAATAATATGATAAGCGGACAATTAAGATTCTAGAGATCAAAGTATTCAGTTGTGATTTTCGATTCAAGACTTCTAAAAATTAAAACAAGGTTAGGATCTCTAAGAAAAGGTGTTTCTGAGGTGAGAAAGATCACGGGGGAGGTTTCACTATCCACTATCCCAAACCAAAGCTCCTATCACCGGGTAAGTCGCAAGGATCTAAGAAAAGGAACTATAACTTAAACGAACAACTCAACCTAAGGGTCAAAAACTAACCTTTACCAGGTAAGTTGTAACACCCCGAATCCGCGGGATATCGGGATGCTACGGGCGAGACCTCACAATGGGTCCCGACCCTTAGCCTGACAACAATTTCACCGGATCTTGCAACAAGGCACAAATAATGGCCAAAACCGAAATACATTTTTATGCAATGTTATGAAACCCGACAATAAAAGAAAGGAAAGATTTCAGCCGTCCTCACAACAACATCAACATAATATATAATAACAACAACACAAGGACTCCAAAACCCAACTCAACCTAAGATGTACGAAACCCCGGCTGCCCACTCCTCCGGATCACTCGGCCACATCCTATCCTGCACATCAACTACAACAATCGGTATAAAACCGTTAGCTCACATTCTAGGCATTATAAGAATAATATGGCACAAACACACATAGGAACACAAACACACAACATGCTCATAAACACACACATCCATTACTTATTATCTTTTTAGGTTATTCCATATCTAATTCATTCGTTCAAGTGTGACACGAGAGTCTTATAACTCTCGCCTCTGTCCCCGTGTAACCAACAGGAGTGTGGCGGCGCCCAACCCGTATACCCTGAGGGAGTGATGAAGAAGCCCGCCCGTATACCGTGTATGGCCTGGTCGCAGAGATCCCCCCAGTCGCCATCGGGAAACTGAGCGGTGATGTCACCGCCCGATAATAATAGTAACAATGGGCCAAATAATATATATAGTCAAGTAATCCTAATCCGGTTTCATGATCAAAAGCGATAAAACACACACCACCATAATGTATCCAAATAATGCATAAAAGCGGCTAAGTAAGTCCGAGGACTTACCTCGTCTCAAAGCTAACTGAAACCGATATCACTCTCCGAAGGAATATAACCAAAGCCTGTTCAAGACAAGGCACGATAATCAACAACTACTCACAAGCTAAAAGTCCTAAGACTTCTAGTCCTATATCATCTTACTAGGTCATACACTCTCATAATCTAGGATACACTCCTATCCCTCATAAACTCACGGATCTTAACTAGCCACATGCTAGGATACTCTCATCCTAACTCCACAATCTCAACCAACATATAAAACCACCTCAAGTCTCACAAGATCAACCACGAGGCTCACAAATTTATAACAACTCAAGATCACTCACCACAAGTTATAGAGCATCAATAACCTCAACCACTCACCTAAAGGTTCCAAGCCACTACTTGGCATTTGCCCTAAGTTATGCTAAATCCAACCTAGCATGATTCTACCACTAAACATAACTAGATCGAGGAAGAAGGTACTAACTCACGGATCTCTAAGAAAAGGTGTTTCTGAGGTGATTGGATTCGTTGGTCTATAACGGCCGCTTCCGAACCTAAAACCAAAGCTAAGGAAATTTAGCTCATATGCTAAATTTGAACGGAGGATTTAACGTATCTAAATCTAAGAAAATTTGCTTTCAAAACCAAGGTTAAAACTCGTAAAAACATTTCCGGGGGTTTATAAAATTATATAAACATAGGTCAAAAATCCGCAATTAAATTTCCGGGCCATAAATATGGAACTCGAGAAATATAGGCCAATTCACAAAAATAACTTTGGGCCAAATCTGTAATTTATTCACAAGGGTAAATCTGCACATTTCCAAAACATAGGGCCAAACTTACAAATATATATATCAGCAGGGCATAGTTGTTTCATTTCAAAAATCTGGGTAAAAACTGCAATTACAAAGCAGTTGGGTCACATTTGTAATTAAACTAAAATAAAGGGCCAAAATTACAAAACTGTAAAAGAGTCCCTCTTCAACCTTTCACAACGCAAATCTCGCAGGGGAAAAGAAAGAAGCGCTGGCGGCTCAGACTGGGAGCAGGGCCCTGGCGGCTCAGCAGGCGGAAAAGGAGCAGCCGACGGCGGGGCTCACTGGTGACGGATGCGGCGAGGCTGCAGCAGCAACGTGGCGCGGTCTCCGGCGGCGGTTGCCCTCTCTTGCAACCAACAGCACAGCGAGTCTGGGGAAAAGAAAAGGGAAGCGGCCTGGTGGTACTCCGATAGGGTCGAGGCGGCGGTGTGGACGCGTCTTCAAAGGCTGCTGGGCTCCTTCACCAGTGAGTCGACTTGGAAGCGGCCGAGAGGTAGAAGAAAGGTAAGGTATGAGACAGGGGGGTTATTTGCTGTTGTTGAGAAAACAGAGGGGGAGAGAGGGAGGATGCAGGCCCGCAGGTCCAACCTCCAGCACGGCGCAACGGCGGTGTCTCCTGGGTGTGCTTCTCCGGCGGCTACACTGAGGTGGGGAGAGGAAGAATGGCTCAGGGGAGGCTGCACTAGGTTTGATCGATTCACACAGGGGAAGAGGAGGGTTAGATGTTGGGGACAACAAAGGGGAAGTATGGAGAGTTGGTCTAAGTGCAGAATGGGC
The DNA here is from genome assembly GCA_033239045.1 of Fagopyrum esculentum. Classification (NCBI taxonomy): domain Eukaryota; kingdom Viridiplantae; phylum Streptophyta; class Magnoliopsida; order Caryophyllales; family Polygonaceae; genus Fagopyrum; species Fagopyrum esculentum. The sequence goes on along the minus strand of BSUD01000002.1, from coordinate 157,198,217 downwards.
CAGAGAGGGCTAAGGTACTGCAATGGAGAACGAGGAGCCGGGTGGCCAAAGGCCGGCCTGCAGGGCTAGGACGTAGGCTGCAGATGGTGGGGAACGAGGAGGCGTCTTCTCACTACCACCAGGCGGGAGGCTCAGCGCAAAAGCAGGAAAAGCAGGAAGAAAGAAAAAAAAAAGAAAAGAAAAGAAAGAAAGAAAGAGAGAACCAAAAAAAAATAAAAGGGAAAAGGACCATTTAAATCGATTAAACGATCCGAACGGGATTTTCGAATCGGGAATTTCCGATTTTCCGACAAAATTAATTTAATAAAATACGGAAGATATTTTTAATATATATAAAAATACTTTTATTAATAATTCAAGCTACTAAAGAATCGATAGAAGGGAGAAGAAAGCGAAGTCGGAACGCACCCGAATAAACGGGGCGTTACATCAGATCCTCCTAAAGAAAAGTTTCGTCCCGAAACTTGCTAAATGCGGAACTCTCAAACAAACGTTTCTCGATATCGTCACGGAACACTATAACGTGGTAACTATGGCTTTCTAATCCAATGTCTACTCGCCTAGACACATCAAGACTCGCAAGATATACACATACGAAACACACATAAACACATCACGTCACAAATCAGATAAGCATAACCAAGGAAAGATCTCGGGACTAACCCAACGGTCCTATAGATGTCGCTAAATCTGCGTAAAACTCGACCAAAAATACTATCATATGTCTTCCAGTTAGCCTCATCGGTTCCTCGTCTACCACAAGATCATCACGACGGACCATCCGTCTCGAGTCATGTATGCACTCCCTCGACTTATACACGTGAACCCCGGGTGAACACCCTCTACTCTCTATGGTCACGCCAACCGGTAAAACTACCTCCCCCACTCGCTCTAAGATTTCAAAAAGGTCCGATATATCGGAAACTCACCTTCTTTCTGGGATCTTTCACAATACAGTATTTTCATTATGCGTCTCTTTTATTGTCTTTAACAAAGAAGATTGGATTCCTAATTTACACCGTTGGGTTTGGTTCTTTTCAAACCACACTTTGATGTTACGTTTTCTCATTTCTTGCCGCGAGTTCCAAGTAATGAAGGTAGTACATTACTTCACACTTCTCCCACTCACGAGACACGTATGCTATTACTTTTACATCGTTCCTTAATACTTTATTAAGACCTTGTCTAGGAGAACCGCTTGTACACTTTAAACCCGTCATACCTCGAGACAATTTCAAAACAGTTGCACCAATGAATCTCCTCTTAACTCTCAACATCTCTATTGTCAATTTTCTTCTCACTCAATACTTCATCGTCATCCGGAGTAGGTTATCCATAGATGGTGTTACTTGGAGAATCTCTCCACAAATCTATTAATGATCAACACATCCAAGAAAACTTGTAACTTCTTTCACATCCTTTGGGGGTTGTCATCCCGAGACAACTGGTCATACAACTTCTCTTTTCTTCGAGAGTAGACCCTAATGTCTTATTCGGGGCATTAGTAAGCCCATATGGAATCACTACAACTCTTGGTGACCATGGTTTGCCTGGAAAGTCGTGTTTGCAATATCCCAGTCACGACTTCTCAATTGGTGAGAATCAAACCTTAAATCGATCTTAGAAGATACTACCGACCCTTGTAACCGGTCGAGTAGATCCCCTATCCGTGGTGAGGTATACTTGGTCCTTCCTGGTTATCTTGCTGGGCTCACTGTAATCGATGTACAAACGGAGATAGCCGTCTCTCTCTTCGCAGATTGGTGTCCTCTATAATAACTTTAAATCAAGAGTTTAAGATAACGTCTGGTGTTCTCTATGGCATTTCACTAATTCTTATGAAATCTTATCACTTAGTTCTTGCAATTGCTCCTTCACTTGCTTCCACAATTCATGTCTCTGCACAAGTGTTATTCCATATAGCGCCTTAGACATCGGAATTAAATCAAGTTTGGCCTTAGTGGAAAAATCCACATTATGACGTACTGGAATCCGTGATATCTCACGTTCCATCTTCTCTCCCCGTCTCATATCATAATAACCGACACAATCTTGTCTTATTCCTTTACAAGTGGTCATGACACAATTCATCTACCTCGATCTATTGAGGTGACGTCTTTAAGACTCGTGTATTATTCCATCTTCAGCTATGACCGTGTATGTTCTCTTCTAAGGGTCCTTCCTCTCCGGAACTCGGGAGAATTGTTCTAATAATCTTTTTAAGGTTTCACACTTATGTGAAGTCATGAAGGTCCTAATTGCAGGACTAAATTACGCCTTATAATATATTAGTATTGCCTTTTTCGTATTCTACCAAAGCTTGCATCATTCCTTCGAATAGGTGTAGAACTTACTCCCTTTTCTTATGTAACGTCCAATCGACCGTAGAGGTTCTAACCTCAATCTTTCATGTACTTCTTGTACATCTCACTTCGACTTCAAATTTCAAAACTTCAGTCTTCCGTACTATTGTTGGTCACCTTATGTATTTCTCGGTATTCTATGTACAACTACAATGGAAGTATCATCTTACGTTTGATCCACTAGCTCCCCTTACCATGATCAAACCTTAAAAGTTGTAACCCGTGGCGTTCCTCCATATGTCAATCCCATGACCTAAGAAGGTCGCGTAAGATCGTTACAATCTCCTCCTTGGAGGTCTTGTTATAACTACTTGCTTGAACTCGTTCAACATTATTTGATTTAAAATAAATGCTCTCCGTTGATGTACCTCCTTACTATTGACATTGATCCACCGCGAATACTCCAAGCTCTTGTTTCCGATTCTCTATGTTCCCATAGTCTTGTTTTCTCTTCCCATCCTCCTATCATACTTCCATGCTACCGTACTCCTGAAAGGATACCCTCTAGGGGTACTTTGTCTTAACTTCACTAGCTCATTTTACTCTGCTTCAACTCCGTCAACTCTTTCTACGCTCCTCTCTTCCTTCCGCTTCTATAAGATAACCATACCTACACAGCTCTCTCGTGTCATATGTCCCACCTTTATAGGCTTAACCGCTCTTCATAATGTTTAGCAAATGCACTCTTCGAATATTCTGACATTTATTAGCCTCCACTAGCATCCTTCTTGGTTGATAACTTAAGTTCTTCCATCCAGCTCCTTGTTTCCTCTTCCATCTTCTGAAGATCATCATCCTCACACACTTCTTCCTTCTTAGTGTTGCTTAGTCTCATCACCGTGACGGGAAACGGTTGACGCCACAAGGTAATTTAATATGTGAACTTTCACCATGTGATCCTCCTCGCAACTCTCAAACTTTTGAATAAGTCACTCGTTTAGAATCTTACAAAGATCGTCACTGCACCCTCCGGTACCTCCGTAAGCTTAACTTCCGGTTCTTGTCAATCTTTCTAAATTCTTGGACCACTCTTTTCATCTTGACTCCCGTACTTAGGAGCGCCTATTGCAAACTCGTCTTACTTAAAACGCCACTTTTATTCTCGAGCGAGAGTATAGTCCTCTTTACTTGATTCGCATTTTTAGTTCATCGACACCATACTTGGAAAAACTTTAAGTTCGTTGTCTCTAGTTGCTTCATTGATGCTCCATCAAGGCTTCTTCATAAGTTCATATCACTCCATACCTTCATGTTGCTTTTATATTGGTATAGTCTCCATCTTGGCTTCGCTTAAGCTGCCACGAGGTTCTCTTTTATTTATTTGTCCCTTGGCTACATCATCTCTAGCCTTCTTCTTCGACGTTCTCTTAAAGGAGTCCGGGAAATCACCGGGGTGCTTGCGAAAACATGATGCTCAACTTGATAACTTGAGCATATTCATCTTCGTATTTATACTATCCTAAGCCAAAAGGCGTTGTCCAAGGGGGCGATGATAGCTTTCTATCATCTTAGCTATAAGGTTCTCTATCACTATATGATATTAACATGCCATATGTTTATATATCAATATATAAAGATATAAACGTCATGTTACTACTATAAACATAATCAGTCCATAAACAATTTACAATTCAACATACAAGTATAATCCAAAACATCCTAAGTCCACATATACATATCTACATATATACACATATATATGAATATACATAATATAATAATCAATAACTACGTCGCCGAGATCCGCGGAGGAAGTGGTGGTCCCGTACATTCTACCCCAACTAACTCATGCACATGATTTGAAAACGAAATTCATTTCTTTAAAACTCAGAACCCTTGAGGGTTCTGTTTATTTTTATTCAGCCTTTAGAAGATTGCGAGTGCCATTGTTGTCAACCTAGGGCTCTGATACCACTTTTGTAACACCCCGAATCCGCGGGATATCGGGATGCTACGGGCGAGACCTCACAATGGGTCCCGACCCTTAGCCTGACAACAATTTCACCGGATCTTGCAACAAGGCACAAATAAAGGCCAAAACCGAAATACATTTTTATGCAATGTTATGAAACCCGACAATAAAAGAAAGGAAAGATTTCAGCCGTCCTCACAACAACATCAACATAATATATAATAACAACAACACAAGGACTCCAAAACCCAACTCAACCTAAGATGTACGGAACCCCGGCTGCCCACTCCTCCGGATCACTCGGCCACATCCTATCCTGCACATCAACTACAACAATCGGTATAAAACCGTTAGCTCACATTCTAGGCATTATAAGAATAATATGGCACAAACACACATAGGAACACAAACACACAACATGCTCATAAACATACACATCCATTACTTATTATCTTTTTAGGTTATTCCATATCTAATTCATTCGTTCAAGTGTGACACGAGAGTCTTATAACTCTCGCCTCTGTCCCCGTGTAACCAACAGGAGTGTGGCGGCGCCCAACCCGTATACCCTGAGGGAGTGATGAAGAAGCCCGCCCGTATACCGTGTATGGCCTGGTCGCAGAGATCCCCCCTATCGCCCTCGGGAAACTGAGCGGTGATGTCACCGCCCGATAATAATAGTAACAATGGGCCAAATAATATATATAGTCAAGTAATCCTAATCCGGTTTCATGATCAAAAGCGATAAAACACACACCACCATAATGTATCCAAATAATGCATAAAAGCGGCTAAGTAAGTCCGAGGACTTACCTCGTCTCAAAGCTAACTGAAACCGATATCACTCTCCGAAGGAATATAACCAAAGCCTGTTCAAGACAAGGCACGATAATCAACAACTACTCACAAGCTAAAAGTTCTAAGACTTCTAGTCCTATATCATCTTACTAGGTCATACACTCTCATAATCTAGGATACACTCCTATCCCTCATAAACTCACGGGATCTTAACTAGCCACATGCTAGGATACTCTCATCCTAACTCCGCAATCTCAACCAACATATAAAACCACCTCAAGTCTCACAAGATCAACCACGAGGCTCACAAATTTATAACAACTCAAGATCACTCACCACAAGTTATAGAGCATCAATAACCTCAACCACTCACCTAAAGGTTCCAAGCCACTACTTGGCATTTGCCCTAAGTTATGCTAAATCCAACCTAGCATGATTCTACCACTAAACATAACTAGATCGAGGAAGAAGGTACTCACACACGATCCAAGGTTGAAGATGATCTACGGACGTCGAGATTGGATTCGTTGGTCTATAACGGCCGCTTCCGAACCTAAAACCAAAGCTAAGGAAATTTAGCTCATATGCTAAATTTGAACGGAGGATTTAACGTATCTAAATCTAAGAAAATTTGCTTTCAAAACCAAGGTTAAAACTCGTAAAAACATTTCCGGGGGTTTATAAAATTATATAAACATAGGTCAAAAATCCGCAATTAAATTTCCGGGCCATAAATATGGAACTCGAGAAATATAGGCCAATTCACAAAAATAACTTTGGGCCAAATCTGTAATTTATTCACAAGGGTAAATCTGCACATTTCCAAAACATAGGGCCAAACTTACAAATATATATATCAGCAGGGCATAGTTGTTTCATTTCAAAAATCTGGGTAAAAACTGCAATTACAAAGCAGTTGGGTCACATTTGTAATTAAACTAAAATAAAGGGCCAAAATTACAAAACTGTAAAAGAGTCCCTCTTCAACCTTTCACAACGCAAATCTCGCAGGGGAAAAGAAAGAAGCGCCGGCGGCTCAGACTGGGAGCAGGGCCCTGGCGGCTCAGCAGGCGGAAAAGGAGCAGCCGACGGCGGGGCTCACTGGTGACGGATGCGGCGAGGCTGCAGCAGCAACGTGGCGCGGTCTCCGGCGGCGGTTGCCCTCTCTTGCAACCAACAGCACAGCGAGTCTGGGGAAAAGAAAAGGGAAGCGGCCTGGTGGTACTCCGATAGGGTCGAGGCGGCGGTGTGGACGCGTCTTCAAAGGCTGCTGGGCTCCTTCACCAGTGAGTCGACTTGGAAGCGGCCGAGAGGTAGAAGAAAGGTAAGGTATGAGACAGGGGGGTTATTTGCTGTTGTTGAGAAAACAGAGGGGGAGAGAGGGAGGATGCAGGCCCGCAGGTCCAACCTCCAGCACGGCGCAACGGCGGTGTCTCCTGGGTGTGCTTCTCCGGCGGCTACACTGAGGTGGGGAGAGGAAGAATGGCTCAGGGGAGGCTGCACTAGGTTTGATCGATTCACACAGGGGAAGAGGAGGGTTAGATGTTGGGGACAACAAAGGGGAAGTATGGAGAGTTGGTCTGAGTGCAGAATGGGCCAGAGAGGGCTAAGGTACTGCAATGGAGAACGAGGAGCCGGGTGGCCAAAGGCCGGCCTGCAGGGCTAGGACGTAGGCTGCAGATGGTGGGGAACGAGGAGGCGTCTTCTCACTACCACCAGGCGGGAGGCTCAGCGCAAAAGCAGGAAAAGCAGGAAGAAAGAAAAAAAAAAGAAAAGAAAAGAAAGAAAGAAAGAGAGAACCAAAAAAAATAAAAGGGAAAAGGACCATTTAAATCGATTAAACGATCCGAACGGGATTTTCGAATCGGGAATTTCCGATTTTCCGACAAAGTTAATTTAATAAAATACGGAAGATATTTTTAATATATATAAATACTTTTATTAATAATTCAAGCTACTAAAGAATCGATAGAAGGGAGAAGAAAGCGAAGTCGGAACGCACCCGAATAAACGGGGCGTTACATAAGTCTCAGTTAAGCTCACTTGGGCAAGAAGAATGCACACTCAAACCTAATAAAGGGTGAAGCTTTATTACCTACAACTCATCATCTTTGGTAACCAAGAAAGGGAATCACCGAGTAAGTCTCTTAGATGTAAGCTTGAAAGGCTCAACAAGGCTAGGATTTGGGCAATCTATAACCTAAGCATAAAGATATAACATGATCAGATTAACATATTAAATCTCGGATTGTTCTTGCTAAAATCTCGGCTGGGATTCTTGAAGAACAAACCGAGATTTGTCTCTGCGAAGGTAAAACCAACTTTCTAGGTACAATCTAAACTTAAAGGCTCGTTCTATCATCATCTATACCACAACCATCAACCAGTCATCCTAGAATCGCAAGGAATTTAGCCAACAACACACATATTCAAATCAAGAAAGGTATATGATATCAAGAAACTCATAAAACCAATAAAACCAAAGAGAAAAGATTGAATAACTCAACTGGATGTCTTCAATATCCAAAATTGTAGCAAATCCAATAAAAAAAAGTTCAACCATGCATCCAAGAACAATAAAATCTAGAACTAGTCCTTCTCTCCGAGAACTCTTCAAATCTTCTCAATTAGAAGTGTTGTAGCCGTCAATGGCGTAGAAAGCCAATTCCCGCAGGGTGTACCTTCAATGTTGAATGTTATAAGATATATATAGAGATACATATAGGGTTTAGACAAGCATGAGCCTTACTTAAAGATAATGCGTAATCTTGGGCTAGCTTAAAGATAAATCTCAATCTTGGGTCAACTTAAAGATAAATATCAAATCTTGGGCCGAAAAAGAATCTGAGTCCGCGCAAAATCCGAGCTGAATCGCACCCGCGGTATCAGAATCCGCTCTTGTGGTATCAGAGTCTGCTCTAGTGGTATCAGAGTCCGCTCCCGTGGTATCAGAGTCTGCTCCAGCGCGTCTTTTCCTTAGCTCCTTGCTTGATCCTTTTGTTATGTCCTAGCTCCCCTTTTTTGCTCCACCATGTTCCGCATCGAGGTTCAATCCTAATATGTGTCATTTAGCTCCAAAATTCGCCAAATTACCTACAAATACAACAAAAATCTGTGTAGACATCTATTCTAGCAAAGTATGCAAAATTGAGCTTAAGTGTCACGAATTCATGTCTATGCATGCAAAATAAAGGGAAAATCTACCTAAATGCATGTCTAAATATAGGTCATAATTCATGTCATCAAACACACAATTATATACTTAGCCAAAAACCCCTTCTTAACTCAAACTGCGTTTATATCCTACTTCGGGACATCACCAATCCGAATCTAACTATTGGATCGCTCTCAAAACTTGATACATAATAATTTTGCAAGAACTAGAAAAACTACTTAAGGTCCCAACTTTGGAAAACCATAAATCCTAAACCACTTCTTGTATTCCTCTTAAGTTTTGATATGTTCTACTATGCAATCTCAACTATAAGATATCCAAAATTCAGCCACAAAAGAAGAGTCTTGCTTACCCAAATCTGAACCCGAAGTTGACTGCTCACCACCTCTTGAAACTCATAATTGAAACAGCTCCTTTAGCTTTCTCCAAGGTTGCTATGGAAATGTTTAAGGCCATCTCCAATAAGGGGGGTTATATGTCCCCTTTAGCCCTACTTTATTATAAAATGATCTCCAATAAAAAAAGTTATAGGGTTAAAGGGTGGTGTAAATGGCTAAATATAAACCTCATGGTCACCCTTTAACTCTTCAAGTGGGACCAACATATTAAACCCAATTGCTACCTCTTTTTAAAAAAATAATGCAACAACTCTCCATTCAATAAATATCCAACAAATAAATTTTAAGTACAGAATTTTCAAAAGCTACTTTTATTATTGGGGAAGGAGAGATAAAAGTAAACCCTTGTAATATTTAATTAATAAAGGGATAAATTAGCCCTTTTATTATTGGAGACCATTGAACAAATAATAAATATTAAATATTTTTTCAGGGTTAAAATTTAGCCTCAAGGCTATTATAACCCTTTGTTATTGGAGATGGCCTAAGACACAATTGGAGGCTCCCATCAGTGTATATACATGGAGGGAAATGCAATGAAGAGAGGTGAAGTCCTTACCCGACTAGCAAGACTCGAAGTGCTTGTGTGCACGAGGAAGAAGGAGATGTGACCTCTCTCACTGGAGGCGCACCCACGGCCAGTGTTCCAGGTGCACCCGTTGTAACACCCCAAATCCGTAGGACTCAGACTGCTACGGGCTAGGACCTCACAATGGGTACTGACCCTAGCCTGACAACAAGTTCACTTGATCTTACAACAAGGCACAAATAAATATAAAACCAAAACTGATAAAGCTGAAATAGTATATATCGAAAGTATACAAAATCACAACCGAGTATCAAAACGGTAATTCAACTTATTTTGTGACTTGAGGAGCACTCAGTTGCTCGCTCTCGTCCTTGTCCCCATCACCAAACAGGTTTGGAACCGGTGTTAATCATCACCACCGTTGGCATGGTCGCAAAAGAACTTCCCAAATACCACATTTTGAGCTAGGGTTGTGCATACGGTCGGACCGGTTTGTGCCTAAATTGTGCAATTTTGAATGTTTCGGATCGGACATGACCGATTTGTACCTAAATTGTGCAATTTTGGTGAGGTTTTTCGGTCCAAAACCGGGCCCGGATCGGACCGAACTGGACCGGACCGGACCGGATATTCATAGTTTATGGTCCAACCTGGGTTACGGTTTTTATACGGTCCAAAACCGGACTTGACCGTAACCCGGGTTTTCAAAAAACCTGGATCGTAGACCGGACCGTAACCGGTCCGGTCTATGGACTGGACCGTAAATTCCGGTCCGGTCCGATTTTGCACAACCCTATTTTGAGCTGGATAAGCTGTCACCGCCCGGTTATAATGCACTTGGGCCAATTAAACACATATGGTCATCCTACTCCAGTTTAGGTGATCAATTATAATAACACACATACGCATAAACCACTATTACAATCATCCTAATTCATAGAAGTCAACTAAGTAAGCCCAAAGGACTTACCTGTTACAAGGTAATCCTAACCACAATCAATCTCGGTTTCCCTCAGGAAACGATTAGTGCCTGTACAAAGGCACACATATATCAAACACTATACCACTTGCTATGAGATCTCAACTCCTAGTCTCATAGATCCTCAAGGATCACATACAACACCATAAACCTCAACGTATCCCATAAGATCATATACGCCATACACTACCTCAACATAATCATCAAAACCTCAAAGCCTTCCAAGGCATCTCACACTATATCCCTCATCATACATATATCCAACCTAGCATGCTCTTAAACAACCCATAACACAAAGGAAGGAATCAAACATACCAACACTTGGTATGTCCTGGAAGAAGGCGCACCCGTGGGAATGAAGAGGCGTGGGACCGGTGACAAGCCGCGACAACGAGAAGAGACGCCGGGGGTGATGGCACTCCTGATGCCGCGGAGGCGGTTTCCTCGACAGAGGACAAATCTTCAGCTCTCGATCGATCTCACTTGATCCCTTTCCATTCCCCACTGGAATCAACCAAGGCTAATCAGCCATCATCCATACACATACACAAACGTCCAACATACACAACAACAAGATCAAAACCTTGTTAAATCTAACAAGGAAAGAGGAAGGAAAGAAGGGAAAAGAAAAGAGACTTACTCTCTTCTGTAGCTGAACCAAGACAAAATCAAACCAAGCTATGAACCTCTCAAAATTTCACAACAAACATTAGCAACCTCACCATCATCATATCCATCTTCAATTCTTGAAGAACAACCAAGGCGAAATCAATAAGAGAAGCCAAGAGAAGAGAAAGAGAAGAAAAACGTGAGTGAGGGATGAAGGAAGTCTGGAAAAAAAAAACAGAAACCCTCATCCAAAGGAGAAGAAAGAAACTTAAAGAAGAGGAAAAGAAAAGTATGGCGGCCAAAAAGGCGGCCACCTACTTTGCTCAACCGCGGCCAACTCTCGCCGCGATCGCGGCGCCGCACCTACGGCCAGACCAAGGCGTGGGTGCAGGGTCACTAAAGTGACATGGGTCTTACACCCGTGGCCAGCTCATGGCGCACTCACAACCAGGTCATGGAGAGACCACGGTGCAAGTCACCTAAGGCTCGTACTGGGCCACTCTGATCAAAAGAGGAAGGCTCACAAGCATCTTGCTTTTGCGTGGGCTAGTTGTTGTGTATACCGAAGGGAGGAAGGGAGGCCTCTAGTTGATGTTATTCTCAGACACTTGTAGAGAGGATCGACTTTAAAGGAAGGGAAGCCGACACTGGACGTCAACTGAGGAGGTTGTTGTCTCTTTTGTCGGTTGTTGCTGACCCGTGTCGACGACGAACGAAGAGAGGAAAGAGGGTTTTCAACGGCATGCTTGTTGCTGTTGTTGGTGACCGATGCTAGGGATGATGAAGTTGGTGCCGGCTTGCATAAGGAAGGAGAAGAACAAGTGGTTAGGGTTCCGCGTGAAGAGAGGTGTAATATCCGGAAATTTATTACCGTTTATTCCCGAGTCGAATCGGATTTCGACCCGTTAGTCTTTTTACATGGTACCTAGTGTCATGTATCCACACAAATTTTATCATTTTATGTGAGACTTTTTTATGGTAGGAAGGAAAGACATTGGTATCTGGCGCATCTAGACGCGCTTTTATTAATATAAAAAGGGATAAGTAGTAAGCAAACGGGGGATAGTCCGACTCCTAACATCGTCCAAAAGAAAACCATTAACATCCCCCGGCGGGTCACACAATACAATGAATCCAAGAGGTAAGTTAATCGCAAAGCTAGCAATAAAGTCCGCTACTCTATTCGCCTCGCGGTACGCATGCCGAAGATGGATATGCTAGTCTCTTCTTAGTAAGTCTTGGCACATACGTACCTGACTAGCAAGCGGGTGGTAAGGGGCGATGTGCTTTTTGAGGAGCTGGGTAATCAATTGAGAATCCGTTTCCAAAATTTCCGATCGATACCCCAACTCCCAAGCAAACTTAAGGCTATGCACCACTCCCCATAACTCAGTCATGGGGACCATGCACATTCCTAAGTTGACTCCAAACCCGCTTAACCACTCACCTCCGGAATTTCTAATCACACCTGCCGCAGACGAAAGACCATTCTTATTCTTTGCTCCATCCGTATTGGCCTTCACGAATCCTACAGGAGGAGGTTCCCAAGCGATATGAACGACTCTCCTCGATCCTCTTCTAACCTCCGGATCTATTCTGTTCCAAACACCGATGTACTCCTTGGCTCGAGTTTGAATAAGTTGACTTCTCGCACCAGTGGCGGTTGAATTGTTGAAAACCTTTTCGTTATTCCACTTCCAACTCCACCACAAACCTACAACAAATAATTCACACCAAAAACATATATTTTTGTATTGAGCAGAATAGAGAAGGTTACCTCTAACCCGAGTCGCAAAATGCATGGAGAAGAAATTGGGGAGCATGCCAACTGCATTGAGAGAACTCCACATGATTCGGACTTTAGTATAGTCACGAAGTAAATGGCATAGTGACTCGGGGACTGATTGCATCATACACAAGTTGTTGTAGAACTCATGTGACGTCAAACTCTCTCCGTATTACAGAGAATACCGCCCTTCAACACCTTCCATAAGAAGACCTTAATACGATCTTAAATATGCAGCCTCCAGATGCTCTTAAACACTCATTCGTCGACTTGATAAAGATCCGCCAAACCCATGACGCATCCGTATGCTGAAGCTATGGAGAAATTCCCGTCAACAGTAGTAGTCCAACTTAGTGTATCTTCCATAGTGCCTCCTTGGTGGTCCACGGCCTCTTGTAAGCCCAGTCCAGTCGGTTACGAAGCAACTAGTTTGAGGAGGGAGCTAGGAGACAGTTTACCACCCAGATAATACCAGTCCCAGCCAATCCCGACAACCTAGTAGGACCAGACCGATTTGCGCAGCTCGGAATCATCGAGCTCTACAAGGCAGATATTATGCAGTGGTTCTGACCCTAACCAAATATTGACCCAGAAGCGTATGGAGTGACCATCCCCGAGGATCCACCGAGCTCCCCTGGTCACTACTAATCTAACCCCCTCCACTAGCCCTTGCCAGATGTGTGAAGTAGCTACCGGAGTTCTCACATTAGCTCTCAAATATTTACTACGTAAGACTTTAGCCCAAAGGCTATCCGGTTCTTGCATGAATCTCCACCCCAACTTACCCAGAAGACCCAAATTGGTATTGTGCATACCGCGGATGCCAAGACCTCCTTTGGCCTTAGGTAAACATATCGGTCCAGTTGACCGTATGCATCTTTCTTTGACCATCCACATGACACCACACAAAATTCCGGCAAATATAATCAATATCATTTCACACACTCACCAGAAGGGCTAACGTAGCCACAAAATAGATAGGAATGGAGGTGAGAACCGCTTTAGTCAAAGTAACACGTCCAATAAAGCTAAGGTATTTACTCCTCCAACCATTCAATCTACCATTAATTTTATCCAAAAGAGAGGAGAAAGTGTCCTTGGAGACTCTACCTTGGAGGATAGGGACACCGAGGTAGTTTCCAAGATTGTGAGTCACCTCCACTCCACTAACCCTTGCTATACTATCTCTAAGGTCTCTAGAAACATTGGGCGTCACAAAAATCTTGGATTTTTGAATATTGACCTTGAGGCCTGAAGCCTTGCAAAACACCTCAATGCAAGTCATGATGACTCTTATCTGAGACAAAGAGGCTTCTGCAAATAAGGTAATATCATCCGTAAAGAAGAGATGGGAGAGGGGAGGTCCTCTTCTTGATAGGGTAATAGGCTTCCAAATCCCATCATCAACTGCTTGGAGAATAAGGTGGCTCAATTGCTCCACACATAGGACAAAAAGGTATGACAAGATTGGGTCCCCTTGTCTGATCCCAATCTCCGGAGCGAATTGCTCTGTAATTTCCCCATTCCACAACAAATGCATCCTCGCGGTAGTCACACATTCCTGAATCATCCTTACCCAATCCTCTGGGAAACCTGCTTCAATGATCATATCCTTAATGAAATCCCATCTTAGGCAGTCATACGCCTTCTCTAGATCCAGTTTAAGGAGCATCCATTGCTTTCCCGTTTTCTTCTTTCTCATTGAGTGCACGACCTCCTGCATTAGAACTATGTTATCCTGGATTAAGCGACCAGGGATGAAGCTGCCCTGAGTGGGGCCCACAAGCTTTCCTACAACGTTCTACATACGTTGGACAATCACTTTTGAGATAATCTTATAGCTAACATTACAAAGGGCAATGGGTCTGAATTGGCTAATGAGCTCAGGTTTCCCCACTTTCGCAATAAGAGAGTTAAGAGTGTCGTTACTTCCCTGATACAGCTTCTGGTTGAGGAAGAAACGGGCCACCTCTTCTTTCATCGATTGGCCCACTGAGCTCCAGCACTTCTGGTAGAAAACTGGTTGAAAACCATCAATCCCATGAGCTTTACAAGCACTCATGCTTCTAACAGCAGACCACACTTCATCCATCTTAACAACTTTCTGAATGCACATCCAATCTGCAACCTCCACTCTAGGAAAGTCAATAGTATTGAGGTGGCATTCATGAGAATCCTAAGGATCACCAAGGCTGTATAATCTCTTAAAATACTCTAATGTATGTTGCTCCAATCTAGGCTGCTCTTCCACCCATTCCCCGCCATTGAACAAGAGGCACGTGACCCTATTGCGGTTTCTCCTGATGATAGTAGCAGTGTGGAAGAAAGAAGTGTTGCAATTGCCAAGTTCAAGCCATTGTTCCCGGGACTTCTGAAACCACACTAGTTCTTTTTGTTCTAGAGTCATCTCTAGATCCGCTTGGAGTCGCTTCTCCTCTTCTGCAAGACTAGTAGAGTCACTTATGCTTCTTCGAGCTTATATCTTAATAAGATTATCCATAGCCTCTTTACTTCTACGAAAAACATTACCAAATGCAAGCCTATTTCAAACGATTAGGGAACTTTTAAGTGTAGAGAGAGCATGACTAACCTCCGGGTTGTTAAACCAACACATCTCCACCATTTGTTAGAAATCATGATGAGTCATCCAAGCAGCCTCAAATCTGAACGTTCTCCTTTCATTTCTACATATAATGTTAGTGTCTAACGAAAGAAGGAGAGGAGAGTGATCAGAAGAAAACCTGGCGAGGTGACGCACATGAGCATTAGGCCAGAGAAGACAACCGTCATTATTCATAAGAATTATGTCCAATCTCTTAAACACGTTATTTCTTGCAGATTTCCCATCATCCCGATTGAAGTCCGCTCCGGTATAACCAAGGTCAATGAGACCATGGGTTAGGACCACATCATTAAAGACCCCAGAATCAACATGAAGTTTTTCCGATCCACCTTTACGCTCGGAAAGAAAGCGGATGCAGTTGAAAACTTGTTCGCCCCTAAACGTGCGTGCAAATAAGCTTTAATTATAAAACTAGAATCAAGCAAGCGAACCCGCAGTGTACGGATCGATATAGTTAAGCAAGAATTCCAGAGTATCGAACACAGGGATTTGGGTGGGAACAAATTCAATTGCAGATTATCAAGCGAGTAAATATGAGATGCTTTGCAAATATTGGGAAAACAACAATCCTAAAGATCCAAGTATCCAGCTGTGGCAATCGATTCAAGATATACTTAATGATATAAAGACAGAGTTGGGATATGCAAAGGTATGCTAATGTAAGGTAATTGTACGATGAAGTTCCAAAAACCTTATATAACTCACCTACAAGACACTCTCTATAAAGGTTGTTGAGGCTTCAGTATAGAAAGGTTCTAAAGGTAAGAATTAATGTCAAATACCCAAACTTATAATCCAAGGATCAAGACTAACTTAACCGATTAAGGTTATGACAGTCACAATCGAGGTAGAGGTTGTTGAGGCTTCACTACCACCTAGAAAAGGCAAGCCTAAACTAAGTTAAAGCAAATCTTTAACTTTGGATTGAAGTAAAAGCAGGTTCGTAAACTTAAGGGAAATTACGGGTGGATCTTGAGATTCCACGGTCGTGGAACTCAAGAACAAACCGTGATTTAGGGTTCGTCGACGACTCTCTCTAACTCTCAAGGTCTAATCTGTTTACGATCGATCTATCATCATCTAAGCCACAACTATCAACCCTTCACCTTAGAATTGTTAAGGGTTTTTAGCCAATAACAGTCATATTGATATTAAATTCAAGAATTAAAAGATTGAAAGATGAAAACTTCCGAAAACTTTCAATAAACTTCAAACCAATCTCAATGTCACAATCAAGAACAAATATCGTCACAAGATTCGGAATAGAACAAGTGAACACAATCGTAGATAAGAAGGAAGAACGGGATGTCAATCCGTCTTCTAAATCAAACCTAAACAAGAAGAGAAATCTTCTTGCGAACAATCTTCCGAATCTTCGATCTTCCGTCAATTCGGAAATCTCAACAGCAATCTCCACCAAAGTGCGAGATTAGGGCAAATCTCAGCGTAAACGTAGGATGCGTCTATGCGTAAGCGAAGGTGTAAGCAGAGGTGACGGAATCTCTCTTCGTCCGTCTTTTTATAGGGCAAGATAAAATATCGGCCCGGCCCAATCTTCTAAAAGATCGTGGCTTAAAGTATGGCGAAAAGGATCGCCAAGATCACGGTCGTGGAAGGTTCCACGACCGTAATTTAGAGCGTGGAAATCAACACGGTTTGAACACATGATTCCACGACCGTAAAAGCTTCTGGAATGAACCACGTTTTCTGACCATGGTTCCACGGCCGTGGAACTGAACGTGGAATGTAGCACGGCCGTATTTTAGAGCGTGGTTTAGGGCAAGAACGTGATTCTTCCCTAGTCTCGTGCATTCTCCAAGTTGAACTCCTTTTTGCTCCTAAGAATGCCCTCAATCCATGGACATGTCAAACATCTTCATCTTTGCTCAATTCCGTTCGGAAATGGCTCTCAATCACCTATAATCAACATAAAGCTTGTGTAGACATCCATATCGACAATATAGGCAAAATAGCTCACAAATGCATCAATGCTCAATCAAAGACTATCAATATGAATCAAATACACTTAGAAAACGTGCCTAAAATATCACAATATTTCATGCTAACAAATAACCCCATACTTGCAACTTGCTTGTCCCTAAGCAAGGTCTTTCAAAAAGATTTAAAATAAGAGTTAGGATGAAATATGTGTACCTTCTCACAACAATACTTCTTTTGGATGAATGTGCCTTCTCAAAGCAATAGATCATTCTCAAATCTTGCTTCAATCGTTTATAAGACTTTCATACACTTAATCAAAGAGTAAAGAGTAAAGAAAAATCATGAATCAATCAAACTTCCATACAAGCATCATAACCTTCAAACATTATCAAAATCAATCATAAGAAACTTCAATTTAGATCACCAAGCCATATAACATTCTTTTGATCTTAAGGACTTTCAAAGAAAAAGGTCTAGAATGTGGAATGGGAAGGAAACTTTTAGGGAATGTGGTGCATGAATCCGGGAAAGTGGACAACTACTCTTTTCTTTTTCTCTTGCGGTTTCCGCACACCTTCAACTTAGAGCTTCGCTCTCTTCCTTTCATTTTTCGACTTTACTTTTGGAGTTATGGATAGAGGTGCACAAAAACCGAAGCCTAGGAGATTGGCGTTTCTCAATTTTTATGAGATGCCTCAAACCCTTAGCGCACATACCATAATCCGCTAGGAATATCGCTCAATCCGACTTTGGCAAGACACAAACACCCGGCTATGTGAATGGTGCCGAGTTACTCATCGTCATGATTGACTTCCCCAAACCTACAATTTCTTTCTATTCTTTTGATTGCAAATAATTGCTCTCATGGCCCTCCCACATCAAGCATGCCTTTTTTTTCATTCACCTCTCCAAATTCCCGGATAGGTAAGGAGGTCAATATTTCAATGAGGAGCTAAATGATCAAAGAAAGAAGAAAGAAAAATCGAATTGCCTTAATCATCTCAACAAGAAGCATAGGAACTTATAATGTGATTTCAACTTCAATTTCTCAACATGATTTAGGTAACATTTATCACATTATGAAACTTGCAAAAAGAAGGTAAAATCAACACATTCAATTTCTTTTCGATTCACTAATTGTTTAAGCATGCAATTGTCATCAAACTCAATTCACAAGTAGCGATTATCATAGAAATCATCTCAATTCCTTAGAAGCACAAAATTTTTCAAAATTTTTCAAGTTTTTATGGGTTTTTCAAGTTCTTTTTCATGCAATGCAATAACAAAACGTGCAACAATATAATGAACATGCAATGATAGTCTCGAATAGAAGCAAACATAGTGAGTAAGAGTTATTACAAACTTTTAGTCACACCCCACCCCATACTTGGAACAAACATTGTCCCTAATGTTCAAATAAAAGAAAGAAAAGAAGAAAAGAAAAAGAAACTCACAAAATGGCGGTGGAGCGGCTAAAACAAACGGTCATCATCATCGTCACTGC
The DNA here is from genome assembly GCA_033239045.1 of Fagopyrum esculentum. Lineage (NCBI taxonomy): Eukaryota > Viridiplantae > Streptophyta > Magnoliopsida > Caryophyllales > Polygonaceae > Fagopyrum > Fagopyrum esculentum. The sequence goes on along the minus strand of BSUD01000002.1, from coordinate 157,179,600 downwards.
GGTGGTGGTGGAGGCGGAAATGGAGAGAAGCTGGGGTCGTAGTGCCGCCCAAACTGCTGGCGGTAGACGTCCCTCATCATGTGATCGAGATCATCCATGCGTCCATCTCTAGCATCGGCTCGAATCTCTAATGCTCCCACTCTCTCTGAAAGGCCAGTAGCCCAATCCGGCATCTGCTCATACCATCCCGGAGCGTGACTATACCATGCTGGAGCGTGTGCTGGTGCTGGTGATGGTGCTGATGGCTGCTCTGTGGACCAAGGAGGTGGAGCTCCATACCATGCAGGAGGCGTAGTCATCCACGTAGGTCTCTCACTCACGCTGGCGCGGTGAGAAGACGAGCCTGAAGCTCTAGCTGGACGTGGAGAACGTCTAGGCACATCAGGGGCCGCATCCGGCTGATCCGGAAACGTGCCAAACTCCTGCTCGGCTCCTCCTCCACCCTCAAACTGATCTCTCATCTCCTCCTCCTCAACTGGCGGGGGTGGAACATACGGAGGAGCTGCAATCCTGTTCGCATGCATAGCAGCGAACGTCTCCTTCCAATTATGGTGTCCAGCCATAATGGAGTACTCCTGTAGCCACTCAATCCCCCTACCTGTCCTGCTCTCCCAAGGCATGCCCGCATAAGGCGGACCTCTATGTGTGGGGAAAATGAGACCTCTAGTCATGAAAGCATGAAGTCCTAAAGGTACGGCTGGTATCCGGGTACACGCAGAAAAATCAACTCCCAAACTCCTAGCAAGGTGGGTAACTATCCCACCATATCCAATGTTGCCCTTCCTCTTGTTCTTAAGCTTGCTCATAGTAGCAGCTAAGAGGGTGGCACAGTCAGCTCGGCGCCCATACAGCATAGAGTATAGCAAAAAGAGCTCATCCGTCTTGATCTTTTGGGGCGTCTCCGTCCTAGGGAAGAGACACTCCGAAAGAACACGGTGAGCAATCTTCAAGGCTAAGTGGTACATCAACCTAGCCTTGGTGTCAGCTGGTTGCCAGCGGTCCTCGCTGGCGTAAACCATACCAACTTCCTCCCAAAAATCCTTGGCGTAAATGCCACTAGGAAAACGACCGTTAAAGGTCTCATGGAACCCAAAGAAGGTCCCGAACTCACGAATGGAAAAATCATAGTTTCTTTCCATAAGACGAAAAGAAACGGTCCTATCCACATGACTGTGCTGGAAAGACGTCACAACCTCCCTCGTAATCTCCTCATAAGCGACTTCTCGGATAGCCGAGAAGACAAGTAGTCCGACTCTATCCAAGAGCCAAGTAAGAACCTCAATGATGTTAAGAGGAGCTAGATCCTCTAACAATAAGTACCTAGGTCCAATAACAGCCCTCTCCTGGATCCTCTCGAATGCATCGAGGTGATCCTCATGAATGGTCGGTACTCTAGGGCTAGGAGGTGAGGGTGATGAAGGTGATGATGGAGGTGAAGGGGAAGAGGGTGGTGGTGCTCTAGAGGATGAGGAAGAAGAGGGATTACCCTTCCTCTTCTTGTTCTGATCATTCTTTTTCTCCTTAATCCTCCCTGAAACTCTCCTTAAGAAATCCATTACTATCAAGAATCACGGTTTGTTCTAGCCTTTCCACGGCCATGGTTCTTCCAGGAACCGTGGTTTGTCTGTTTCTTTCGCAAATCTCAGCAAACAACTCTCAAACTCAACAATCAGGCAGCCCTAGTCTAATTCCTTCTAATTTCAATCAGTTCTTTCTAAAATTTCTAACAAAAACGAACCAAATTGACAAAGAACAAGAAGAGTGGAAAAACCTAGGTTTCGGATTTTTAAATCCGAATTGTGCGTTCCTTGGTGAATTTCCGCTCGATTCGTCGCTTGGATCTTGTTGGTGGTTGAATTTGCTTCAATTTGGGAAGAAGAATCATTGAAAACGATTAAGAAACGAGGAATTGGGAGGAAGGGCGTAGATTCGGCTTTTAGGTCGTGGAAGGGGTTATTTTGTGGAGTGATTTTTGTGAAGAACGTGGTTTATATAGTCACAGGCAAAATTTTGAAAATCACGGTCTGTCGGGGTGTTCCACGGCCGTGGAATTGTACGGAACCGTGGTTTTGGTGATTTTTCAAAGGCGTTTGGAAATTACGGTCACTGTAGCTGTCACGACCGTGGTTTAGGCCGTGGAACTCTCTATAAAGCTCCAAAGTCCAAATTTCGTCACTTTTCTTCAACATTATCCTTCCTTTTCCCTTTTCCATCGTTCCTACATCCAAAAACACGAACATACCGGAAGAAATCGAAGGCAAAGCAAAGCGAAAAACGTCTAAACTAAGCTAAAGTATGAATCAAAAACAAAAACAAATTGCAATACCTTGGGTTGCCTCCCAAGAAGCGCTTTGTTTAAGGACCGTAGCTAAACCATTCTCGCACTTATTCGAGTGCGGTAGGCGCGAACTCTTCAGTTTGGAGTTCCGGCGTATACTTCTTGAGTCGTTGGCCGTTCACCTTAAAGCTTCCGCCCGCTTCACCCCATACTTCAACTGCACCATGGGGAAAAATACGCTTAATTAGAAAAGGTCCGGTCCAACGAGATTTAAGCTTACCTGGAAAGAGACGAAGCCTTGAATTGAAGAGGAGAACTTGATCTCCTTCTTTGAAGTCCTTTGGAATGATATGCTTATCATGCCAACGCTTTGCTCTCTCCTTATAGATTTTGGCGTTTTCATAAGCGTTCAAGCGGTGTTCGTCCAGCTCATTAAGGTCTAGGAGACGCTTCTCTCCCGCTTCCTTCATGCTGAAATTCAGCCACTTGATAGCCCAAAACGTCTTGTGCTCCAACTCCACCGGCAAGTGACAAGACTTCCCATACACAAGGTTGTATGGTGTGGTTCCTATGGGTGTCTTGTACGCAGTCCGGTATGCCCACAATGCGTCATCAAGCTTCAAAGACCAATCCTTCCTAGTCTTTGAAACCATCTTCTCTAAGATTCCTTTGATCTCCCTATTTGAGATCTCAACTTGTCCACTTGTTTGTGGATGATAAGGGGTAGCGATCTTGTGAGTAACCCCATACTTAGCTAGAAGAGCTTCAAAGCTCCGGGCAATGAAGTGAGAACCTCCATCACTAATGATAGTCCTTGGCGTCCCAAATCGTGGGAATATGGTCTTGTTAAAGAACTTAACCACCACCATGGCATCATTGGTGGGAGAGGCAATTGCTTCCACCCATCTAGAAACGTAATCTACCGCCAATAGTATGTATTGGTTTCCACAAGAGGATGAGAACGGTCCCATGAAGTCAACTCCCCAAACATCGAAAATCTCCACTTCTTGGATGTTGTTGAGGGGCATCTCATTCCTCCTAGAGATATTACTTGTTCTTTGACAAGCATCGCAGCAAGAAACAAAGGATTGCACATCTCTAAACAAAGTAGGCCAAAAGAATCCATATTGCAATACCTTTGCGCTAGTCTTGTTCGAACTAGCGTGTCCTCCACAAGGTAGTGAATGACAATGGCGGATGACACTTTGCATCTCATCTTCCGGCACACATCGCCGAATGATGCCATCCGGACCTCTCTTAAAGAGGAGAGGATCGTTCCAAAAGTATTCCCGGACATCCTTAAAGAACTTCTTTCTTTGTGCATAGGATAGTCCGGGTGGTATCTCCTGACAAACCAAATAGTTAACAAAATCAGCAAACCATGGTTCGTTACCTTTGGAGATCACGTCGATGCACTCCTCTATAATGTGTAGGTGTTCGTCCGGGAAGGAGTCATCAATGGGTAAATGGTCGTCCTCTAGATGTGTTAGGCGACTCAAATGATCCGCAACAGAATTTTCTGAACCTTTCTTGTCGCGGATCTCAAGATCGAATTCTTGTAGGAGAAGAATCCATCTAATTAGCCTTGGCTTCGCATCCTTCTTTGCAAGGAGGTACCGGATCGCAGCATGATCCGTGTAGACAATCACCTTTGCACCTACAAGATAAGAGCGAAACTTGTCAATAGCATAGACAATAGCTAAAAACTCTTTTTCGGTAGTGGCGTAATTGAGCTGTGCTTCATCTAGCGTCTTGCTAGCGTAGTATATGGCATGGGTTCACCCTTCCTTTCGTTGTCCAAGAACAACTCCTATAGCTACGTCACTAGCATCGCACATAACCTCAAAGGGAAGAGTCCAATCCGGAGGTTGGATAATAGGTGCTGAAATTAGAGCTTGCCGAATTATGTTAAACGCATCCAAACATTCCTGCGAAAACTCAAAAACTGCATCCTTCATCAATAGATTAGTGAGCGGTTTTGATATCTTAGAGAAGTCTTTAATGAAACGTCTATAAAATCCAGCATGTCCTAGGAAACTCCTTATCCCTTTCACCGAAGTTGGGGGAGGAAGATTCTCTATGATCTCTATCTTAGCTTTATCTACTTCTATCCCTCTATTAGAGACTAAGTGACCTAATACGATTCCTTCCTTAACCATAAATTAACACTTCTCCCAATTTAGAACTAGGTTAGTGTCTTCACACCTTTGTAAAACAAGAGAAAGGTTAGAAAGGCAATCGTTAAAAGAGGAACCGTATACGGAGAAGTCGTCCATGAAGACCTCCATGATTTCCTCAATGTATTCGGAGAAGATGGCCATCATGCATCGTTGAAAGGTGGATGGGGCGTTGCAAAGACCGAATGGCATTCTCCTATAGGCAAACATACCCCATGGGCACGTGAATGTGGTCTTCTCCTGATCGTCCGGGTGTATCGGGATCTGAAAGAAACCACTATAACCGTCAAGGTAGCAAAAATGTGAATGTTGTGCTAACCTTTCAAGCATTTGATCAATGAATGGCAACGGGAAGTGGTCCTTCCTCGTTGCATTGTTGAGCTTGCGGTAGTCGATGCACATCCGCCATCCTGTCACGGTTCGGGTAGGAATGAGTTCGTTGTTCTTGTTGGTGATGACCGTCATTCCCCCCTTCTTTGGAACTACTTGAACCGGACTCACCCACTTACTATCGGAGATAGGATAGATGATACCTGCATCAAGAAGTTTAAGAATTTCCTTCTTGACAACCTCCTTCATGTTCGGATTCAACCGCCTTTGAGGTTGTCTTGAAGTTCTAAAATCTTCCTCCATTAGTATCTTATGCATACATAGGGAGGGTTTAATTCCTACTAAGTCCTCAATAGTATAGCCTAAAGCTTTCCTATGTTTCCTAAGGAAAATCATGAGCTGATTATGTTCATCTATGCTTAGATCGGAACTAACAATAACCGGAAAGGTAGAATTAGGTCCTAGAAAAGCGTACCTTAGATGAGTAGGAAGTGGTTTTAGTTCCATCGCTTTCAGAGCTTCCAATGATCCTTGAGGAGCATGTTTCCTTAGAAGTTTCTAAGGGTGTTGAAGGTGTGGGAGAAGAATCAGAAGAAGTTGAAGAAGTGTCTCGATCACCCCTTTCCACGGCCAAAATTACGGGTTCCCCATGTCCTTCACGGCCGTGGTTTAGGGCGTGGAAAGGAAATACGGTTGTCATGTTTTCTCCACGACCGTATAACTCTCTAGAGTGGGACACGGTTTTGTTTGTGAAATCCACGGCCGTGGAATATAGTGTGTGGCCGTGGATTCTCACGTTTTCTGCCTCATCATGGAGTTTTTCAAACTCCACTTCATGCATCTCTTCTTGTGCTTCTAAGGCTTCAATTGCCTCATTGCACTCCTCTTCTTCCCCTACATTTGTTAGACTCATAGTGATAACTTTTTGTAAAGGATCGTTAAAGAGAATTGCGCTTACCTCCTCCCTAGACAACCCTTCTTCATCTTGGATATTGAATATATCCTCATCAAAGATTGGTTCCTTCACTAGAGTGGAAAGAACGAACTCTACTTTCTCTTCTCCTATATCAAAAGCGAGTCTCCCATTCTTGCAATCGACTATGAAGCCGGAAGTTGCAAGAAACGGTCTTCCGAGTATGATCGGGACCGGACTATCTGCAGGAATGTCAAGCACGACAAAATCAATGGGGACAAAGAATTTACCTAGCTTGACCGGGACGTCTTCTACAATACCGACGGGGTGAGTGATGGATCGATCCGCCATGTACAACGTCATCTTCACCAGTTTAGGGTCACCTAAACCGATCTTCCTGCACAATGCAAGTGGTATGATGCTCACACTTGCTCCTAAGTCACATAATGCATCGTATGTGACATCTCCCACTCCTATGGGAATGCAAAATGACCCCGGATCCTTCAGCTTTGGGGGCATTTTCTCCTTCATGGTCTTGATGAGATCCGAAGAATCCGAACTCATCTTAACCTCACCGAAATCTTCTAGCTTCCTCTTGTTAGAGAGGAGTTCCTTCAAGAACTTGCCATAAGCCGGCATACCTACAATAGCATCAATAAAGGGTATATTAATATGCAGCTTACTCATGAGTTCTATGAACTTACCAAATTGTTTATCTAGACGCGCTCTCGCTCTAGATTGAGGGAATGGTAGGGGAGGTTTGTAAGCCGGAGGAGGAACGTAGACATCTCCCTTCTCCTTCCCCTTCTCTTTCTCCTTGTCCTTTTCTACGGAGACTTCAACAAACTTAGGCTGCGGATCGGTGGTAGTCACTCCACTCCTAGTTGTGATTGCCATCACCCTTCCCTTAGGGTTGTCCTCCGTCTTTCCTGGAAGTTTCCCTTGATTCCTAGGAACTTCCTCCGCATGGCTGAACAATTGGTTCTCTAAAACCTTTTGGGCTTTATCAACCTTAGAGATTTGATCATCAACCTTAATGATGCGGTTCTCCAATCCTTGTAGCTTTCCCAAGATTGTTTCCAACATGGGATCGGGCTTCTCCTTCCCCGAAGTGTTTCCTCCATTAGATGATTGCCCCTGGCTTTTCAAAGGAGTAGAGGAAGAAGAGGGTGGAGTTAGTGAATTAGAATTGGAAGAATAAGAGTTATCGGAATTTTGTTGATTGGAGCGCCAATTGTTGTTATTGGAACCCCTATTGTTGTTCCAATTGTTGTTCCGGTTGTTGTTGTTTCCATTCCAATTGTTCCGGTTATTGTTCCGGTTATTGTTGTTGTTGTTGCGGTTTGTGTTATCACCGCCATTGTTGTTGTTGGCCAAGTAGCCAACGTCCTTTCCTTGTTGCTTTGGAAAGTTAGTCTTGATAGCTTCTTTCAACTCTTTAATCTCATTGTTGAGAGAAAAGATTTGAGTTTGAGCTTCATGTGTGAGCTTTGCTCCTTGCTCCACACGATTTCCCTCCACTTTCCGGTGGGAATACTTCTCTATGACTCTTGCTTGCTTCTCAATGAAGTCCCAAGCGTCATCTTCCCTCATGTCCATGAATGTACCACATGAGAGGGATTGGAGCTTGAATTGTGTCTCCACATCCAGCCCCTTATAGTAAATCTCCAGCAAGGCAAGTTTGGATATGCCATGATGAGGGCAATCCAAAAGCAAATCCTGAAACCTTTCCCAAGATTGAAACAAACTTTCGTTAGATCTCATGGAAAATGCATTGATCTTACCTCTAAGTTCCGCCGTTTTGGATGGCGGAAAGAATTTGGTGAGGAACTCCGCGGAAAGGTCTTCCCACGTGTCTAGTTTCCCACTAGGAAGAGCTTGGTACCAAGACAACGCTTTCCCCTTTAAAGAGAAGAAGAAAGGCTTGAGCTTATAGTTGTTGGTAGTAGCATTCTTCGGCCTCATTGTCTCCATCATACACTCAAAGTTTTGCAAGTGTTGGTGTGGAGATTCACCGCTCGTCCCGCCAAATTAGTTTTGGCGAACAAGAGTAATAACTTGAGGGTTGAAGCTAAACCCTTGTACATCTTCAGCGTCAAAATTCACGCCCAAACGGCGTGGTTGCTGTGTTGGATCCATTCTTTGGCCAAGAGTTCTTGGCTCATCATCCACACGTTCGATCCTCGCATTCCTAGGTGGAATGCGGCGATTAGCAGCTCCCCATGGATGGAAAGGATTTACATTGTTCGTGGGATCAATTTCCTCTAGTGGTGGCATGGAAGAATCGCTATCATCAGCGGATGAATGACTTCTTCTTCTTGATCTTGATGCCCTTCTTGAGGATTTCTTGCTTCCCTTATTCTTAAGGTTGCTTAGTTCTATCCTCATCTGGAACATCATATACTTTAGATCGTTAACTTGAGATTGATGACGATCCATTTCATCCCGGCGGATATTCTCATTCCATTGGAGTTGAGCTTCTTTTTCCGCCAACTCCGCTTGAAGATCACGTTCTTGTTCTTCAGCCATCTTCTTTTCCTTGCGCTTTTGCCTTAGAGTCTTCTCAAGCTCTTGATCAAGAGGTATGAGATCCTCGGTGTTCCTAGACCTGCGTATGCACTCAAAGAAATATCAAATAACGAGAGCAAGCTCCCAAGCTTGACAACCGGCAACCGAATTCGGCCGAAACCAAATCCCCGGCAACGGCGCCAAAAACTTGTTCGCCCCTAAACGTGCGTGCAAATAAGCTTTAATTATAAAACTAGAATCAAGCAAGCGAACCCGCAGTGTACGGATCGATATAGTTAAGCAAGAATTCCAGAGTATCGAACACAGGGATTTGGGTGGGAACAAATTCAATTGCAGATTATCAAGCGAGTAAATATGAGATGCTTTGCAAATATTGGGAAAACAACAATCCTAAAGATCCAAGTATCCAGCTGTGGCAATCGATTCAAGATATACTTAATGATATAAAGACAGAGTTGGGATATGCAAAGGTATGCTAATGTAAGGTAATCGTACGATGAAGTTCCAAAAACCTTATATAACTCACCTACAAGACACTCTCTATAAAGGTTGTTGAGGCTTCAGTATAGAAAGGTTCTAAAGGTAAGAATTAATGTCAAATACCCAAACTTATAATCCAAGGATCAAGACTAACTTAACCGATTAAGGTTATGACAGTCACAATCGAGGTAGAGGTTGTTGAGGCTTCACTACCACCTAGAAAAGGCAAGCCTAAACTAAGTTAAAGCAAATCTTTAACTTTGGATTGAAGTAAAAGCAGGTTCGTAAACTTAAGGGAAATTACGGGTGGATCTTGAGATTCCACGGTCGTGGAACTCAAGAACAAACTGTGATTTAGGGTTCGTCGACGACTCTCTCTAACTCTCAGGGTCTAATCTGTTTACGATCGATCTATCATCATCTAAGCCACAACTATCAACCCTTCACCTTAGAATTGTTAAGGGTTTTTAGCCAATAACAGTCATATTGATATTAAATTCAAGAATTAAAAGATTGAAAGATGAAAACTTCCGAAAACTTTCAATAAACTTCAAATCAATCTCAATGTCACAACCAAGAACAAATATTGTCACAAGATTCGGAATAGAACAAGTGAATACAATCGTAGATAAGAAGGAAGAATGGGATGTCAATCCGTCTTCTAAATCAAACCTAAACAAGAAGAGAAATCTTCTTGCGAACAATCTTCCGAATCTTCGATCTTCCGTCAATTCGGAAATCTCAACAGCAATCTCCACCAAAGTGCGAGATTAGGGCAAATCTCAGCGTAAACGTAGGATGCGTCTATGCGTAAGCGAAGGTGTAAGCAGAGGTGACGGAATCTCTCTTCGTCCGTCTTTTTATAGGGCAAGATAAAATATCGGCCCGGCCCAATCTTCTAAAAGATCGTGGCTTAAAGTGTGGCGAAAAGGATCGTCAAGATCACGGTCGTGGAAGGTTCCACGACCGTAATTTAGAGCGTGGAAATCAACACGGTTTGAACACATGATTCCACGACCGTAAAAGCTTCTGGAATGAACCACGTTTTCTGACCATGGTTCCACGGCCGTGGAACTGAACGTGGAATGTAGCACGGCCGTATTTTAGAGCGTGGTTTAGGGCAAGAACGTGATTCTTCCCTAGCCTCGTGCATTCTCCAAGTTGAACTCCTTTTTGCTCCTAAGAATGCCCTCAATCCATGGACATGTCAAACCTCTTCATCTTTGCTCAATTCCGTTCGGAAATGGCTCTCAATCACCTATAATCAACATAAAGCTTGTGTAGACATCCATATCGACAATATAGGCAAAATAGCTCACAAATGCATCAATGCTCAATCAAAGACTATCAATATGAATCAAATACACTTAGAAAACGTGCCTAAAATATCACAATATTTCATGCTAACAAGTCTCCTCCTATAATAAGAGGGCCCGAGATTGTTGTCAATTCCTTATCCAAGTCCCTCGAAAAAGACTTCTTCTTAATGTAATTCGGAGAAGCATAGACAACGATCAAACTAAAGCTCTTCACCCCTAAAGCAACCTTGGCATGAATAAAACATTTGCTGCTATTGATAATGGTCAGCTGCAATATGTCACTCTTCCACAACAGCCAAATACCTCCCTCAAAGCCTACAGCTTCAACACGGAAACAACCGGTGAAATTCAGGCGGTCACAAATCTCTTGCGCCTTCTTTCCCGAAGTACGTGGTTCAAAGATAGCAAGAATATCGACTTTGTGGGGGCTACACAAATACTTTATGGCACGTCGGAACCCATTCTTACAAGCTCCGAACACATTCCAAAATAAGCAATTTATTATAACAAAAATGAATAGATGGAGAGGGAAAGCAAGAGGACTTATGGGTCAATAGTTCCACCCTCCTGCTGACACGATTCATTGGTATCTTCTACCATCGAAACTACCTCTACAATCGACTGCTGGACTGGGGAAGAGATTCCAGTCATGTCGCTGGGTTTATCCGGTATGGCATTCTCGTGGGTGGGATCACTCCCATTGTTTCGTATAGTATCCTTAGAAACATCTCTTGTGATAGTATTAACCATGGGCATTGTTAAGGGGATATTTTCATGGCTGTTGGGCGTCACGGTTCCAGTCATAGGATTACAATGGACCAAGCTCAGGCTGGTGCTTACCCTCCTCTCTGGACTATGTAACATCCCGTAAAATTGTCATCCCACATCATTTGAATGGGGATTTGTGATTGACTTATAAGCATGGGTTGCAACCTATGTCAACAAGAATTCTTCTTTTCCAGTGGTAGAGTGAGGACAAATAACTCTGGAGTTAAGCGTGCTTGTGCGGGAGCAATTTCAGGATGGGTGACCTCCTGGAAAGTTTTCTCCTCGAGCATGGTTGGCATGGGGACAGCGCCCCTAAGACCTCGGGTCTTACAGACTACACTACCGCTGACGTTTCAGCGTCACTGTGTCCTGCTGATTGACCTCCGCTTTTTTGGCTCTCCATGTTGTCCGTCTGGCCGCATTCTTCACTTTGTTTATACTCTTCTTTTTTTCTTTAGTATCGTTACCTTCTGTTTCAGTGACGGTTGCTACAAAGACGACGGGCTAGGACTCCACCAATTTCTCCGCCGCAATGCTAGATGAGTGGATTGTAGTTATATTGATTTCTGGATCCGTAACTCTTTGTGGCCCTTCAACCTTTGTTTGTGTATTGGGCTCGGTGTTGATAGTGGAAGCCTTGTTGGACTCAATTAATTGATCCATATTAGATAAGCCCACAATCTTTGTCTCTCGAACAGGTGTCTTTCATTTATCCTGATTGATGAAATACTTCCCTTTTTTATTCTGATTTTTATAATTGTTGCCATGCATGGTATTATTGCCTACCCTAATTACATTGATTGCAGGTCCCGTTTTAGATCCAGTAATATTCTTACCTTTTTCAATCTTACCATGACGAGCAACCAGCATCCAAGGTCCGTAGCCGGCATCTTCGATCGGAATCGGAGTATCCGGGTACGTGATCGGAGCTTGCTTACTGATCTGAGAATCACTCGTTGTCCCTTCGGTAGCAGCCTTTTCAGTATTCGGTTCCATTTCCCTATCTTGATCTACGTGAGACTCACCGTTTTTGCAGTGGGACGTGTAATGTCCATATCTCCCGCACTTAAAGCAGATCACCTCCAACCCTTCATACTCAATCGAACATCGTTTTCCAATGATGAAAATCGCTTTTTTTAACGGTCGATTGAGATCTATTTCTATACAAACTTGAACAAATCTCCCTCTGTGAAAGTGCAACGTCTTTGGGTCTATAGTAACCGGCAATCCAACTCCCTCAGCCATCTTCCAGATTATAACTTCATGGTACCATTGCACGGGTAACCCTGTAATTTGGACTCAAATCGAAGCTGAAGTAATAGGTTTGGAAGTGACAAAATCAGGTGACCATCTTCTCATGATTAAACATATTCTGAACATAACCCATGGGCCACCTGTAAGTATCATCATAAGATCGTTTTCACTACGAAATCTGGCTAGGAAGTAGTTGTTATCCAAATCAATAAGTTGCATATTCTCTCCACATTTCCAAAGTTATCTGATCTTTCTCTCCATAACTGGAAAAGCGATCGGAAATCCCAAAACTTTGAACACAATGGATTTCCTCCACCTTGCTTCCAAATCTTGAGTAGCCTCCTTATCAATAACGATGACCGGGTCTCCATCTTGCCCGTAAGGATAGCTAACAGAGATTTTATCAATAAGGGACTCTTTAGACAACCTATCCGTGCTAACAGGGACATATTTACTCCCTCTAACACTTTACTCCAAGACCGAGCGACCGGATTAGTAGGGGTAGGTACAACTGGACTCTGGGTAATACTAATGCCATTGTTAACTTGGGCAGTTTCATTCGTCGAGGTAGGAGTAGGGCTTTTATTGCTCACCTTTACTACCCCACTAGTTTGTGCGTCCGTTTATTGTGGGATTCCTGAAACTTCACCCATCACATAATCAATATGCTCACCAATTGCTGGTCCAACAACATCCATAATCACCAACGGAGCGGTCTCCTCCACCATATTCAAAACCGGAAAAGCTCGAAAGCACCGCCGATCGAACCTTTTTTGCAATTAGGTCAAAGAGAGCTTTTTCTAATTCCATTTTTATGTGAGACTATTACTCACATAAAATGATAAAAATTACCAAAAACCCTATTCTTGCAAACACTAAAGAATATGACCATTGACAAGGCCATGACAAGCCCATGACGAGACCAGGACAAGGCTAGTTGAGACGAGTTCCTTGGGCAAACTCAAGCCAACCTACCTCCGTATGCCTTCTAACCGGCCCAGCAATGAATCATGCCTAGCGGACCTCCTTCTTCAACTCACGTGCAGCCCAACAGTTCCCTAGATGAAAAAAGCCTAGCGGGCTAACAACCTCTCCACCACCCAGGAGTTGCACGCCACCGAAGCCCAGCCAGGAAAGAATTGCTAGTTGCCCTGGAACGTACCCAGATTCTCTCCCAAGATCGGGCATCACAAACCATGAGGGGAGCTACACCCACTTACCGTCCCTCAGTGGAAGTGGGAGGATATCTCTATGGATTTCGTTACCGGTTTGAGACCGAGTAGAGGTTTTGATGCTATCTGGGTCATAGTGGATCGACTGACAAAGACCGCACATTTCATTCCGATCAAGGAAACATGGCCGCTGAGTCGATTGGTAGAGGAGTTCACTAGACAAATAGTGAGACTTCATGGAGTACCTAGGACTATAGTCTCTGATAGAGACGGACGGTTCACATCGAGGTTTTGGCAACAGATTCATGTTGCCCTAGGTACGAGTCTACATTTCACAAGTGATTATCATCCTCAGACATATGGTCAGTCCGAGCGGACCATCCGGACTCTGGAGGACATGTTGTGAGCCTGCGTGTTAAACTGGGACATGTGTGACCAGATCACCTTCCCTTAGTGGAGTTCTCATATAGCAACAATTGGCACGCATCGATCAGGATGGCTCCTTATGAGGCTTTGTACGGGCAGAGATGTCGTACACCATTGTGTTGGGATGAGCCGAGTAGTGCTAGCGGAGTAGCAACTGAGCAGATTCAAGATGACATGGCTCGAGTAGCAGTGATCCGAGAGCGGATGTTAGCAGCGCAGAGTCGACAGAAGTCTTATGCAGATAAGAGGCGTAGACCCCTGGAGTTCAGAGTTGGAGATCAGATTTGGTTGAGAGTATCGCCGACACGAGGCGTCGGACGTTTCGGTGTCAAGAGAAAGTTGAGCCCCAGATATGTCGGACCGTTCGAGATTCTTGAGCAAGTTGGAGAGGCAGTATACAGACTTGTTTTGCCACCGAGACTCGAGGGTGTTCACCCAGTCTTCCATGTGTCTCGGTTACGGGAGTGCATACCATACCCGAGACACATCGCCAGTCACGAGTACCTAGTGATCGAGCCATACCACACGTTCGTAGAGCACCCGGTGGCTGTCTTGGAGCGTAGTACGAGATGCTTGCGTTCGAAGGACATACCGATGATGAAGATTCACTAGTCAATGCGAGGAGTTGATGAGGCGAATTGGGAGAGAGAGGATAGTATCCAGAGGAACTATCCGGAGTTTTATGTTGAGTTGGATACACCGTTAGCGTAGTCGTTTTGTTTGGTTTTTACTTTGTTGTGTTGCATACCCTTTTTATGACGTTTGAGTTACGTGCCCCGAGTGGGAATATATGAGTTCAGTTCTATTTTTGTGTGCTATTGTGATCGTTGGGCTTTTGCAAGTTTCAGGACGAAACTTCTTTATAGGGGGATCTGATGTAAGACCCCAGTCTTTCGCCTTCACCGCCCCCGCGATGAAGTGTGCCGCCCCTACGGCAGGCCGCACCCGCGGAAGGTTCAGCCGCCCCTGCGGCTAACTACAGATCGCGCCCGATCTTTCTTTCGTTTGTTTTATCTTCTTTCCATAGATAGAATATCCGATCTTCTATCTATGGCCGGCTTCTTATCTTATTATTAACCCAAACGTCCTTCCTTCTAGAGGTGGGTCCGGTTCAAACCAAACCGCCGGTTTGACCAAACCGGCGATTTAGGTCCGCCGGTTTGGTTGAACCGGGGGTTTACGGTTTAGGTTTAGATTTGGCTCTCGGCCAAGCTTAAACCGGCGGTTAAACGGTGGTTTAACCGCAGGTTTGGACCTTTTTTATTTTTTATTTTTTTAATTTTTTAAGCCTAAACCGGCGGTTTGGCAAAAAAAACAGTTGGCATTGCCAACGGCTCTTTGGCCCACAACGGCTATAAGCCGGTGGGCCCCACTTCTCAACGGCTCTTAGAGCCGTTAGGGTTTTTTTTTAGTTTGTTAATATTAGTTTAATTAAAAAAAATCATACCCACAATTCCTATAAATACCATACAATTCTTCCATTTACCTCACACCAACATTCTCATCTATCTACTACTACTCTCAATCTCCATCTCGTATTCTCGATCTTTCAATCAAGTCAAATGGCAAACCCGGATCACTCAAGCGACTACGACTTCCGAGTCCCGCTTTCTTTCCTAGCACACAAGAAAGCGAGACTCAAATGCCGGATTCGGAAATGCCACAAGTTCCACAAGGTCAAGGTGAAGGGCCATTCCGACAAGCTCCTCCACCGAAAATGCTCACCTCCGACATATTCACGAAGCATTACAAGAAGGGTCCGGTGGTGGATGATCATTGCCAAGTTACGTGCAATTATTGTCCGAAGGTGTACAAGTGGAAGGCGAAGGGCGGATACGGGACTTTGCAAACCCACATGCAAAAGAATCATCCGGAGAAGCTCGGAATATCACGGGGACAAACACAATTGTCCCACGGGTTTGTATCTTCTTCCTCTCAATCTTCTTTATTTACTTATAATTATGTTCATGAATCTTTAGGATTAGCCATCTTAATTGCATCCGAAACTTTTCCATTTCTTATGCGGAATCTATTAATGTAAGAAAATATAACGCTACTTTTCTTCAACCGGCTTATAAACCAACTTTTCGTAAACAAGTTTCGAAATTAATTTCTCAATCTTATGAACAAAAGAAACAAAATATTCTTACTATCTTACAATCTTTTTCGCATCAAGTTTCAATTTGTAGTGATATTTGGAGTACTTTATGACAAAAACATTTTAACTTGGGCATGACTTTACATTTTATCGATAATGATATGTACTTGCATAAATTTGTTATTGCATTTCGCCATTTTAATGAAAGACATACTTTCGTCAATATTGCTAATTTAATAAGAACGGTTTTATAAGAATTTAATTTACAAAATCGAATTTTTTCATACTCATTTGATAATGCTTCATCTAACACCCGCACCGTAAACAATTTGGTGGGGAATGCGGGTCAACTTATAAAAACACCTTTTACTCACCAAAGATGTTAATGTCATATATTAAATTTATGTGTCCAAGATGGCCTAAAAGTTTTACATGAAATGTTAGAACCTATAACCGACGTAATTGAACATATTTGGCATTCAACCGACTTAAGAAGAAAATGGAGATCAACTTGTATAGAAAACAAAAGTTCCTCTGATTGCTTTTTCAAAAGATATTGGAACTCGTTGGAACTCAACCTATAAACTACTTAGTCAATTTCTTCGTTATAAAGATGTTTTACAAGAATTTTCCTCACAATTTATTTCTTGGTCTATTTTAGATGACGAAACTACTTGACAAACTTGTTTTGATATTTGTAGTGTTTTAAAAGTACGTATTTAGTGATTCTACTAATATGTTGAGTAATGTTTACATTCCAACCTCTTGTAGTTTTTTAGAAATAGCCATAAATGTTGTCGAAGCTTTACAAACCGGTTTAGATTTAGAATCACTTAAATATGCGGCAACCGAAATGAAAACAAAATGGTTAAAATATTATGATGACATTCCCCTAGTTTATCTTATTGTCTCCGTTTTCGATCCTAGACTAAAAATTGATGGTGTTACGGAATTTTTAAATGCTTATTATGAATGTTTAGGTTTATCTTTTATTAAGAACGTTAATTCTATTACTAATAATATTCGTGTTGAAATTGGTAAATTACTTCCTTTATTTGAAACAAGTGCTAGTGCTTCTTCCCAATCAACTCCCCCACCCTCTTCTTCTTCTTCTTCTTCGTCTTCTTCTTCTTCTTCTTCTGCTTCTATTCTTTCTAAAGCTAAACAAATTTTAGCTAAAAGAACGAAAACACCTAGACATTCATCCGCAAGTGCGGAATTTGAAGATTATCTAACAACTCCTTTTAGTTTTGATGGTGAAATTGATAGTTTTCAAGTTTTAGAATATTGGAAGAAGATGGCCTCAAAGTATCCAACATTGACCAAGATTGTGCAACAATTTATGGCCGTCCCCGCATCAACGGTGGCCGTGGAGCAAGCTTTTAGTCAAGGAGGAAACATGCTAAGCTACAAGAGGAGTCAATTGAAGCCCGATAAATTGGAGGCTCAAGTATGTGTTCAAGATTGGATAAGGGCGGAGAAGAGGCAACAACGGAATGCACCCGTTTATAACTCAAAATCGGATTCCAACTCCGATGATCCGGCCACTACTTCCGAGTCCGAGGCGCAAAGGTAAGGGGGTAACGAAAACAACTCGGACGTCCGAAAAAAGGTAAGCAAAGGTAAGAGAACTACGTAGGCTTTGATTCCTCTTATACCCAAGAGGATACGTAGGCAACCGGGAAACCGGTTCAAGCCCTCTCCTTCTTTTTTTTTTTCAATTACTTCTATTCAAAATAAAATTGTAATGTAATTAAAAAAAATTGAATGTATAAAAAAATGAGTATTCTCTTTCATGTATTTTAGTTAGTATTTTTATTTTAGTTGCTTTCTTTTATCGTAGTTAGTACTTTTATTTACTTAGTAATTATTTTATTCAAAAGCTGATGTAATAAAAAAAAATTTGGATGTATAAATAAATGAGTTTACTTTGTTGTAATTATTTTACTTGGTCTTTTTTATTTTACTTGCTCTCTTTTATTTACTTAGTAATTCTATTAAAATGCTATTGTAATAAAAAAAATTCAATGTATAAATTATAAAAAGATAGTTATGTAAAATTCCAATCTACAAAACTTTACTAAAAATTAAAAATGTACAAAGATTAACAAATGCATAATTTTGGTATTAATTTAATAATGTAAAGTTCCAAATTCCAATCTACAAAAATTTACTAATTTAATATAAATTTTAAATGTACAAATTTTTTTTAATTTACTTATTTAGTAATTTTATTTACTTACAAAAATTAATAATGTATATTTTATTTTTTTTATAACTAAAATAACTATTAACTTACTTATTATTATTGTTTTTTTTTTAAATTCATGTGCCAAACCGCCGGTTTAGGATAAACCTAAACCGGCGGTTTTGTATTGGCCGGTTTAGGTTTAGGTTTGCAACCCACCACTACTTCCTTCTATCTTTTCAGCCCGTCTCTATATATTCCCGCATTTTCCTCCTTTTTCCCGTTTCTTGCTTATGTTTCTTCAAACCCTTGAGAGTTGCAACCGTCACCTTGCTTCATGCGACCTTGCTGAACGTGTAAGTTCATCTCTTTTGGTTTTTTCATCATGTTCATATAGTTGATGCATGTCTTCTCCTTCTGTTTCGTTTTCTTCTTTTGTTCTTCCCTTTCTTCTTCTCCAATAATCAAGTTTGAACCTTGATTCTTGTTTGCATCCAGTTGTTGATATGTTGTTGTTCTCAGGCTCTTATGGTTGAGTCTTGACGTGGTTGGATCAAAGGTTCGAGCTTTGGATCCCTTGCTGAGAAGTTTTTGTCGAGAGAGACTCCGATAGTGTTTTGTCACGATTTCCGCCCCCGCACCTGCACAGAGTCGCCTATAAAATCCGGAATTTTTATTCCGTCTATTTCCGTTATAAAATAGATCTCGATCAGTTGACCCATATCCGTCTACTTAGTTAGACATATTATTATAGGATTTATCATTTTATGTAGATTCCTTCACATAAAATGATAGAATCTTTTATATAGTTTATCATTTTATGTAGATTACTTCCGCATAAAATGATAGAATTCTGAGCCGATCTTAAAACTATAATAAACTCCCTATCCGCCTAGTCCGTATATTTATATATCGGGATCTTGTCCAGCCAGAAACTCGTTAAGTTAAGGAGCCAGTCGCAGCCCAGTTTAGCCCATTTGTTAACCGATATTTCAGCTCCAACGGATTCAATTTTTGCAGCCCAGTTCTTACCTTATTTCCCCAGCCCAGTACAGCCAGCCCAGCAACTCAGAAACCTACCCAACAGCTTGCCAAGGAGCCCAGCTTCTCAGTCCAGCAGCCGCCTGCTGCTTCTTCCAGTCCAGCGTCCGTCCAGCCCAGAAGAGCTGCTGTTCCAGCCCAGCGCCAGCTTGCCAGCTTCAGCCCAGGAAGGAACTGCTGCTTCACCTTCTTCAGCCCAACAGCAATCCGTGCCCAGCTAGGAGGAGTTAATCAACAACATTTATGGCCCTCTTAAAATAAAACGTAACAGCTGCAAATTTGAGGAGGAAATTCCGTTTTGTTCAGCCTACAGTCACGCATACAGCTGCTCACCTTCCTCCCATTTCACGTCCACATTCAGAAGCCACATTTCCCTCTCCTGCTGATCGAAATCTCCAACGTAACTGCTCTTCCTCACGTTCCAGCCAGTGCAGGCTTGGCGCCAGCAACGTTCCACCCTCGGCACACAGCACTTCTGCACAAAAACCTTCTGCACGTAACAACCTTGCTCTCTCCTGAAACCGGACGGAAGATCACTGTCCAGCCAGAAAGGACCCGATCTAGCCTTCTGTTGCACAACCGAGCCAGCGACAAGTACTCAGCCCCTATAGTCGTCTGGACATCAAGCAGCTCCACATCTCCTCGAAAGGCTAGACTTTCATCGGCTACGGATCTCCCTCTGCGTAAGCAACCGTCTTGGTTCACTTTTCCGTTTCTGCTTCTAATCCTAACCCGGCCTTCCCCTTTTATACAGAAGAGACGAACTAGAGTCGTTGTGGAACAACAGTAGACCGAACCACGTCTAATCTCAGCCCAGTAACGGTTGAAGAGGTGAGTCCTCTCTTCTGCAGTCCAATTCTCGTCTCTAGAAGTTATTATATAATCTTATGTATGCATACCCATTTCCTTAATGTTAGACTGATGAACTGCTGTAATTCGACCTTGAGCATAGTTAAAATAGTGATAAGTAGCTGCTGAAAGTTATACATAAAATGATAGACATAAGGGCTGCTGTAAAAGTGAATTTTATTCCTTCAGCTTCTAGGTTATAAACAGCCTATCTTGTCGGTCAATTATTGAACGTTTGGATAAAGATCCACCGTTAAATTTTGGATATGTTGTGGATGGATATATGTAGTTTAGCATATTAAAATTGAGAAGAAATGAACGGTCGGATTGAAAGTTATGAACTCCCGAAGTTAGGTAGTTGAGCAGTTTTGGTAAACTTAAGTTTTTGGCTAAGTATAGGAATATTGAGTGAAGTAGCCAACTTTGTGAATTATTATAGAAATTAATGGCTGAACAGTTTAGAGAAATTTTTCCTCCTAAGGTTAGATAGAACCTCATAGATGATCTAGAGATTTAATTCGGAATTATTATAAGTTGTTAAGAATTTTATATTTAGAACCGAAGTTAGACCTTTACAATTCTTCCGGAAAATAGAAACATAGGAAAAATGTCAGTTTGGAACCAAATAAAATTTTAGGAGTTAGAATATAAATTTAGAACCTCAAATAGGAGTTTAGACATGAATTTTAGGGTTTTCGAGAAAATCGGAACCAAGGGTAAAATGGTCATTTTACCCTAAACTAATACTGTAACTAGTATGTCTTAATACCTTATTCGATCTTAGAAGTTTTAGACTTCTATCTACGTGAGAGTGTGCTAATACACTTATCGCCTTTGACAGGCAACTGAGTGGTTACAGTTTACAGAGCGAGTGGTTTATAAAGAGTCGAGCGTTATAACAGGTAAGTCCTTTGGGCTTACTTAGCTGACTGCTAAATATGAGTATAAATGATGATGGTGGTGTGTGATTGAAATGTTTAGAGAGATAGGTTGTGATATATAATTACCGACCTATATTTTGGCCTAAGAGTAACGGGCGGTGGCATTCTGCTCAGTAGCTGGCTGGCGCTGGGGGTTTCTTTCGGGACTAGTCCATACATGGTTTGTAGTGATGCTACCAATGGAAGTCAGCTAGACCTACACCAGTTGGATAAGGAACGGAGGCGAGGACTAATAATAATTCTCGTGCCACAACTTAAATTGAATAATGTGAATCATTTAAATAATAGATAATAAACGGTTGAGTGCCAGCATGATGTGTGTTTACTTTTGTTTCTGCGTGTGTTTGTGCTGTTATCATTTTGCTTATATTTGGATAGTTAGCTAACTGTTGATATGTTGTTTAGATTTGACACAGGTTAGAGCAGATGCCGAGTGATCCAGATGGTAGTGGTCAGCCGGGGTGTCGTACTTTAGGACGTTTTTCAGTTTCTGCATTTGTGGGTTTTACAGTTGAACATTGTTTCCTTTCGTACTTTGTTATATTCCGTTTTCCGGCTGTAGTCGATCTGGTCACATTCATGCATTATTAAGAACTATTTTATGATTTCTGATTTTCCTTATCTGTGCCTTGTTGTAAGATCTCGTTAAGTTGTTGTCAAACTAAGGTCGGGACCCACTGTGCGGTCCTAACCAGTAACTCCCTGAGTTGTAAAATTTGGGGTGTTACATCGCCCCTGCGTCTCTGTCACGTGCCGCCCCTGTGCCTCTGTCAAGCCGCCCTGCGGTTTCTTCTGCAGTAACTCCCGTTCTTGTGAGTTGCTTCCTTCCTTGCTTTCCTTGTTCCTTTTCTGGTTCTTATGGTTGTTCCTTGCCCCTCTGAGTATGTTGTAAGACTAGGGTTGAGCCCTTAGCTTGTGGAGATCTCTTAGAGATCATTGAGACTAGAAGTTATAGACTTCTAGCAACCGTTTAGTTCATAATTCGTGATGCTTGTGTTAACAGGTTTTCCTTGCTCCCTTCCTGAGGGAAACTGAGCCGTCTCTGGGTTGGTTTTTGAGCTTTGAGTTACCTTCGAGTGAGGTAATTCCCTTGGACTTACTTAGCTTCATTCCGTATATTGGTTTGGGTGTTTTGGTTTGGTTGCGTTGTTTATCATGTGTATAACGGATAACCGGAATAGGATTCACCCTTTATAACCTTAATTGTCCCAAGTGTATTATAATCGGGCGGTGACCACTTGTCTAGTTCTACAGGAGACTAGAATGTGCTCTTGCAACCCAGGCCCGTAGGTAACGGATAGTACTGATCTATTATTATTCGTATACGGAAGCGGAGGCGAGTTTCGGGAGATTCTCCTGTGACAAAAGGAGTTGAACTAGTAATGAATAACGTTAAGAAAGATAATAACCGGTTGTGTGCAAGCATGTTATGTGTTTATTTTACCTTATGTGTGTTTGTGTCTTTACGCTCTTCCTGGTATCTAGAATGTTAGCTAACGGTTTATACCGTCGTTGTAGATGTTCTGCAGGTTCAGGATGTTGCTGAATGATCCGGATGGTGTGGTCAGCCGGGGTTCCCGTACATTATAGGACGGGATCGGGTTTATGTTTTGTTGTTGCTTTTCCTTTTTGTTTTGAACTCGGCTGCGAGTCTTGTACGCTTTCTTTTGTTTAAACCGTTGGTTTTATATTGAGTTTTGGTTTTCATTCGTTTGTGTCTTGTTGTAATATCTGTTGTGTTATTGCTACTCTGAGGGTCGGGCCCATTGTGCGGTCCTAGCCCGTAGCACTTCGAGTTTCCAGAACTTGGGGTGTTACAGCTTTCAACTCTTCTCCTGGGAATTGTTTTAATTCATTTATGTATTTTGACTTTTATCTTGAGTCTTACCCAACTGTTTGATTTTGAACCTTTATGTGATTGTCATTCGAGATGACAATTGGAATCATTGGTTTTTACTATTTATGTTTACCAATAAAAGTTTTTTCTTCTAAAAAGCATGAAGGAATTCTTGTATGGATTTTTGACGTTGTAGCGATCCCATTTTGGAGAATTGCAGATTTGCTTTTACCAAATTGTTAGAATTGTGCCCTTATGTTCATGTTCTTATAATGTTTAGTTCATAATTTAAATATTATACTTTATAAACATATAATATAATATATTTACACAAATAGTTTGTTCTATTTATACAAGCTGTTTATTTTTAAGAGTAAAATATCATATTTTTATAATTGTATTAACTACTACTTACAAATTATAATAGACCGGAGAGCAGTGTGTACTGTAGCTTTGGACAAAATATTTGTATACATTTTTAGTATGAAACTACCGTAAACCTCAAAAACGACATAATGAGGGAAAATGACAAAGAAAAATATTTAGAAGTAGAAACAACTGTCGAAACAATGAGAACTAAACAAGAATGTGAGGGATCCATCGAAGAAGATTATTCTTCTTCCCTTTTATCAAAAGAAAGGGAGGATTCGGACAATATCAATGAAACGGAAAGGATCTGAGTGAATGAAAAATACAAAAACAAATCATGAATTTCAATTTCACTTAAAAGAAAAAGATAAATATTTTTTTCTCATTTTAGAAACCTCTTATAAGTCTACTTTTTGACTATAAACGGTGAAATCACCCATTGCTATAAAAACATATTTCATAAATAAGGACAATAAATTGTGTTAATTAAATGTAAAATACACAAAATATCGTAATCAAAGAAGCAATTAATACTATATTTTATTTAAACTAACTTCAAATATTCATGCATGATTTTCGATGCTATAATTCATCTATACCATAATTTTCTTCCTATAGTTAGAGGCTTCTTTTTTTCCTCCTTTTCTAAGAATGAATTTATGTCTTAGATATCAGAATGAAGATCCTTGGTCTTGCTCCATTCGTGTAGTGTGTCGCCATTAACGTCATAAAATGCGAAATTGGCAACTGTTGCGTTAACTTGAGCCGACAAGAAACCTTGACCACCATAGATGTACTTCAACTCGTCGACATTCCATCCTTGCCAATCGCCTCTCCATGCCTTTGATCCTCCACCACTTGTTATAAATTCGGTATTGCTACACATACAATAGATTAACTCTATTTTTTTATTAAAAAAAAACTCAAAATATATGTTTTAGTTAGTGTTTATATGTACCTTTCCATGCTAGTGATTCTTTGTAAACAATGATCATGACCGTTGAAGTAAAAATCAACCTTATGTTCCTGTTTAGACATTAGAGTAAATTATATTTGATATGTGTGTGTGTATAACTAGTGAAGTAAGAACGGATATTTACCCTCAAGATCGGGACAAGATGGATTACGAGCTCGCCTGTGACTCCATGGTGACATGCACTCTTGATTGTGTGATGACCCACTACGATTTTCCATCTTGCATCGGAACTATTCAATGCTAATGATAAATCCTAGAAAAGATCGTTAAGAAAAGAAACATATGATTAGTTTTCGTTGTATGGAACCTTTCATGTCCAATCTAAATTTTCACCTTTCTTAACAATTTTATATATGCATTGATCTAAAGGTGTGATATTGACTAGCTTGGAGAATGGTTATAGGAATGTGTTTATTGAACCGCAATCAAAACTTGCAACCACACGAGATATCTCTATTTTGTTGTCATTCTTTAGCTTACATTGTATGTCGATGTCGAAGTTATATTAGAAGATATATCGTATTTTATTACTAATTTTTTTAGATGTGAGGATATGTCATATTTTCTTCATAAAAAATCATATTAAAGAGATATTTTATTACCGCCAATACAGTAGAAATATATTTTCTACGGGGATAGACGTCTCTCCAATCGTAAGTATGATCCAATGGGTTGAAGAAGTACTTGTCCACAAATGGAGATGTGTCGATGAAGAAGAAATCCACGGTATCTATCAAGAGATCAAGATTAAAAGTACCAATAATTAAATATGTGTAACATATTCAATTAATCCTCGAGTGATGAAGATATAATGAAATTATGAAAATACACAATGGTTTGAACTCACCTGCATTTAAAACGAAAGATCGCATGCAAATCCATCTCTTATCCTTTTTCTTAAGTGTCTCACTTAGTTGAGCTTGAACATCTCCTCTATAATCATGATTTCCAAGAACTATAACGTAAAAAAAATCATTAGATTCTTCCAGGATTTATTGTGTTTCTTCAATAGTTTAGATTCGAACTTCAAAGTACACTTCACTCATCAGGACCCTAAGAGTAGTATACGTACCACTGTACCATTGTGTTTGCAAACTTGAGGCATTGTAGACATTTGTAAATGACTCGGTGAATTGCGGGTCATCTTCACCTTTCAACCCATTATCATAAAAGTTATCACCAGTTGATACGACAAAGTCTATGTCCAATTTCTCTGCAACAGGGTCCATCTTCAAACAAGTTTTTGTAATCAACCAAAATTTTATCAGTACAATCAAAAGTTTACAATGAAAATTAAACAATATTATATAGGATTAATAAGATGCGCAATACCACAAAACTATGACCGATATATATATATATATATATATATATATATATATATATATACTATATATATATATTATCGGTTATAATTACATGATAAATAAGTTTCAGTAATTTAATAACATAAAATAGTAATTTACCTGATTAGCAACAAGAGATTGATTGTAGGTTCCTTTTCTTCCCCAATCTCCAATCACTAAGAAATTGAGACTTCCGTCATCATGTTTTGGTGAATGCTTCAAACGTTTAAACTCTGCGTTTGAACCTTCAAAGCAGGCAAATACAAGGATCAAAGCTACACAAATTACGTTTTGATTTTTCATTGTTATCTCAAATTTAATTTTTTTTTTATAATTTTTTATTTCTAAATTTCTTTGTAAAAATTACAAAGAAATAAAAAATCGACAAGGAAGAAGCCTTTATTTGGCCTTCGATATAAGGAGCTTCTTCCCTTCGCCTTTATTATTTTAATTGTTCTCAATTCACGTTTTTTTATTGAATGTGAATGATTTGATACTAGTTTTGAAGTGCTTTTATATATTTGATTATGTCCATTTAAGAAGAAAAAAAAGATTATTTCGTTATATATTTTCCTATAAATAATGGCGTCCTCTTGTTTTTTGGACTTAAATGTCGACATTAATGGATTTGAGGAGGAATAAGTCTGTTTGAGATTGTTATTTTTACATTCGTGGGTAATATCACAAGACTTATTCTTTGTATTGTGAACAAAAGTTCAATAAAAAGAAAAAAAAATTATTCATATAAATAAAATCAGAAATACTTATTTCAAAAGACATTATATATTCATGACCCGAGCGAGTTAGAGATATGGCATTTAATTGTTATAGTCTACAAAAATTTTAGATCCTTTAAATTAATAATAAAATCGAGAGAACTTGATAAGGTAAATATAAAATTAATTACATAATTAACCTTTCAGTTTTCCACTTAAATAGTTTTTATTTTGAAGTAGTTCATCTTCTTTCTTGAAAGATCTATAGTTTTCTCCTCATACAAAGATCATTTAGATAATAGGTGGATGACTACTTTTTCACCATGTTGATTTTATCAGGTACATTTATCCATCACCATTTGGGTGATAGGTTCAACCAATGATAAAAAAAAAAAAAACAGTATTGTTAGTTTATATTACATCTTAAAATTATTTTTCACATAGAACAACTCTTTTTCTTCTTTTTATATAAACAAATAATATAGATAACTAAAAAAATAAACCTTATATACAATATGGTATTATACCATAGACAATTCAAATGTGTCGGGTGGTTGTCCGAGTTTTCCAGATTTTCACTCACTTTTTTGAATCGGATGATAAAATTATGCATTGGATGCAGGTAAAGTTGTTATCCCTACCCCCACCCGCCCTCTCCCATGACAATTGAAGTGCTTTGGCCCCAAACCAAGCGTCCTCTCTCGAGTTCAAAAAAATGGGAACGATTATGAGAATAAAATATCATAAAATATTTGTAGATTTTGATTTTGATAACGAAAACATACCATGAGAGAGTTCAAGGATATTTTGCGGAGAAGTTGTTTGGAGAGATTAATACAAACCAATCACTAAACATCCACTTATCACTATTGACATCGATAACGGTCTCATCGATGTGAGAATTGAAACCACAACAATTCCTTCCATCTCTATGAAAATCCCCAAATGCTAAATTGGTTATACATTCTCTTCTTCCTTGTTTGTGTCAATAGAGTTTGAAGGTATATAGATATATAGGGTGTTGAAGTATCGTTATATAGCATGTAGAGAATGGAATAATACCTTAGATTCCAAAGGAATATTACTCTATTTACTTGTTTATTTTGGTAATTTCATCAACCTGCCACTTGTCACCTCTATATGGCTTACTTATGTTTTTTTTCTTGTTCAAAAGAACTGGATCCGAGCAAATTAAATTCGGATTTAAGTCGGATAATTTTATTTTTATTTTTTTTTGTTTGTTGTACAAATTGGATTCGGACTATGCTTATTTCTTCTTGTCATCCCTGACTATGCTTATTTCTTCTCATACACATAACAATCGACATTTCTATGTTTTAATCATTGTCCTTCTTTTATGTCCATAATATACAATATGTCTCGTTCATAACGATCAATCATCATTTGGTCTCTTGAGGCGTAATTATTAGTGCATAAGATAATCAATTACCCTCTAGGCTTAAATGTCAGTGCATAACATAACCAACTAGCCTAGTCCAATATATCAAGTAACTTGTCCGTTATAATTGGGTCTCTTGAGGCGTAAATGTGAGTGCATAACATAATCAATTAGTTTGTTCCAATATATCATATCATCATCCTTCGCAAACGGCATCATGAGGTGTAATTGTTAGTGTGTAACATAATCAATTACCCTATCGGTGTAAATGTCATTACATAACATAACCAATTACCCTACTCTCAACACATCTCACAATATCAATCATAACTCGGCCTGTAGAAATCCCTAATCACAATTGTGCCTGACACAATCTCAATCATAATTGTGTCCACCGCAGTCTCAACTATAACTCTATTTATCACAATCTCAATCATTGCAAATGCAGCACATCAACAAGTACTATTTAATCTTCTACGTTACGGATTTGCAAACATATAAAGAGATAGAGTGAATTACAAAATTAGTCTTACTCACAATCAACAACAAACTTAACCTAAAACAGAACGGCAGCTAAATAAGTCAATATGACTTACCTCAAAAGATGAACTCAATAATCAATAAAACAAATACAAGCAACCAAACACTAAATAATAATATCACAATATATAATCAATCATTTTAAGCAAATATTACAAACCTTCAACAATCGCCAAAAAACTATAATGTAAGAGTTTAGGAGGCCCACTTATCGAAGTCAAACGAATGGAGAAGCTTGCTTATCGAAGTTAAACAACTATCTTCAGATAAAAATGTCTCCAACAACCTAATTAAACAAGTCAATCATACAAGTTTAACTTCCTTTGTCAAAACTTATACCAATAAATAAATATATATATATATATATATATATATATATATATATATATATATATATATATATATATATATATGAGACATTTTCTTTAATTATAAGTTTAGGTCATATCCTTTAATCATTCAATTTAGAACATTTGTTGAACTTTCAAAAGTTCGAGTTATTTTTATAATCATAAATTTGGATAGGTTCCTTTAATTATCCATTTTGGGGCAACATTGCAAATTTTGAAAGTTTGGATCGTTTGTGGGAGCTTTCGTATAGTTTACCCTAAATTACACCACCTCCGATCTAGGGTAGATGGCATGATTGGCGGCGGGAGGCTCCTGGTGGCGGTAACATAATGGAAAAGGAAGAAGAAGCCTTTATTTTTATTTTTTTTTTGAAAACGGAAAGCGATTCGAACCACTAGACAACGTGCCGTCTAGTGGGTCGAAAGGTCGAAAAAGACGGGCTAACCGTCATGAAAGACCAAGGAGAAAAGAAACACACAAAAATACATAAAAAAAACCCGAAAACATAAAAGTCTGCAAAGAAAAGTAGAATGATTGAGTCAAGGAGGCAACGAGGAAGAAGATGCCTTTATTGAGCCTCGAGTTAAAGAGCTACTTCCTTTATTTTTGTTGTCACATCATTTACTTCTATTGAATTTGTGAATGATCTCCGTACTTATTGTTTATGAGTTACTTGCTAAACTGAGCACAAATTACTTATTTGTTACTTATAATGAGGAAAGCTGAATTGAATGTAAATTTCAGTCGCTCGAGAATATTAGAAAAGGGACAAGCCATTGAAGTCATTTGTGGGTTATACATCGGGTTTGTGAGCGTATATTAGGTTTCATCCTAAAATCAATTGATAATAGAAGGAATAGTTAACCGACCTTTTATATTAGTTAGCTCAAAATCTCCCAATTTTATAGGTGAAAAGTTTATTATATCAACAAAAAAAAGCTCAAAATCGTAGTTCACTTGTTGAGTCTTTTCACATTGGAAATCAATGTGAAAACAATGTTTTCACGTTGGGAGTCATGAGGAAACAACTCTTTCACGTTAAAAGCTGATGTGAAAATAACATTTTTCACGATGAGATTCAATGTGAGTTTTCAATTCACCAGTTGGCTCACAATGTGTTTATTTTGTTTTTGCATTGATCATCTACGTTGATCTATGTTTATAATTTACGAAAGTTATAGGTTGTGAGTTGTCTTACATTTTTTTAGTGGGCTACGACTTTTTTTTACCAATTTTACTCAAATATAAACCAAAACAATTCAAATTGAAAAGTCTCGCTTATTGCGGTGTGAAATTAGGGTTTTATCTAAAGGAAATGACGCAGGAGCAAAAACTAGTATCAAGAAAAGTAGTGACAAGGAGACACGAGAATTTGGAGCTATAGAGAACATTGATGCAAGATTCAACTCCTCGATCATTCAATTGAATGAAAATCTTCATATGAACAACAAAAGTTTGAAAATGCTCGGAATTGGTCAAATAAGATCAATTTATGCATTTGTAACACGTTTTAAGCTTTAAATTATCAAAAATAATTTAAAATTAAACAAAATTGATATTCATATATTCATATAGGCCTTCAAGACCGAAAACAAAATCACATTTGGTGTGATATTGTTTTTGAAAATACTGCACATTGAAAAACGTAGAGCGGTCATTATTGATATGATTTGTGTCACAAACGTCGAATCTGACCGATATTTGAGTCGGAAAATTTTGGAGAAATGGAAAATGAAAAGTTTTAAACCTAATTTATATTTTTTAATAAAATTAAGTTAGGACTTTTATGACCTTAAATTAAATCACCCAAAAACACCCTAAAAACATGCGACCTCATAGAACCATTTGTCAAGTAGGTATCTATTTCAAATAACTGCTTCCTCCTTTTTATATGACATTGCCAACAATATTTATGAAAACAAAAGGAAACACTAAGAATTTGATATCATATTAGTATATCAAAATACGAACATCATGTATTAGATATTCATATATGTTTGGTATATTCAAAAATGGATACTAATTGATATCCGATATTTGATATTTTCAAGAGATATCAAATTTGATATTAAGGGTCCATTTGATATAGTAAGATTATGTTGATGAAGCTGAAGATTAAGATAGTTTTTTAGATGAAAAATCAAGGAGATGAAATTGTGTAAATATATGAGTATGAAAATAAGTGAAATGAATGTTTGGTAAAATGAATATTATTAAATTACGAAAAGTATGTGTTAAAATATAATATTGTTGAAAGAGATGAAAAAAAGGAAGAGGGGTAAAAAATGAGATTTTAGTCTCCTTATAATCCAAGTTCAATAAAATTGTTCATGTAACATCCCAAATCCGCAAGACTCGGGGCGCTACGGGATAGGATCTCACAATGGATCCTGACTCTAGCCTGACAACAAGCTCACTGGATCTTACAACAAGGCACAAATAAATATAAACCAAATACATAAAATTGTATGATCATATATCAAAACATATACAAGACCATAGCCGAGTACAAAACGGCAACATCAAACATATACATTTGTGTACAAAACATCTCAAAACCCACGCATCCTAATGTACGGAAGCTCTCGGCTGATCACCCATGTAGATCACTCTGCAATCTTCCTATCCTGCAGAATATCTACAACACGGTATAAAACCGTTAGCTAACAGTTCATGAATAAGAATAAAGGTAATAGCACATACAAACACATAATCACATCACAATATGCAATGCTTACATCATATTCGTTTATTATCTTCATTACGTTACACCATTACTAACTAAACTTATTTTGTGACACGAGGAACACCCAAACTCTCGCCTCTATCCCATTTCACACAGGTTTGAAATTGGGGATCAAGCCTCTCCACCTGGAGTACCAGTCGTAAAGAACCTCCACACTCTCGACGAGCTTCAGACAAGTTGTCACGACCCGTTATAATACACTTGGGCCATTTAATAACATATATGGCCGTCCTAGTCAGTTTTAGGTAATCAATGCAACATTCATATGCACAAGCACCACTTTCACAATCATTCAAACCCATAAATGTTAGTTAAGTAAGCCCGAAGGACTTACCTGTCACAAGGTAAACCTCAACCACGTGGTCACAGTTTCCCCTCGAGGAAACGATCAATGTTTACATCAGTAAAGCACACAACATTAAATACTACCAAGGCTAAGAGATTCCACCTCCTACGCCCCAAGATCATCCTAGATCATAACCCAAATCTAAACCTCGATAAAACAACAGAACTCACAAATGCCTAAGGCATTACCTCAACATATGCATCATCAGGCTTAACATGAACCACACTAACCTAGCCTCACTCTCAAGCTAAAGCCATAAGGAAAGGAAGGACACATACCACACTTGGTATGTCCTGGACAATACGCACCTGCGGAAGCAACAAGACGCAGGAGCGGTGACACGTCGGAGGGGCGGTGGCTCAGAGCCGCAGGGGTTGTGCTGACAAGGCTCGGGGCGGCTACACAGCAGAGGGACGATTCTCTGACTTCTCTTCGATCTCTCGCTCGATTTCTTCACTCCTTTGGTTTCCAAAGGCAACCAACATCACATATATATACATATACACATCATTAATTGTCCAGGACGGCCAACACAAGATCAACTTGTGGGAATTTCTAAACTAAAGAAGTAGAGAGGAAGGAAAGATGAAGGAAGAAAGAAGAAGAGCTTACCACTGCAGCTCAGAAGAAGGGGAGAACCTCACAGTTGCTCACCCACATCAACAACATCATCATCTCACAGCCACACAACCAAAGCTTTCCTTGAATGATCAAAGCAAAACCCAAGGAAGAAAGCCAAAGAAAGGAGAGGACAAGGAGAAGAACGTGGGAGATAATGATGGAAGAGGTATTGGAGCAAACCGCTCTCTAAAGGGAGGATGAAGCTTATGAAGGAAGCAAAGGGAAAAGCAAGACGATTAAAAGGACGGCGCAGGGACGAGATCCCTAAAAGGCCAAGGATATTACAGTTCAATTAACATATATCAGTTCTTTAATTATCAGTTCTTTAATCATCAGAATCTAATGCTCTTCAATTCCTTCATTCTCTTGCCCTGTAATCTTGATTTCCTTAATTTTTTTCATCAACCAAGCAATGCCCAAGCAATATAGGACTAATATCTCTAAAAAAAGAGTATTATTTGTCTTTTTTTTCTTTCTATAATTCATTTGTAGAAATTGAAAAATTAATTTAATAATCATAATACATTTTTTTATTATTAATTTATAAAGTATGCATAAGACTGCAATACATCAAACACCACTTCTCTTCCTTTACTTTGGAGAGTGGTAATTAAGTACCTATGTAACTATAGGATCCTCTAACTGCTTCATACAAACTTCACAAAAAAATGGTAACTAGCTAACTGCATTTATACCATAGTTCATATTTATCATATTTTCCTTTTTTATGTAATTTTCGTTTCCCTTCGATCTCCTCTCATATATCGGCGTGAAGATCCTTGGTTTTGGTCCAATGGTACAATGTCTCGCCGTGAACGTCATAAAATTGGAACTTAACAGCACTTGTATTTGCTTGAACCGACATGAAACCTTGTCCACCATAGACATACTTCAACTCGGCCGGACTCCATCCTTGCCAGTCACCTCTCCACGCCTTTGATCCTCCGCCACTTGTTATAAACTCAATTTTGCTGCATTGCACAAGGAAAATACTAAGTTCTCGTTTTTACCCTAATTTTTTTGTTGTGTAGGTAATCGTGTGTAATTAGTTACATACGTGTCCAAGCTGATGATTCTCTCCAAACAATGATCATGTCCATTCACGTAAAAGTCGACATTGTGTTCCTGATGAAACCGAAAACTCGGGTTTTAGTCAGGTATACATATGAATATGACAATAAGAATAGTCTATCAAACTTATATATTATATTTTTTTATCGTTTATAATTGATATGAGATCATTTTTATGGAATATTGATTAGTTTTGAGTTCAGCTATACCCTCAAGATTGGAAGGACATGGACGACGAGTTCTCCGGTGACGCCATGAATGCAAGCACTCTTGATTGTGTGGTGACCGACGACAACCTTCCATGTTGCATCAGAGCTGTTCAATGCTAGAGACAAATCCTACAAAAGATCAATCAACCACAACAAAAGAGCTTAAGATTACTTTACTATATTATATATGAATGATATATATAGATTTGTATAGGAATAGCTTCACAGCATTTGATTACCCCCAACATAGTTGAAAGATACTTCCTGCGAGGATAGATGCCTCTCCAGTCATAAGTTCGCTCCTTAGGGTCCAAAAAGTAAGCATCCACGAATGGGGAAGTGTCAATGAAGAAGAAATCCACAGTACCTGATAAACCATCAAAAATGGAAATTAACTAGGGTTATTATATAAGGTGAGACTCGAGAGCTCTACTCGGCCTCAATACAGGGGAAAAAATTCAGGTTGGGCTCGTCTATTTTAGTAAACAAGTCGAGTATGGGCACGTTTGGAGCTCGATTCAAAACTAGGCTTAGCTTGAGCTCGGATCGATTACATATGAGCTGAATATGAGGCATGTGCATACCGAAGCTTCACTCGGATAACAACCCTATAATGACTAAATAGATCAATCTTCAGTTAGCTTGTTGTATAAATGAGCCACTCAAACTTGGTTCATTCATAACTAAACAAGTTGATTATGAGAACATTTTAACCTCGGTTCAAAATTAGGCTCGGCTCAAGCTTAACTTGATTATAAAAGAAGCAAGCACGAGGTATCAAACAGCGGCTTAAAGTCAAACTTTCGTAGGGTTGGTGTATAAGTTAAGCTACTCGAACTCGGCTCAGTTCAAACTCCTTTCCTTAACTAAACAAGCCGTGTATAAACATATTTACGTAATCATAATAACATTTGACACATTCGGCAAAAGTCATCCACTCACCTGCATCCAACATGAAAGATCTCATGCAAAGCCATCTCTTATCCTTCTTCCTAAGTTCCTCACTCAATTGTGCTTCAACGTTGCCCCTGTAATCATGGTTTCCCAAAACTGCAATACAGAAACACATCCATTAACGAACATTAATTATTCCAAATTATCTCCTTTTCATTTCAATACATCCTTAAAATGATACGTACCGCTGTACCATTGTTTTTGCAAACTCGAAGCATTGTAAATATTCACAAAAGACTCATGGAAAGCTGGATCTTCCGTGCCCGTTAAGCCATTATCATAGAAGTTATCTCCCGTCGATACGATAAACTCGGCATCTAGTTTATCCGCAACAATACCCATCTGCAACAACCAAACAATATGAGAGTTGTTCAGGTAAAATAATAACTTAAATTCGTTTAGGAAATAAGAAAAAATATAGAACCTGATCAGCAACATGAGATTGATTGAATAAACCTCTTCTTCCCCAATCTCCGATCACCAAGAAATTCAGACTTCCATCGTCGTGTTTTGGCGTGTGCTTGAAACGCTTAAACTCAGCATTTGCACCATTGAAGCATGCTACTGCAAAGATCAAAGTTACCAGAAATATGTTTCGATTTTCCATTGTTATATTGAGAGGGTTTTTGTGTTTTTTGTTTGGGTTTTTTTAAAATAGAATTTGAGAAATTATAAGGAATAAAAGAGCATTGGAAAGGAAGAAGCCTTTATTCAGACTTAGATAAGGAGCTTCTTCCTGTGTTATTATTCTCAACTCACTCTCTTTTTTATTGATTATTTGAAGAATGAATGATTTGATTATGATTCTGAATTGTTTATATAGCATGAATTTAACTCCCAGAAAAAAAGGAAAAATACTATTTCAACTTTTTCCCCGAAAAGAAATTTTCATTTCAAAGTCATTTGCTTCCTTTAAATAATGGTATCCTCTAATTTTTTTGGGTTTCAAGATGAATAGAATAGAGTAGGAATAAGTCTATTGTTGGACATGTGTGATTTGCCTTCCAATCCCACTTGTTTAGGGATTCTCTAACCACAGTCAATTATATTCATCCTTGAACGTTCACTCTTTCATATTATTAACACTTAAAGAGCTTGAAAATCTCAAAGCTTGAGGCTAAATGTAACGTACCCGGATTAGGCTCGTGTCCAGCACATAAACCCAATGGAAATTATACTAAACCCTATCCGCCCATTATATTATCAGTCCTACAAAGCACCGTATTGGAGAAAATTGGAAAAACCTTACTCGTGATTCCGACTTCTGGGCTTATTGCCCTGAGATCGGTTATGTATAGTTGATGTCAACCTACTAACCTAGCTTATCTTTCACTCTCTTCCGCAGGCTTGGAGAGATAACCTTTTTAGCGTGTGGTTTTGTTGTACATTCCCCTGTTTCTATCTGATTACATAACCATTACAAAATAAATAATGATATGAGGACATTACGGAGAGATAATATTTTCTCTCAGGAAATTTCTCAAGTTCCTAGCAAAAATCCTGAATATCCCCAAATATAACCTATACGGATTGTTGTTCATAAATAACTCGCTAAAACAAGCACAAAATACTAATGTTACTTATAATGAGTAAAGATGGACTGAATTCAAATTCCAGTCACTCGAGAAGATCAGAACAAGAACAAGATGCATCACATAGTGAAAGAAAATAAGAAATTAAAACTGAAGCTCGGAATCGCAGTTCACCTGTTGCTCGACATTTTGAAGCAAATGTGAACCCCTATCTGCAGTGCTAGGGAAGATATCGCAACGGTTGCTCGACTTCGCAAATTCGATTTTACAAGCTCGTGCCCAGCAGCAGTTGAAGCAGTAGCTGCCCAATTTCGCGAACAATTTTCTAACTTTTGTTTCTCGAATGAATAATTTCACTCAATTGAATGATCAGTGACTCGAATCCGCATCAATGTCCTCTGTAACTCCAATTTCACCGGCTCCTTGTCGCTACTTTTCCTCTAACCGAAACCCTAATTTCATACCACAATCGAGGCTTCTCGATTTGAATTGCTTCGGTTTATATATTTGAGTAAATTACCCAAAAAAAAAAAATTTGGTGGGAATTACCCAAAACATTCTAGAAACACGTGATTTCATAAAAAAACACCATCTTTTTTTTTTTTTTTAGAGAAGAGAATTAGGCATGGTCATCCTCGATTTGTTAACCATCCTATGGCGTCCTTTCGGACGAAATACTTGACTTCATTTGGGATCTCCGAGTCGTCAAGAGGATTATCATGGTCACTTGTTGCAAGGCAGTCAGCAACACCATTGATTTCCCTGAAAATGTGATTAATCTGAACACTTGTAAACTTCATTAGTAACATTGTGATGTCGGTGATGACAATGTCCATTTCCCAAGGAGGTTTTCAGACTTTTTTAATTACGTTGATAATCGTCAGGTTGTCACCTTCAATCTCAATATTTTTTAGCCTCATATCAATTGCTTTAATAGGCTAGCTTTTAGTGCGTAGGCTTCTGCTCCTAATACCGACGTTTTTCCACATTTTCCCTAGCCAAAGGCTATAGCTTCCGCGTTATAGTTCCTTAGTATGTACCCATAAGCGCAGTTCCCATCATTTCTCCTGGATCCATCAAAGTTAATCTTGGTTATTCCTTCTTTCGGTGGAGTCCAACTTAGTTTTTTAGTTTTCCTTTTTTGTCCAGGGCTAGTGTTCTTGTTTTTAGTTCTTGCATTGTGGTCATACCATTCCTTAATTTGATTATCTACCACATGTGCGATGTTCGTAGCTGTAGTGTTCTCGAAGATGATCTTATTTCTCATATGCCAGATATTCCACCAGGTGAGTAAAAGGTTAACAATGGTGCCGTCATTAAGCTTTGTTCTAATATGGTAGAGAGTTTTTGAAATTTTCTTATGAGTTGCATTCAGGTTTTGTATATCGTTTTGTAACTTTGCGTTATTAATATTATGCATAGTATACGAGCAACTCAAAAAAATGTGTTCAGCAGTTTCGTATGGGTGTTGACAAAGGACACAGCTCATAGGAATTGGTACTCTTTGTCTTTCCAGGTTTTTCTTGGTTGGTAATTTGTCTAGCGAGAGTTTCCATGCAAAATTCTTAATCTTCGGCATGATGTTCAAGTCTCAGATCCACTTGTTGGCATATGAATCCATATTGTTTGTTTTAAGTATAAGATGCATAACATTTCTAGTGGTGAACCATCCATCTTTACTAGGAGCCCAATAGACCATATCACGGATCTGACAGGAAGGTAACGGGAGATTAAGAATTCTTTCACCTACATCCTTTGTAGTTAGAGGTACAATAAGATTATCGATCTTTTCTTGGTCCCATGCGCCATTCTTAATGAGGTTGTTGACAGTTTCATCTTTGTTGTTGATGAGTTCCTTGTTTTTGGCACTTTTTTCCAGTGTCTGGTCCCCAATCCAGTTATCTTTCCAGATTCTGATTGTTTTTCCATCACCTACATTCCATTTCAGTCCTTCTTCAAATTCAGATCGAAGGTTCATAAGTTTCTTCCATTGCCACGAGGTATTTTTTCCAGTCGTGTAATGCCATAGTCGCTTGCCCTTAAGGTATTTTTCCTCTATTACTCTGACCCAAATATTATCAGGTTCAGCCATGATTTTCCAAAGTAGTTTCATTTGGAGTGCTTTATTCATGTCCTCAGCTTTCCTTAATCCAATTCCAAGTTTGCAGATTTTATCTCAACTAATAAGTGGATGATAGTTCGCATCCTTGTTCCAGAAAAATTGTCTATTTATTCGGTCTAATTCTTTATGAATTGTTGCTGGTAGCATAAAGCTCTGCATGATAAAACTGGGTTTGGCATTTAAGTTTGCTTTAATAAGGATAGTTCTTCCTTCTTGGGAGAGAGATGATGCCTTCCATCTGGACAATTGTTGTTTAGATTTATTGATAACATCCTCAAACATCGATTTACTCACACGTCCATTAATAATGGGACAACCTAGATATTTTATTAGACATGTGCTTAGCGGAATATTTATGCTTTGTTGGATCGTTCTTTTGGTATTATTATCGAGGTTCTGTGACATTTGAAGTGCCGATTTATGGTAATTAACTTTTTGACCAGAGACTTGGCAATATTTGGCTATGATTTCCAGGACCTTATTGCAAGCTGTGTTACTGGCTTTAGCAAAGATGATTATGTCATCAGCAAAGGCAAGAAACGGAATATTGGTTCCTGCCCTCGTAATAGGAAAACCAATACTCTTCCTGTTTTCATAGCTAGCTTTTTGGACATTTCTTGCCAGAACCTCCGCAACAAGATTGAAGAGAAGAGGAGAAAGTGGGTCCCCTTGGCGAAGACCCCGTTGTGGGTAGAAGATCTTGGTCGGTTTGTCATTAATCAGAATTGAGAAGGAGGTTGTAGATATGCATTCCTTGATCCAACTCGAAAATTTGTCCGAGAAGCCAAATTTTTCTAGGACGGCCAAAATAAAGGACCATTCCACTCTATCATAAGCTTTTTCCATATCAAGTTTAATTGCCACATATCCTTCTTTTCCTTTTTTCGATCTAAATCCGTGAAAATTTTCATGGGCTATCAAAATGTTATCGTGAATAGATCTGTTTTTGGTAAAAGCCCCATTGTAGGGGATGAATTAGTTTTTGGATGACTTCTCTTAGTTTGTTCGTCAAGATTTTTGCGATAATTTTGTAAATTGTAGAACATAGGCTAATTGGTCTATAGTGTGTTGTTGCAGAAGGGTTATCAATTTTCGGGATTAGGGCAATGAATGTGTGATTGATTTGTCTGAGAATTTTCCCGGAATAGTAAAAACTTTTGACTGCTCAAGTAACAGTGGGCCCCACAATGTGTCAATACTTTTGGAAAAAGCCAGCTGGTATCCCATCTGGTCCTGGGAATTTGTCGCATCCAATTTCAGACACGCATTTTTTATTTCACCATTGGTAAAGGGGCTAGTTAGTTTATTATTCTCCAGGTCCGTGACTTCATGGTGAATGATCTCTAGTTGTTCCTGGATTTTTGCCGTATTGATGGTTGTGGCTTTGAATCTAGTCTCATAATCTGAAATGAACTCGTTTTCAATATCCTCTTCGGAAACTAGGACATTCCCGTTATTCTTAACAATTGCATAAATGTTTTTGTGGTTTCTTCTCCCTGTTGCTTTTCGATGGTGGAACTTTGTATTACGGTCGCCTAATTTCAATGCGCTAGATTTGGCTCGTTGCATCCAATAATTTTGTTGGCAATCGATTAGACATTCTCTTTTCCTGCCAAGTCTATTCAGTTTATCGTTGATTTGAATCGAAAAATTCTTATATAATTGGACCTGCAGTTTTTCAATGAAATAACTCTTTCCTCCTCTTTATATGTCATTACCAACAAAAAATTTACAAAAAAAAAGATTACACACTAAGGGCCCGTTTGGTTCCAACTCCGAAAACGGAAACGGATTGGAAACGAATTTAGTCCATATATATACCTTTATTCATAAAATTTTATGAAATCATTCCTTATGATTTAATGCAAAATGAACTTGTTTCCCATTAATGCAAAATGAACTTGTTTCCCCATATTTTGTTTCACTATAGGGTATCAAAAATTTTAAACTTTACTCCAATTACTTCAAAACATAAGGAATGATTCCAAAAATTTTTATGAATAAAGGTATACGTATGGACTATATTCGTTTCCATTCCGTTTTCGATTCCGATGTTAAAACCAAACGGGCTCTAAGATTCTTTGTTTGATAATTGAAATCGTATATGATTTGTAATTATATATCAAGTATCAAATACGATATACGTGTTTTATATTTTCAAGAGATATAAAATTTGATATTAATCTACTATTGTATTAAATATACCACTCATAACATTATACCTCAATATAACTACTACCTATCTTTTCATTGGGGCTTTAATATGAGACAAGTTATTCGGACTCGGCTCACATTCAGCTCGTTAAAAACTCAACTCAAGCTCGTTCGTTTTCTAAACGAACCGAATATGAACACATTTTAAACCTCGTATAGATTCGGCTCGTCAAAATCTCGGCTTGGGCTCGTTAATATTCTAAACGATCTGAATATGAACACATTTTAAAACTCGTATAAAAATTTAGGCTCGGCTCGTTCGGGATCGCCTCGTTAAAAGTTCGGTTTGTGCTCGTTCACTTTCTAAATGAGCTGAATATGAACACGTTTTAAGAAAGTGTATAAAACTTAGACTCGGATCGACTCATTTATAAAAGGTCAAATTAACTAGGTAAGCCTTTTTGAGATTTTTCTTCTAGTAACTAGTCTCATGGTATAAATATGTTTAGTACATGTACCCCTAATCAAACCCCCTTACTTTTCAACTTTAATCGAATAAAAGTGGTAAAAATTGAAGGGGAATATACATAGAAGGACTAAAATCATATCAAAATTCAAGCTCAAAAGAAGGAGGTGAAGGGAGGAGATTAAGCAAAATAAATTCCTAGAATTCTAGCCCATGAGGTGGAGTGATTGGACCGGTTTTCCAGTGATGAGAAGCGAAGTTATTAACTATAAGGATAGCTTCATTGGCACAATCTGTAGCATGAGTGAAGATGTTGTTATAGAGGATGTTGTTCCTTACTTTCCAAGTGAAGTAAATGAGAGCCGTAATAGAAGAGATACGGATGTTATCGATGAAGCTTTTCTTGATCTTTGTTGGGTGCAAAGCCATTTCAAGGTAGTGGGTGAGGGGTTCTAGACTTCTAGTCCAACGAGAAACAATGTCTAGCACAAGGGAAGTGTAGCTATAGTTAGCCCAGAGATGGTTCTCGTCCTCCGGATAGTTAGAGAAGAGCTTGCACGTAGCATTGGTGGTGATATTCCAGTGAAGGGGCTTAGCAAGAGTAGGAAGTTTTTGGTGACAAGCAATTCAAGTAATGAAACTGCACTTAGGGATATTGATGTTACCCATGAGTAGGGCTCCTGAAGTATGTGTACTCTTGCTTGGTGGAGTAGGAGCCATTAGGGGTGGATACGAGTTGGATATGCCTCATGACAAAACCAGAAGTGAGAAGCTCGTCGCGGGTCTATTGATCGTATTCCAGGTATGATTGTTGTTGCTACTTTTCCTGCAGGTCCAAATGGTGTCTCTCTTAAAGATGTTGTTGGTGATTTATTCACACCAAAGGTTGCAAGGGTTAGAATCAAGGCCATAAATGACGTGTGAGAGACAAGTCTTATTCCAAGAAAGTAGCTCTTTAATGCCAATTCCTCTAAAGTTCTTTGGGTGCATATGATATTCCAGTTATTCGACTAAACAAGCCCTGGTATCTCAATGAACAAGGTTATTATTTGTCTTTTGTTCTTTTTCTAATACATATGTAAAAACTGAAAAATTAATATAATAAGGATAATACATTTTTTTATTATTAGTTTATAAAGTATGCATAATACTGCAATACATCAAACACCACTTCTCTTCCTTTACTTTGGAGAGTGGTAATTAAGTACCTATGTAACTATAGGATCCTCTAACTGCTTCATACAAACTTCACAAAAAAATGGTAACTAGCTAACTGCATTTATACCATAGTTCATATTTATCATTTTTTTTCCCTTTTTTTTATAACTTTCGTTTTCCTTCGATCTCCTCTCATATATCGGCATGAAGATCCTTGGTTTTAGTCCAATGGTACAATGTCTCGCCATGAACGTCATAAAATTGGAACTTAACATCACTTGTGTTTGCTTGAACCGACATGAAACCTTGTCCACCGTAGACATACTTCAACTCGGCTGGACTCCATCCTTGCCAGTCACCTCTCCACGCCTTTGATCCTCCGCCACTTGTTATAAACTCGATTTTGCTGCATTGCACACGGAAAATACTAAGTTCTCGTTTTTACCCTAATTTTTTTTGTTGTGTAGGTAATCGTGTGTAATTAGTTACATACGTGTCCAAGCTGATGATTCTCTCCAAACAATGGTCATGTCCATTCACGTAAAAGTCGACATTGTGTTCCTGATGAACGGAAAATTCCGATTTTAGTCAGGTATACATGAATATGACAAACTGACAATAAGGATAGTCTATCAAACTTATATATTATGTCTTTTTTATCGTTTATTATTGATATGAGATCATTTTTACGGAATATTGATTAGTTTTGAGTTCAGCTATACCCTCAAGATTGGAAGGACATGGACGACGAGTTCTCCGGTGACGCCATGAATGCAAGCACTCTTGATTGTGTGGTGACCGACGACGACCTTCCATGTTGCATCAGAGTTGTTCAATGCTAAAGACAAATCCTACAAAAGATCAATTAACAACAACAAAAAAACTTAAGATTAGTTTGCTATTATATGTGAATGATAGATAGAGCTATAGGAACAGATTCAAAGAATTTGATTACCCCCAACATAGTTGAAAGATACTTCCTGCGAGGATAGATGCCTCTCCAGTCATAGGTTTGCTCCTTAGGGTCTAAAAAGTAAGCATCCACGAATGGAGAAGTGTCGATGAAGAAGAAGTCCACGGTACCTGATCAATAATTAAAATGGAAATTCATTAGGGTTGTTATACGAGACGAGAGTTGGGCTTATGATTCGGGAAAAAATGAAGAAGAAAAAAACTTAATTTGGGCTCCTTCATTTCACCAAACAAGTCGAGTAAGAACAGATTCAAAACTAGGCTTAGTTTGAACTGAGGTAAATTCGAAACGAGTTGATTATGAGACGTGTGCTAACAGAAGCTTCACACACATAACAACCCTAAAGACCATTAAACGAATAGTAGGGATGTTGTATTAGTTAGCAACCCGAACTTGACTCGAGCTCAACTTAAGTATTAAAAAAAAAAAAAGTTAAAATTTGCGTATTAAAGTTCGGCTCAAAAAACAATCCTATTAACGAGTTAGTTTCTCATAGAGTTGGATTCAGTTCAGACTCGTTTACTTAATTAAACAAGTTGATTGAATAAAAACATATTGAATCGATTGAAAATTAGGCTCGGCTCGAGCTCGACTCAATTATAAAACATAACTCACCTGCATCCAACATGAAAGATCTCATGCAAAGCCATCTCTTATCCTTCTTCCTAAGTTCCTCACTCAATTGTGCTTCAACGTTGCCCCTGTAATCATGGTTTCCCAAAACTGCAAGTGCAATACAGAAACACATCCATTAACGA
Source organism: Fagopyrum esculentum (assembly GCA_033239045.1). Lineage (NCBI taxonomy): Eukaryota > Viridiplantae > Streptophyta > Magnoliopsida > Caryophyllales > Polygonaceae > Fagopyrum > Fagopyrum esculentum. Next base: position 157,136,193 of record BSUD01000002.1, on the reverse strand, counting down.
ACGTTGATTTCTCCAAATTATCTCCTTTTCATTTCAATACATCCTTAAAATGATACGTACCGCTGTACCATTGTTTTTGCAAACTCGAAGCATTGTAAATATTCACAAAAGACTCATGGAAAGCTGGATCTTCGGTGCCCGTTAAGCCATTATCATAGAAGTTATCTCCCGTCGATACGATAAACTCGGCATCGAGTTTATCTGCAACAATACCCATCTGCAACAACAGATTACACAATCAACAAAAATAATGTGAGATCTGTTCAGGTAAAATAATAACTTAAATTCGTTTATGAAATAAGAAAAAGTATATATAGAACCTGATCAGCAACATGAGATTGATTGAATAAACCTCTTCTTCCCCAATCTCCGATCACCATGAAATTCAGACTTCCATCGTCATGTTTAGGCGTGTGCTTGAAACGCTTAAACTCGGCATTTGCCCCATTGAAGCATGCTACTGCAAAGATCAAAGTTACCAGAAAAAATATGTTTTGATTTTCCATTGTTGTATTGAGAGTTTTTTTGTTTTTTATAATTTCAATTTGAGAAATTATAAGGAATAAAAGAACATTGGAAAGGAAGAAGCCTTTATTCGACTGGAGCTTCTTCCTGTGTTATTATTCTCACTCACTCTCTTTTTTTTATTGATTATTTGAAGAATGAATGATTTGATTATGATTCTGAATTGTTTATATAGCATAAAATTAACTCCTAAAAAAAGGGGGAAATAATTTTTCCATTTTTTTCTCTTAGATTTGAGGTTTAGAACTATATTGAAGAATCTCTAGGTTCAGAAAAAGTCAAATATGACCTATTTTGCCCTAAAAAATATGAACCAAAAGGGTTGATATTTTTCTTTGCAAGTTTATAGTAATGAATATTGATGATTGAATAATATCCCACATTATAAATGGTGGAAATCCTGAATGTTTTTGCTAAGATAACGAAAATATACTTTGTTATAACCAAATAAGTTGATATGACTAAATAATATACTAATTGCTTGTATAAAAGGTTGCATTATTAAATTATGTTTTATAATCCGGCGGGTCTAATACATGGAGGAGATGCACGTAGAGTAAACCTTATACACAAGCATTCGGGTTTCATCATAAAATCAATTGGCAATAGGAGGAGTAGCTTACCTCTTATATATTAGGTTCGGGTATAAAAGGTTGCATTATTAAATTATGTTTTATAATCCGGCGGGTCTAATACGTGGAGGAGATGCACGTAAAGTGAACCTTATACACAAGCATTCGGGTTTCATCCGAAAATCAATTGACAATAGGAGGAATAGCTTACCTCTTATATATTAGGTTCGAGTATTATCATGTTGTCAATGTGAGACAATAACCTATTTTAACATGCGTGAATTTTTATAATGGTTTTGTGGTATGTATCATTATATTGACTCATATGTAGATGCCTAGATGGTTACTTGTTTAGGTAAATGCGTACGCATGAAAATATTTGTGGAGATCTGAATTGGGTAAACGGTGAGCCGAATCAACATGATGTATCTTATAATCGTGCCCTTTTTATATAACATGTTAAATAACTTGTATAAGTGATTTATTTATCTCCTAGTTAATCTTTGAGTATATTTACTTTATCTTCTACGTTCTACATTTTTTTATTATTGTATTATCAAGTATATAAACGTTATCAAGTCATACAATTAGCAATCTCTGCCAGGGGCGGAGCCAGAAAAATATTAGGGGTGGGCGAAATTTAAATCGAAAGACGTAAAATATATAAACTTCTTATATAAATATTGTAAAGTATATAAACAATTAATTTATTATACTTAAACTAGAAAGTAAAACAAAGGCGACATTAATTACGGTCATTCTCCAATAAATTAACATAATAAGTTCATCGACATTAATTTAATAATTAAATCTTTAATTGTTAATTTATAAAGCTACAATTCGTTAAACAACTAATAAACACTATAAAATTTTATCATATATTAAAGACAAAAAATATAAAACACTAACTTGACTATTGATTACGATAAAAAAATATATCAATTAAAACAATAAAATACGAGGATGAAACTATATATTTAGAAAGAATTAATACTTAATTAAATAAAATAATATTTTATATATATATATATATAAAATGTAGAGAACTATTATTATACTTTTTTTTGGTGAGGAAGAACTATTATTATACTAAACAGTAATTAAATAAACTAAGTAAACATTTAATTAAATAAAGTAAGAATAAATACAAGATAGTAATAGAAGAGGTGAAAAACGCTCACAACATCTTCGAAAAAACAACACAACGTTTTCTGGAGAACAGCTGCGAGAATGTCAACACACGAGGATGATGAAGTGATGATTCCGTTCGACGATACAAAATTTAGTGATCCAGACGAGTTTCTTCGGCATTTCGAGGTAAGTACTTTATAACCGAAAATATAGAAAAACTAGAATTGTTGTATATAATGTATTTTTAAGTTAGATATAGTTGCAATTAATTAGGAAACATTTATTATAATTCGTGTTTTTATTATTTGGAGATTAGAAAACCGAAAACTAGAAATTTTATATTTTTTTTTCTATGTGAACTAGGATCTTCCGAATTATTCTCGTGACGAAGGGAGTGATTATTCGCGAATGTTTGAAATTCGCGGTTTTTTCCATGATCGCGAGACGATGGTGGATTGGGCTCGATTCATGGGTGGAACCATGAACATGGTGTTGGTTACTAGTAGGTCGTGGAAGAATTCTTGGGGGTTCGTTACGTTTCGTTTGACATGCGAACGTTTTGGAGCCCCTCGTAAGAAGAAAGATGTGGATCCTGATACCGAGTCATCTTCTAGTCGAGCACAGAAATCGAAGAAGGACGGATGTTGTTTTGAGCTTGAGGGCGTACAAAGCGAGGCTGAGAAATGGACGTTGCATGTTATAAATGGAGTGCACAATCATACACTTCCCGAGCAGTTGAAGGGACACACATATGCTGGGAGATTGACGGAGAAACAATTTCGGAAGGTGGGACGTGAGCTTGGGTCGGGTTTCAAGCCGAGAAATATATTGAAGTCAATAAAGTTAGATGATCCATACAACGTCAGCACAATCGAACAAATATACAATGCTGGAATGAAGATTAGGAAGCTACAAGCAGAAGGACGGAGTCCTCTCCAACAAGCCCTACATATTTTAGAGGAGCGTCGTTATTATGTAAATGTGAGAAGATGCTCGGAATCGGAAGAAATTTCAGATTTTTTCATCATGCATCCGGATTCAAGACATCTCCTCAACCTATTTCCTTATGTCATCATAATGGACACGACGTACAAGACGAACGAGTAAGTTTTAATATACATGTTATTATGATTTTAGTTTAATATAAATGTAAACTCATAATATATCCTATATAGGTACAAGATGCCGTTGTTAGAGATTGTCGGTATCACTAGCACGAGGTTGACGTTTGCAATAGCATTTGTTTTCATGGCCAAGGAAAACGCCAATCATTACCAGTGGGCATTACGGAGACTCCGACATGTGTGCGGAAATGTTACACCGGGGGTGATTGTGACGGACAGAGAGCTAGGACTCATAAGTGCCCTCGGTGTTGTTTTTCCGGATGTGAAGCACATGATTTGCACCTTTCATATAAAGTGCAACATCCAACATAGATCTTGGGCGGTGACTCGGTCAAAGGAATTACAAGCTGTTTTTGCAGCACACTACCATGCTCTTATTGAATCTAGATCTCCTGAGAGTTACGAGCGTCGTTTGGGTGAAATGAAAGTGCATTGGCAAGCTTATCCGAGGTTGATGGAGTATTTGGAAACTACATGGCTAATCCCCTACAAGGAAGCAATTGTTCGATATTGGTGCGACTTGCATCTACACTTTGGCACGAGGACAACGAATGCGTAAGAACTTATTTCTATATTGTTTGCAATTGTTTTCTAATGTTTGTCTTGTAGATTAATTTATTGAATTGATATTGGTTGTTAGGTGTGAGTCAGCACACTCATTGTTGAAGGGTACATTGCGTTCTACCGTTCAAGGATTTCAGTTGGTGATGGAGAACATTGACTTGATGGTAAATGATCAGATTGATAAGATTCAAGCGTCAATAGAGATGTCACGTGAGAGGATGTTGTTGGCTGTGCGTGTGCCTATATTTGATTTGCTCCGAAACAAAGTAAGCAACGAGTGCTTTTTGGAGTTGTTGGAGATCTACGAGAAGGCAAAGCAAATTAGAAGCTTGACAACATGTAAGGATTCATATTGGAGGGAAGCTCATGGATTGCCTTGTACGCACGAGTTCTATATTGCTATTAGGCATCGGGAGCCAATACGTTTGGATCAGATTCACCCTTATTGGAAGCAAGTACGATGGGAAAAATTGAATCCGATGCATGAAGATGAGGTTGTCCATATTGATCCATACATGGAGTCACTCAATGACTTTAGGGAGCGATTGGACAAGAATTTGCTTCCGAGAGATGTTCTTGAGCGGATGGCTTCATCATATGAAGATATTACAAGTCCGGGAAAATCAACGCTGAGAGTACCAGAGCAGAAAGTCAGAACTAAAGGAAGACCACCAAAGTACGGCATTCTTTCAACAAGGAGAGAACCAAGTCGGTTTGAACATGGTTCTGGATCGGCACGTCCACGTCCTCGAGGTCGTCCACCTAAAGCAAGACAACATGTGGAAGTTAAAGTGGAGGAGCCCGAGCCTGAAGAGGCCAAAGTTGAAGTTAAAGTTGAGGAGGCTGAGCCACGTGGTAAGAAAGGCACCACCAGACGTTCTAAGAACTATCGGTTCAAGGGTGATCAGATGCAGAAGTTCATGAAACCCTTCATCCTTTCAGCCTATGATGTTAAAGGAGATGGGCATTGTGGATTTAGATCTCTTGCCGTGGTTTCGGGATACTCGGAAGAAGATTACTTGATTGTTAGAAGGGAATTGGCTACAGAGTTGTTGATGAGAAAGGACTTGTACGCACGTGTGAGTATTTTTTGTTGATAACCCCTTCATCCTTTTCTTTGATTTACTATATTTTGTTGATAAAATGATAAATTTCACTAATATTTGTTTTTTTTTTGTCAATAGTCGGCGGTAAAATGGACGGTCGATCAAGTTATCGAGGCCACTTGGTGGACTGATCCTATACCTTGTGGGCCGGAGAATTGGATGAAGTGTCCACTTATTGCAACAGTAGCAGCGACATATTACCGGTGTGCAGTTGTTATACTTGGCTCTACCCCCGAGACATGTTTACCAATTGTTACAACGGTTGAGAACCAAGAACCCCCAACAGAGATTCGTGCAATAGCGTGGGTCAATGGCAATCACTTTGTAGCCGTAAGTTTTCTTTCTTTCTACACCACTTATATCTCATATATTCTGTTACTTTTATTCAAGGATGACAAAAAAAGGTAATCAATTTTTCATTTGGCAATCATCTTTCGTTAGGTTTGGCTTAAACCAGACTCTCTATTACCACCTTTGACCCTTCCATGGAGGCATGGACATGATTCTAGCGTTGATGGATGGGATGCACACTTCAAAGATAGATTCAAGATGTTCGACGACCTCCGGCGCAAAGAGTGTCCCAGAGAAGTGTGGATCAATCTCGTATCTTATTCAGACATTTCAGATTCAGAGTGATATGTTATATGTGTTTTAGGGTTTCATTTGGTTGATGGATGTTTGTATTGTAAGGCAAGCTTATGAAGTGATAGTCAATCTCTTAGTCTTTTCTTCTTCGTCGATCCTCTGTTCTACATCGGAATTACTAATGGATGATTCGTTGCTACTAGCTATGACTACAATGCTCCACTTGATGAATATTAAGGAATGAATTCATTAAACTTCATAAGCTTCATAAGCTTTAATAAACTTGTAAGATTCAATAAACTTTCAATAAGATTCAATAAACTTTCATTAAACTTCATAAGCTTCAATAAACTTGTAAGATTCAATAAACTTTCAATAAGATTCATTAAACTTTCAATAAACTTCATAACTTCAATAAACTTGTATACACCAAAAGTTAAAATACATGACATGTATGTCCACCATACTACAAAATGTAAAGTACATCAATCTCGTCTCGGCTGTGTCGCCCTGACCTGAGATGGTGCAATATGAACGTCCTGGCCAACTGACTCGTCGTACATCGTATGTATGTCCTCCATAGTCACTGAGCCACGACTAATAATATCCCGTAGGCGGGCCTGAATAATGTGTAGCCTCTGCATTGGAAAATAAAGTTGTCAGTTAAAGGTAAAGCATAATACTATAAAACTTTAAATAATATCCCGTACCCGAGTATCTGAAACAGGGACCGGAGGAGGACGATCTACCGGTGGAGACTGCATAGCTGAGCCAGGAAGGAGAAATGGATGGCACCGCTCGCTAAATTAGGACATGTAGTCCTCAGATACTGTCCATGGTAAAGGGGCCCTGGTCTGACCCTGAAGCGCAAATCTGCTCGCCTCCTCGTGTCTAGCAGCCCAACGATCATCTGCGCCATGGAATCTCACCCTATACCCTCTACTGCCAGAAGCGGGGCGCTGCTCCAAATAAGGGACAATCCTCTGAAGTGGGATCGTCTGAATGTACCCAAACTGTCGGAGGACTCGATCCGGCATATATGCCTCGATGATATCTCCTATCTGGATCGTCCCTCGGTACCTCGACACAGCAAACTCGCCCTCAAAATCTAACACTCTATCGCTATATGGCATGAACTTGATGTCCTCCGCTCTCATCTGATCTAACTGTGAGCGCAAGGATCTCAACCTCTCAAGAGTGGGTGTTGGTGTCCTCGGAACAGACAGTCTAGAAGCCCATATGGCAGATCCATGACGTCCTGGATCCTCTGCCGCTGAACAACCCAAGGACGGGAAGTGGGCATAGATCCAGAACTGTAAATATTAAAGTAAATGAAAGATGTTATTAGTAAGATTAACAAATGAAAGTTCTTATCTAAAGTGACTAATTACAATGAAAGTTCTTACCTGTAGAAGGGATGTACATCCTCCTATCGTCTTCACCTTCAGTCGTGAGGCATCGCCCAACATACTGTAGGTAAAGTCCAGATTTGTCATTTTATCATAACAGTAACAATAAGAATTTATTAGGTATTGAAGTAGAGTGATAGTTATACGTACGAGTACAAGTACGCTAGGACGCCGGTGCCCCAAGCATAGTCTCCAGTCCGCCCATGGTCTCGCACGAAGTCGATCAAAAAAGGTCGAATCTTGTTCGTCGATTTATCGACGAACAAGGATGACCCTAAAAAGAAAAGAAGAAACACAGATGCCACCTCCTCAGCTGGGGTAGCTGGGTCGCGCCGAATGGCATCATACGCAGTCCTCAACAGGTCCACTGGTAGAGCTGTCTGGTGACTCCTAGCCTCCACCTCTGATATGTGAAATGTATCACTCAGCCACCTAACCCTATCTCGTGCCAACATAGGTGTGACCATGGCCTCTCCATCAATCCTAATGCCTAGGATGACGGCTACATCGTGCAGGGTGATGGTCATCTCACCCCAAGGTAGATGGAAACTGCTAGTCTCTGGATGCCAGCGCTCCACAAATGCATGTATGAGGGCGTGGTCAACTCCAGCAAAAGAGACATCTAGCAAACCCATCAAGCCACTCTGAGATGCTAAAGCAAACCAGGAAGTGGGGTCCGCTCTATCAGCGTCGGAAATCCATCTACTGAGTGTCTGAATGTGCTCTATCCGCCGTAAAGCTGTCATCGGCCTCCTGTAATCCTCCTTCATAACACACCGAATATTCAATTAAACGTTTTATTAATTTACTTTTTGTAAGATAATGTGTTGTAATTGTGTTTAGTTATCTACCTCTCCCATCCAGACACCTCGAGCACGGTGTCCGGCATAGCAAGTGAGCACATCGCTGATCAATGGTGCCCCTGTATCAGCAACTACACGACCTCGATCAGCCGGTACAAATGGCTCCTGCTGCGGCGGTACTACAGGATCTGCAGCTGGAGCATCGAAGTCAAAATCTCGCTGCTCGGTATGATCGCCAACAGGTGGCTCTACCTGCTCCTCAGCAGGAATATTTGCAGCTGTCTCCATGTGCTCGTCAGCAGTAATATCAGTAGGTGGCTCAACCTGCTCGTCAGCAGTAGTATCAACGCGCTCGCCAGCTGTGGGATCTATCTCCCCTGCTTGTACAGAAGGACTGGCCACATCCTGGTCCGAGTCAGATCCATACGTCGGTGGTGGAAGAACCTCCCGAGGGAGAGCCGGAGATGCATCTGAGATGCATGGTCTCTGTGGCTGCTGTGGTGGTGGTGTGTCGGCAGCCGAACCAGCTACGTGGGACCTCCTCCCCATCGTAGCTCTCGCAGTGGCGAGACCATCTCTACGAGCCGAGGCCGTGGGACGCCTCCGTCTATGTCTCTGCATGGCCTGTAATATCTATATTTGATATTACAAGTCAATTTAATTAATTTTCTTTTATTTAGTTTCCTTTACTTTCATTTAAATTGAATTTAAAAGAAACTAAAATAAATTAAATAAATTATAATTACATAAATAAAATTAGGGGGAAAAAATAAAGGTAGAGATTTTAATTATATATATTTTTAATCTATTTTATTTTATATATTTCTAATCCATCTTATTTTAAAGTATAATGGATAAACTAATTTAATATATTTAATATATTACAATTAAATTAATTAGATATATTTTTTTCCGTTTATTTTGAATTAATATACATTAATTAAGATTATAAAATGTTAATATATTTAATATAATATTTTTAATCCATCTTATTTTAAATTAAATTGGATAAACTAATTTAATATATTTAATATATTACAATTAAATTAATTAGATATATTTTTTTCCGTTTATTTTGAATTAATATATTAATTAAGATTATATATTGTTAATATATTTAATATAATATTTTTAATCCATCTTATTTTAAATTAAATTGGATAAACTAATTTAATATATTTAATATATTACAATTAAATTAATTAGATATATTTTTTTCCGTTTATTTTGAATTAATATACATTAATTAAGATTATATAATGTTAATATATTTAATATAATATTTTTAATTCATTTTATTTTAAATTAAATTGGATAAACTAATTTAATATATTTAATATGTTACAATTAAATTAAATAAAAATATTTTTATTTAATTTAATTTGTATTTATTATTCTTTAATTAAATTAAGTTTTTTAAAATTAATTATATATTTAATATATTTTTATTTAATTTAATGCATTGGAATTATAATTCCAATGCATTAAAAGATGAACAGTACTCCCACGGTTTCGCAATGCGTGACCGTGGGAGTACTGTTCATCTTCTTCGACAGTCCGCCATTGAAGGCGGACTGTCGAAGGTCATTCGGCCACAATTTCACCAATCTCTCTTCAATCAACCTAAAACTAACTAATTCAACAACAATCTAACCTATTCATGTCCATTTCATGCTCAATTAACAACCGAAAAGTGAAAAACGAAAACCGAGCAAAAACCGAACAAAAACCGAACAAAAATCAAACGATACCTCTCTCGGGTCGTGTTTCCGCTTCTGAAATGGCCTTCCTTCGTTACCGTCTTTGTCCATTGCTGATTTTGTGTCGAATGGTGCTTGATTCGGCTTCTCGTCTTCTTCGTCGCTTCGTCGCTGCTTCCGATTTTTTTTTTGAATGAATGCGCTTACGGGATCTCATTCCGTAAGCGCTTTTAGGGCGTGAAAGGGTCACGCATTCGCAATGCGTGACCGTCACGGTCACGCATTGCGAATGCGTGACCCTTTCACTCATTCGCAAAGCGTGAACGTAAGACCACGTTCACGCTTTGCGAATGAGTCGTGTATTTCGTAAATCCTGAACCGTGCGAATACGAGTTCCGTTTTCTTATTAATTTAATAGTTTATAGTATTAGGTGGACACTAGTAGGCTGAAAAAGTGGAAGAAGGGGCAGAGGTTCAGAGTTGCAATCTAGACTCTAGAGGCGTCGCATCAGGCTGTATGAGACATAGGGTTTAGGCGGCGAGCAGCGGAAATCATTGTACAAGGGTTTTAATTTACCGGATATTAGAAACCTCTATTTATAGGATTAAATAGTAATTTTTGTAAGTCTACTACTAAAAAATATTGGGCCGGGGTGGGCGACGGCCCAGCCGAGCCCACCCCTAGATCCGCCACTGATCTCTACGTGGTATCAAAATTTTACGATTATTAAATTCTACATGCTATGAGAGCATACGATCTCTAAACACGTTTTTGTCTAACACAAATTCTAGTAGTGTCGCCTATCATCTTTGTTGGTTTCTTTGTTCGCCATGACATCACCCTAAACCTATTAGCACTCTAGAATGCCTACCTATCAGCACCCTAAGGGTTGAACCTATTGGCGTGCTATTATCACCATCTTACCGGCATTTAATTGTCGTCAAACCTAACCTACCGACGTCATATTGACGCCAACAAAACAAAACAAAGAGCAAAAAAGGGAGGGAGGTCCATCAAATCCTCATTTCATCTTTTCACTCCAACGCCGGCGTGTCATTATTGCCAACAAAACAAAAGAGAAAAGAAGGAAGGGTCTATCAAGTCCACATTGCGTCCCTTAGCATGAACACCCTATCGGCATGTTATTATCGCCAACAAAACAAAAGAGAAAATATAGAAGGGCGACACATTAAGTCTATCATCACATCTCTTCACTCCAACAGCTTATCAACGTGTTATTATCACCAATTAAGTAAAACAAAGAGCAAATAAGGGATATGGAGATTTATCAAGTCTTTGTTGCATACCTTCGCTCCAACACCTTATTGGCGTTTTATTATCGTCAACAAAACAAAGAGCAAAGAAGCGATGGATCGAGGTCTATCTAGTTCCCATTGTATCTATTTGCTCCAACAACAATTTTTGCTCAAAATTCAATGCCTTCACATGCAAGTATAGAGAAGCATTAAAAGAACACCAAAAACCGTCAAGTTTCTCTTATCCAAGCTTGAAGAAGTCTCCTTGCCACCTTCACCTTGAGGGGAGTGTTGACGATATTAGTTAGATTTACTTTATCTTTTACATTGTTTATTATATTATATCGTCATTCACTTGTATAGTTGTATATAAATCTTCAGCTATCAACGTCATCTCTTCCAAATGAGTCACGAATTACCCCATTTACACGTAGAGCGGACCGGATGAGTCAAATACAAGATAAACAAACATCAACTAAACAACCTTTAGTTTTTTAAAATACTAATATTTTAATATCTTAGATATTGATACCAATCACCAAACAAGCCCTTAAAATAGCAATACATAAAGCCATAAGATTCTTACCTTATATTAGATCAAAGTATAAGCATGCTTGACCAGTCTTGGCTTTGGGGTAGGACCAATTCATAGATTGGGCTTTCTTTTACATAGAAGCATTGCTAAGCATGATAATGTTTTCTAATCAACAAAGTAAAGTATGGGTAGGGTCCACTAGTGTTCATAAAATTATGGCTTTGGGGCCCTTAGAAGAATCAATTTGATGGGCCATGCAGCCATTAAAAATGTGAAAGAATTTTTGTGGCCCAACTTGCTTTGAACAAGTCAAGATCTCTATAATATGCTGGCCCAGTTCCATCCATTTAAATACTACTCATAGATTAATAAAATTCTATAAATAAAAATAAACATTAAAATATTAATTAAAATATGAAAAAGAGTGGATAAAATCCAAAATTTATTTATTTTACGGTTTATAATTTCAACAGATATGTAAGTCTAAATTATTTCAAGTTAATATGTGATATGTGAGTCGTTGATCGCTGATATGTAAGTTTTAATTATTTCACATCGAATATCAAGTAATATTGACATTTTGAGAGATCGTATAAATAAACGTTTTGTAGATTAAACAAATTATAGATGTATTGTCTTTTGGTTAAAATAAAGTATAATGTTTATTCACATCATATTAATATTTGTTATGTGGATCGTTTGACCTTATTGTATGTAGGTCGTTGATGTACTAGTATGTGAGTTTAAATATTCCATGTTAATTATTAAGTAAGATTGACGTTGTTGATCTACCAGTACGTGGTCTAAATTATCCCACATTGATTATCAAGTAAAATTAACGTTTTAAAAACTTGTATAAATAGAAGATTTGAAGATTTAATGTGCGTGGATCGTTGACCAACTGATATGCGGATAAACATCGAAAACCACAATAGTAATCTCATTCGACTAGTTATTTGTTTTATAATTTTTTATTTTCGTACTGTATCTATGATATTACAAATATAAATATAATTTTTATCCTACATAGAATCAGTGATATATGTAAAATAATTTTTTTGTTTATTACATAACTTTCAAATATTTTTTTTGATAAATATTTATACGGAACAAACTATAAACTAGTTACTAATGAATAAAAAAAAGCTAAATAGTAATCACTCTATAATCAGACGCCTTGATCGACATGAAAAGTGATATAGGTACCCCAAATTAACCATTAATAGTTTGTATTCGTACGTTGTCCATATATACACATATATAAGTTGTCGAGATTGCTATTCGTACCATCTGAAGCATGTTATTCATACCCCTACTATGTGTACGCAATGTGTAGCCGTAGTAACAAGCTCATTTCGTTCAAAAATAAAGGAAAATGGCTAAGACTATGCTTTGTGGAAGCGTAGTCATACTACGCATACGCCATGCGTAGTCGTAAAGCATATGTGTGGTAGCCATAACATACATTTGGTTCGAAAAATTAAGGAAAATTTACTACGTCTACGCATTGCATAGGCGTAGTAAGGTAAAAAAAATAATAATAATAAAATAAAATTTACGTAGGCGTAGAATGCATATAGCATGGATAGGTTGGTACAACCATAAATTGTTTATGTATGATACTTTTGGTACACGTGTCTAAGGATATGGTATTCCCGACATATGAGATAACTTATTTTCTAAAGCGTTATAATCCAACCTACTTAACATATTTCTATTGGATTTTCTTCGGTTTACAAGATACGTCGATCGTGATTGGTAGGTCAAAAATATTGTCTAACTTTTAATTAAAACTTATACTTTTGTTTTGTTGACACTTGGTTGTGGGCCAACTGCTACACAATCAATAAAACAAACTACAACTTGTACAACATACATATATGTATATATCTTATTGCTTAGACCAAAATCTTAGCTAAATCTTATAACCAACAACTCTTAAATACTTGATGTTTATCTATAGTTTAGGATAGATCAATCGGGTTAAAGATAATGAAATTAACTATTTGTTAGATAGGGGACAAAACTAATGTATATAACTATGTAGGGAGATATGGTATTAGATAGGGGGCAAGACTAATATATATAATGATCGGTACCAAATAATCCGAGGGATCTATCTGGATCGGAATATATTATCTCTTTCCCAATTTCAATATCCGTATTGCACGAAACTCTTTATTTGAGAATAAATCTAATAATAATTATACGCGTCTTTGTTTAATGCTAACATAATGTAGCTAATTTTGTAGGTGGAACATGAATTCGGGGATGGCTTGAAGCCGGTGAATATTTGAAGTCATTACAATTGGATGACCCGCATAATGTAACTAATCTTGTAGGTTTGACTATCGAAAGATTCACTTTTACTCCTCTTCCGACCGGATGGACGAGCCATCATGAATATCGTGGAAGGATGGGTCGCGCCTTTCATTGCGAGGATATATGCATATGATCACCTTCGATGAATTGAGTGTGCAAAAAAGACAAATGTATAATCAATTGAACGTCTAGTGTGCAAAAAAGACAAATGTATAAATCAATTGAATATCTATGTATCAATTAAGGTTAATATAAACTAGTTTTTGTTATTATGAAAATGCCTATGTATCGGTGGTTGGTGTAATAAAAAATTTGCCTTTAAAAATATATGAGAAATAAAAATTAATATTTTACTTCATCTTCTTAAAACTATCGAATTCACAACAAGATATTTAATCTTGTAAGTATATAATTCATTGAAATTATTTTAGAAAAATGTCAAAAATATCAATTTTTAATACCAATTTGAGGTGCAATTGTATTGTGCATCTACAATGCGCTTCAATTCTACGTTATTAAATATGACGTCGTGCATTTAACAGTCCGGATCCAAATATTTTGCAAACTTCAACATTTCATGCTCTGTTAATCTTGAACATTCGTTATCCCCATATAATAATCTGATTCAATATAACACGATAGAAAACAAATACATATCAAGATTTTAGCGAATCGATCCGTTTTCTAACCAAAATAAATGCAGATCATAAGTTTAAAAAGCCTTAAAGATGAATCTGGGTAACCGCAAGTGTAAGACGTCAATTGTTCAAGTGCAACGATAATTATGGTGTAAGCACTAAGTGCAATCCAATAATTAGTATTGTTAAATTAATACCTAGTAAAGTGAATAGCGCAAGCGTGAAAGAACAGAGAACGCAAACTTGCGTAAACTAATTTACATATCGAAGCATGTAGCCCCACTAATTTTACTAATCGTACTCATATTAACTATATAATATAATAAAACACCAATAATTAAAAAAGGTAGCTACATTCTGTAATTATGAGCAATGAATGGGAGGGAAAATGCAAATTAAGATAACATAGGAAACGAGATCTTGTTGTTTGTCGCCGAGTCATTGTCTCAAAGATTTCAGAATGTGACATTTTAGGGCCCTCTTTAGGGGTGTAAATGGGGCGGGGATTTCCCAAAATTCGCGGGTATTACCCGTCATGGGGACGGGGATGGGGATTTTAAACGGGTACGGGGACGGGGATGGGGAAAATATTGATTACCCGCTTGGGGATGGGGACGGGGATGAAGATAGGGGTATCCGCCCCGCCCCCCGATTCGAACCCGAACCCGTTGGGGAACCCCGATGGGAATCCCCGATAGGGATCCCCAACGGATAACCCGATGGGATCTCCGACAAGGAATCTATCGGGATACATAAATAAACAAATTGTATTTATATTAGACTTTCGTTGTGGTTTCATGTTTAATTTAAAAATTATCGATGATTCCTAAAATTAAAACTATATAAACTTTTGTACTTTAAAAGTACTCGTTCTTACTTACACAAAATGTATTTTAACTTTAAATATTAAATTGATAATAATATGTGTAAGTTATGCTATTTCTAACCTATATTAATTTGGTTTTCAATCATATGAGGATAACACCTCGTGAAATTTTTGAATACGTCGTGAACGCCAATCACGATGATCAAATGCAAATCGCACTACACGTCGTTGTGTTTTTAATGTGTCTTACTCTTTCACGTACATGATTTAATGTGAAACCTAAATTCTAAATCGTAAAATTAAAATGATAAAATAATATAACACTTTATATTGAGATCATAATCTAAATGCTAGAAAGATATAATGATTATAATTTGCACTAGTTTGTACTACAAGTCTCGATCGTACTTGAACGAATGAAACATAATATATACACACAATATATCTATACTTTGATAAATTGAATAAGGTGATGTGTTAAACAACAAATTAAGTCACATCAACATTTCAATTAACAATGTATATTAATATAATATAAATTGACAGTTATCTTGTAATCACGAACTAAGGGTTAGTAAACTATATACACTTAAGACTTAATAGTATCATACTTGTACCTACTTACACAATATATTTTGAAAAAAATACGTGGATAACATTTCAATTAAAATGTATATTATATGCATAAATTATATACATGCTAATGATAACCAATATTAATTTTGTTTTGGATCATATAAGGATAACAAAAAATTTTGAATGTGTCATAAATATCAAATCACGATGATCAAATGTATGACAAGCTAGATGTTGTGTTTTTTATTACGTGTGTATTAGTCTATCAAATACATGTTTTGGTGGTGCAACCAAAATCATAAACCGTGTAATTAAATTGATAAAGTAATACAACATTTTATCTTGATATCGTAATCAAAGTGTTAGTAAGATATAATTATTTTGGTTTACACTAGTTTGTACTACGAGTCTCGACCCTACTTGAAAGAGCGAAACCTAATATATATGCTGTATAACTTTACTTTGACAAGTTTTTATTATTTTTTTAAAAAAATGAAGTTTTCTTTTTTTTTACTCGTGTTTTTTTATTTATATAGTAAAACAAAGTAAAAATTTTCTATCTTATGGTCTAATTTTACATTTATTACCCGAGTTAATGTTTTTTCAAAATCCTAAAAGTTAAACGGGGATGGGGATAAAGATTTTTACGGGGAAAACCCATAGAATTTTAAGATGGAGAAATTTAAACGGGGATGGGAAATCCCCGATGGGGACGAATATCCGACGGGGACGGGGATGGGAACAATTCTCAATACCCGAACGGGTATGGGGATGGGGACGGGGGGCGTTTTACTAAACGGGTATGGGGATGAATAGGGTACTCCCCGCCCCAAACCCGACCCATCGACATCCCTAGCCCTCTTAGATGTCAAATGCCTAAACTATACTCTTGGTTTTGTAATATAAGTCCAAGATTACCTATTATCACAAATGTTGAAACTTTTTATTTTCATTTTTTAATATTTTATTATATTAATAATTTTATAATAAAAAAATTTCATGTAAAATATTTTGTTAATTAATTAAAACTAAAAATATAAGATATGGTTATGGATTCTGTCACAAAAATTCAAGTTCATATATACATGTATCCTTCTCTTTGTATTTTATTTAATTTTGTTGTAATGTTTACAAAATGGGAACTTCTCAACAACCCAAAACCATAATACAAAGTAATTTAATGTAATAAATTGCATTAAATAGCCTTAATTTTGGAAGTAGTTGTGAATATTAGCTTGGCTTTTGCTGATCTAAATAGTTCATACAATAATATTGTTTGTTGTGGATGTTAGCCTAAGATGTTTTAGTGTTAATGATATTTATAAGTGACACAGTGTTATTTTTCTCAAAGTTATCCTTAAAGTGAGGGTTAATCATTTAAACTATATGAAAAAAGTTGAAAGATTTATTCTGCGTTCCAATTTGTATATAGTTTTCTCTGTTGAGTAGACAGCAAAAAGATTGCATCTCTGTGCTCTTGATCTGAAAAAGATATGCATAACAAAAATGGGCAAAAATTGAAGTTACCCATATTAACAGTGAAGTCAAATTGCAGTCAAGTGAGTGTTCTGACTTTTATTTGGGTTTGTTATACAGAGAGAGATTGAAAGAGAGGGGGACAAGAGCGTATCTTGGAAAATCCTGAAAAGGGCAACACTTTTTTCTCTTTAAAAAGGGAAAAAGCAAATAAAATATTCTGCGTGGCTTTGAGAAAGACCGGAAGTAACGGGGGGAGAGAACCCACAAAGCAAGAATTAAGCATGTTAAGCCAACTCTACAATTTGACATGTTCAATGTACACCTTCAGCTTCAAGGATTAGTAGAGAAACACAAAGAAGACAAGCCAGGTTGGTGTTTGTGCTTATTGGGTTTTGTTTATGGGTTTATGCTCTTGGATTTGGTGTCACCGATTTGTTTATTGTTTTTTTGCTTTCAGTTTGTGTTTGTTGAATGCTGATGCTTCGCTGGTGCTGATTTGTGTGTTTAATTAGGGAGAAGAAAGTGTGGCTGCTGGGCGCATGATTAGGTTATTGTACTGGTCTATTTTGCTCGTGTTTGTGTACCTGAAAGAGCTAGAGCTAGGTTCTTGGGAATCTGGGAAATTTGGGCATCTTTTGAGATGTTTGCAGGCCATGCCTGTTATTTGATCGAGTAATTTCAAAATGCTGGTGGGTTTTTTTGTCTTTTTTTATAAGATCTCTCTCTAGTTTTAGTAACACCACCATCTAATCTAGAAAGAGAGTCTTGCTGCACATCAAATTTTTCCATTTTGAATGTTGCCCTTTTGGGAGCCATGTTTCCATTGGAGTACTAGAAGCTGAAGAATTTTGGTGAAGAGTTTGAGACTGAAGTTTTCAGTTGTTGGAGATGGGTTTGAAACATTTTAAGATTAGGAACAGATTGCTGGCATGTATGTGTAGAGATGAGAAGTTGGGTTCCTCAAAAAGGAGTTATACTTTCATCCCTGCCAACAGGCATCTATTGTCAAAGTTTCTGGTACTATGGATTATGATGATGGCTTTTATCAGTAGTTCTGTTTACAACAGAATGGATGCTGATAGTAAGTCTAGAAGGAAAGAAGGATTGATAAGCATGTGCGAACAACGCGCTCGAATGTTGCAAGATCAGTTTTCTGTTAGTGTTAACCATGTCCATGCCCTTGCAGTTCTGATATCCACTTTTCATTATAACACCAAACCATCTGCTATAGACCAGGTATGTTAATGTTACCTCAATTTTCGCGAATTTGGCTTGTTGTTGTCAATTCTTTGATTGTGGCAGTAGGGGTGTAATTTTTGCAGGAGACTTTTGCTGAATACACTGCTAATACTGCGTTTGAGAGGCCGTTACTTGGTGGTGTTGCTTATGCTGAGAGAGTGCTGAACTCTGAGAGGGAGAGGTTTGAGAGGTTGCATGGTTGGACTATAAAAACAATGGAAAATAAACAGCCTTCACCTGTTCGCGACGAATATGCGTCAGTGATTTTTGCTCAGGAGACTGTTTCTTATCTTGCTTCACTGGATATGATGTCTGGGGAGGTGAATGGAAGACTCCTTTCTTATCTTACTTGGCATTTGTGGAACTAATTTTCTATTGTTATCTTTAGGACTTACCGTGTATTCTTTTTCTGGCTGTTTCTACATGATATATTTCCAGGAGGATAGAGAGAACATACTGCAAGCAAGGGCGACTGGGAAAGCTGTTCTTACCACTCCTTTTCGCTTGTTAGGATCTCATCATCTAGGAGTTGTTTTGACAATTCCAGTTTACAAGACTAAGCTTCCTTCAAATCCAACTATTCAGCAACGAATAGAAGCAACTGCAGGGTAAGAAACACATTTAGTCTATAAGCAATTTCATATTCTTGGAATTGTTCTAAGAAATCGAGACAACCACAAAAATACAAGAAAGATAATGGAGATTGTTGATTAGTGTTTTCCCTTGGAAAGTTATTTCTAGTTTCTTCCCGAGCACTCAATAGTGTTTTCCATTCGCTTGCTAGTTGGATGAACTTCCAATGCTAATCTTACTAAAGTCATTAAGAAAATATTTTTCTAGAATTTGTTAAGGGACTATTTGTACTAAATGAAAAAGAAAATTTGATCAAGTTTTTCAGTACTTAACAAGTTATGCATCTTCAACATTGATGTGTAAGGGACTCGCCTAAGATGTGAAGAACTTGCAACTAATTGTTGTTTGTAAGAGCCCATTAGTTTCTTGTTTTATCTAAACAAATTTTTTGTTGTTGAATTTTGGTCACTTTCGCCAAGGTTGTCAACATGTATATTGTATGGATACTAAACCAGTTCAGTTTGTTACATTCTCTGCAGATACCTCGGGGGTTCCTTTGATGTTGAGTCTTTGGTGGATAATTTACTTGGACAGCTTGCTGGAAACCAGGATATTATAGTGAATGTTTATGATGTGACAAACTCATCTGATTCGTTGATTATGTACGAAAGCCAATATCAAGGTGGCGACATGTCTCTTGTGCACGTGAGCAAACTTGATTTTGGTGATCCATCTCGGAAGCACCAAATGACATGCAGGTATGATACACAGTCCGACCTACACTTTATTTGAAGTGTCAAGGGTAATACATTTACATATTCTTGATGAATCCTTGAACAAACTGACATGTCCGGCTTCATACTAATGCTTCTTCAATAGGTATCTCCAGCCAGAGTCTCCATCGTGGAGTGCCATTTCAAATTCGTCTCTTATCTTCATAATAGGTTTGCTAGGAGGCTACATCTTATACTCTGCAGGACTTCATATTGTAAAAGTGGAGGATGATTTCCATGAGATGCAAGAACTTAAGACCAAAGCAGAAGCTGCTGATATTGCTAAATCACAGGTGCTGTATCCCTTTAACCAATAATAAAATTATGGTGCTACGAGAACTGTCATTTTAACCCTGCTTTCTAATCTAAGATTTATTATTCTGTTACAGTTTCTAGCTACTGTCTCGCATGAAATCAGAACCCCCATGAATGGCATACTTGGTACATTTATTTGGACTGACAATCTTTCTGTTTTTTTTTTGTGGGATTAAGCCTCTCCTTTTTTCTTTTCCTAATCTATTTTTCATGCCATCGTGGTTCATAGGGATGCTTGCATTGCTTCTAGATACAGACTTAAGTTCAACCCAGCGTGATTATGCTCAAACTGCTCAAGTCTGCGGTCAGGCATTGATAGCTTTGATAAATGAAGTGCTTGATCGGGCTAAAATTGAAGCTGGCAAGTTAGAACTGAATTCTGTTCCTTTCAACCTTCGTGCTATACTAGACGATGTCCTTTCCTTGTTCTCTGAGAAGTCTAGGAATAAGGGTGTGGAGGTGAGCCTATTGTGTAACATCATCTTAATTTTGCCCTCAAAATATTTTCTCCTTTCAACCCCTAGGGGCTCCAAGTGTTCTCAGGAATGCTTATAATTGTGGAATACTGCAGCTTTTGTTCTGATGTACAAGCTACTAATTTGTGGGTTCTTTTTCCTGTCATATCCCTCTTGATTGACATTCATGATGCGCTGCCTGATCACTCATGATATGCTGTACTGCTGTGTGATCTTCCATAATGCTCTGGGAATTGTTGCTGCAAAAAACATGTTCGGTTGCAGCTGGCTGTTTTTGTTTCTGACAAGGTTCCAGAAATAGTCGTTGGTGACCCAGGAAGATTCAGGCAGATTGTTACAAACCTTGTGGGCAACTCAATCAAAGTAAGTCAACCAATAAGCTTCTGAAGCAAAATACAATTTCCCAGTTCCTCAATTCTCCATTCTTTTATTATTTTGAGTTTTGAATTTTTCTGTATTTGATTAATGAACCCGGCTTTTCCTGTGCAGTTCACTGAGCATGGACATATATTCGTTAAGGTTCATCTCACTGAAAACACTAGAGTCATACTGGATGCCAGATCCAAACCGTATTTAAACGGAGAATCAGCTGGAACCTTATCTAGTTGGGATAGTCTTCGACATCTATGTGCTGATGAGGAGAATCTAAGTGACACCTCTTGCAATATTGTCGGTCCTTCTGGAAATGTCACTGTTATGGTCAGTGTTGAGGATACTGGAATAGGCATCCCCTTGCATGCTCAAGAGCGAGTTTTCATGCCTTTCATGCAGGCGGACAGTTCAACATCTAGAAATTATGGAGGAACTGGAATTGGTCTGAGCATCAGTAAATGTCTTGTCCAGCTAATGGGTGGTGAAATAAGCTTTGTTAGCCGGCCTCAAGTTGGAAGTAAGTTTTTATTTACTGCTATATTCGGGAGATGTGATGGGGCAGTAGCTTCTCTTGATGTAAAGAGAACTCCAAATGACCTTCCTACCAGCTTTAAGGGATTGAAAGCAATTCTTCTTGATGAGAAAATTGTGAGAACTGCCGTGACCAAATACCACTTAAAGAGACTTGGAATTCATGTTGAGATTGCAAATAACATCAGCCAGGTTATTAGAGCATCTGGCAAAAATGGTTCTCTGATGCCGAGGTAAGCTAGCTTGGGATGATTACTTTATCCCTATTTTTTTCATACGCTTGTTTATATTTGAAGCTGAAGTGTACTTTTATTTAGGAAGTCGAGGTGTAGCTTTTCATTTGAATAAGACTTAAAAAAAAACTGGTTTATCCACAAGCCTATGATCAACACAGAACTTCAAAAGATTAAAAGTAGGAATAGAAAAGATTAATCACAGTGAATGCTGAATACTGATTGGGTTGCATGACGTTTTGGTTGGAAATTACCTCTTGTAACTGCAGAACAATTTGACTACAGCCATATATGTTGGCCCAAAATCTAAAACATTCAGTTTCAAATTTTTACCTTTCTCATCTCACTGTAAATGAAGAATCGTTCATCGCTTTGAAAGAGTGTATTATTTTGACAATTTTCTTCTGTGATAAGTGTGTGCAAGTATCATGAAAAAGAGTATATGCTTACCATAAGAAGGGAAATAATAATGCAATAAAAAATTTGAATGTTGTTTTAAATTTGGATTATTTTGTTAATCTCGATTCTGCAATAATGTTATCAGACTTATATGGTGTTCCTGCATTTGGTATTGTTACATTGAACTGTTCCATGAATGCAGCATGTTACCCAGCATATATTGGCATTGTGATTTCATGAGGCAGCAGCGGATAGTTGATCAAACTATGCTGATGTATATGACCCTTAACTTCATGCTTGAATTTTTAGGCTAGAATTAATGAATTTCATGGTTTGCATACCAATTATAATGACCTTTTCCCTGGAACTCTGTTGAAAAGAACAGAGATAATGTTTTGAAGCCACAAAAACACTTACAGTTTTCCTTTTATTCTGATTTCTCTGTGACAGCAATCAGTGCCATCCAGATATGATTCTAGTGGAGAAGGATTTCTGGTTATCTAACCAGCAGAGTGATATGAAAGAATGGTTCTATGACCCAAAGCAGAACAATAGCATGTTTAAATTGCCTAAACTGATACTTCTTGCCACAAATATCAATACCGAAGAAGTTGAAAAGGCAAAAGCATCTGGTTTTGCGGACACAGTTATCATGAAACCCTTAAGACCGAGCATGGTTGCAGCTTGCCTTCAACAGGTGTTCGGAAGTGCGAAAAAACAAAAAGACATGCCAAATGGAACAAAGTCCTTGAAAACTTTGCTTTCTGCTAAGAAAATCCTGGTAGTTGATGATAATATTGTGAACCGCCGAGTTGCTGCTGGAGCTCTGAAGAAGTTTGGAGCTGATGTAGTGTGTGCTGAGAGCGGAAAAGTTGCTCTTGGATTGCTTTCCTTGCCTTACAAGTTCGATGCTTGCTTCATGGACATACAAATGCCAGAAATGGACGGGTATGTGTCTAAGTTTCTTTTCTCTTGCTGCTTACATTGACATTTGTGAAGATGAGAATATTCCACACCTAGAATGAACAAATTTATAGCCCATAATGGATCCATTTGGTAACATAGGATTACGTAGATGAAGCTGAACATAAAGAGAATTAAGGAGATGAAATCGTTTAAAGAGAATAAGTGAAATAAGTGTTTGGTAAAATGGAGATGATTGTGAAATAAGTGTTTGGTTAAATGAAGATGATTGTGAGATTTTAGGCTCCTTAATCCTTATAATCAGAGTGATTACAATTTTTCTATAATCTAATTCCTTTCATCCTCTTGTTCCTAACCAAACCCGATTAATTCTATAATTTCATCTCTCTCATACTACAAGCTACCAAACACAATCAATATAAGGTCGGTGGCTCCTACTCCTTTTGTCAATTAATTATAGGAAAGAATCTCATTGGACTTATGTGTAGAACCTCACTGATATATATTTATAATGTCCATGAATGAGTGTGAAACAAAGCTCTTGATTGGTTTCTTAAGGTTTGAGGTGACACGACAAATCCGGCTAATGGAGCAAGAAGCCAACAGCCGACCAAACGAAGGAGAATCCTCTCTGATTCACTTGCCCATACTAGCAATGACTGCTGATGTCATCCACGCGACGTGTGATGAATGCTTGAAATCTGGGATGGACGGGTACGTGTCAAAGCCCTTCAAGGAAGAGAGTCTTTATGAAGCTGTAGCCAAATTCTTCAAATCCAATCCTTCATCTGATTCATGACAGCACAGTAAATCCAGTCTCTTACCAATCCAAATCTTCAAGAATTGGCATTTTCCCACTGTATAATACAATTTGTAGCAGTAGTAAGAGAGTAGAGATATGCATATCTAAACATAGATTGTAAAGGTTATATTCTTTGTAGCTTTCTTCTTCTTCTGTGTAATACTAAAAACCCAATGAAAGTAATTTTGCCATGCAGTTTTTGTAACTTTGAAAATCAGTTATTTTGCTGTATTATAGAAATACTATTTCAAGTCTTTTTCTTTAGTTTGATATGATGTTATTCCTATGGTACGTACGATTGTAGATGCATAAAGTTGGAAGCTTTACTGACAAGGATCAGATTCATCATTTTTGGACCAATTAATCTATTATAGATACTACTATAGTTTAATTTAATGTCGGATGTCAACTGAGATTAATTTAATAAAAAATTTGGTAGGAAAATCAAATTTGATATCGTAAGATTAATTTAAGAGAGGATTTGGTAGGACAATCGAATTTGCTAGATCAGTACGCAAGTCCCTTCCTTTGTGCTTCTTGCCGTCCAGGATGTATAGCCTTATCTTGAACAATAACAATAACAATAATAACAACAACAATAACAATAATAATAATAATAATAATAATAATAATAATAATAATAATAAAGACTACAACTTGGATATGACTGTGATACGTCCAACCCCCCATTTAATGAAGAAATTGGCTGGATGTTATTACAATATCGTGTTTAAGGGTTTTCTGAGGGACTTTGACCTTACGGTTAGGCAGAAGGCTGTTGTGGAAAACTTGAGGTTACCCTTGGCTCAGCATTGGCTTAAAGCGGTCCCGATTTCTGGTCTTGGTCAAGTTATGAACCCGGCTACTTTCCGAACGGTCCTTAAGTATCGCTTGGGCATTGAGATGTTTAGGGAGGGCTCCAAGTGCCCAGCTTGTGAGAAGGGCATTTTGGACGCTTGGGGTGACCATGCTCTTGCTTGTGCTGCACAGGTTGGT
The DNA here is from genome assembly GCA_033239045.1 of Fagopyrum esculentum. Lineage (NCBI taxonomy): Eukaryota > Viridiplantae > Streptophyta > Magnoliopsida > Caryophyllales > Polygonaceae > Fagopyrum > Fagopyrum esculentum. The sequence continues at coordinate 157,111,408 of BSUD01000002.1, read as the reverse complement.
ATTAAGCATCGGCATAACATGGTGCGTGATGTTTTTTTTGATGAGTGTCTTAAGATTGGGATCTCTGTCCGGAAAGAGGTCCATACTGGTATGGTTGATGATAGAGGTGGGGAGCTGCGCCCGGCAGACATCCTTTTATATAATTGGTTTCAAGGCAAAGACACTTGTGTTGACATCACTGGCACATCTACTTTCTCTTCGCCTGATCTGTCTAACTTCATTCCGGGTAAAGCTGTGAGAGTTGCTGCTGATAACAAGAGGAAGAAGTATGCTGAGGTTTGTAGCTCCATGGGGTATCACTTTCTTCCCTTTTCCTTTTCCACGTTTGGCGACTTGGGTGACGACGCGGTGAAACTTCTTAAAAGGTTGGGCTCGGTTGCTAAAGAGTTGCCCGGATATAGTAGGAGTACTTGTTTTATTCTGACTAGGATTGCGTTTACCATTCAGAAGGGATGTGGAGCCCAACTTGTTAGTCGTCTCCCATCCAACGGCTTGTAATGTGTTTTACCTTTGGTTTTATAATAATAATAATAATAATAATAATAATAATAATAATAATAATAATAATAATAATAATAATAATGGTAGAATACAAATAATTATATGAAAATAGAGAAAATACAAATAATAAATAAATAAAAATAGGTAGAATTATATTTGTATAAAATTTAAGTATTTATAACATGTCAAATATTATAAATTAAAATTTTAATGACAAATATTAAAAATCAAAAAGAGTATTACAGCTCAATAAAAATAGTAACAAGCTGAGTTTAAAATACAAAATTTAATCTCAAATATCATAGATGTCTTGTCTATTTGGGTTCAGGAACCAGTCCCCGTTATCATTAATATTGACACCTTGGGATATTTCCTGGGGAAGTTCTTGTGCTAAGTTCTATCACATCATTGGATAATAAAGTCAACTAATTTCATTAATTTTCATTTCCTTTTTAATTTGGGACCAAAATCACATAAATACTCCCCAGGTTGGCGTTAGTGCGCTTTTGGCCAGATGCCGACCCCGCGTTGTCTCTTCAAATGAACTCATACACAACTACAAGTACGCAATAGACTGGTAAAGATAGAAACTTTATTTAAAAAATTGAAATTGTAGCGGAAAACTCATTTCTGCCCCTGATTCTACTGAACTACCGGCGTAAGGTTGATAGGCAAAATAGTAATTGACTATAAAGGCGAAGAATGATTCGTCCTCTTCGTGGTAGTGATAGTCTAGTGGCCTTTGACCTGTGCGTGTGAAAGATAATCGCCGCCGAGTTTGTGGACTCTTGTGGGTATTGAATCAAATTGAAAGAATCAATTTTCCTGTGAAGAATCAAGAGGGGAGCAAAACCCTAAAATTTTGACTTCCGGGTTTGTTTGATTGTCGATTGAAGCTTTTGGTTTCTGGTAATGATCTGATTCCCTTGCTTTAATTTGATTTTTCTCGTCTTTTGTTTTTAAGAGATCATGTTTGGTGAGAAAGATTTGTCGAGTAATTCTGGTCATGGAGCTGAGGGTTCCAAAATTTTGACTGTGAAACAATCGGATTCGGGTCCGAATCTGGGGGAATCGGATAAGGATTTGGAGATTGTCGGCGAATCGGAGGTTCGTCGTGGTGGTGGTGAGTTTCAATCGAAACCTAAACAAGGGAATTTGAGCTCACAGGAACTCACGCTTAGCTACCTCTGTGAAAATGGGAAGCTAGGGTTTCCAGCTGAGAAAAATTCCCCCAATTTGAAAGGGAAAGAGGTAGTTTTGGAAGGTTCTTGTGATGATGAGAGATGGGTTGTGAGGGATTTTTTGCAGTTAAATGATAAAAATGGAGGTTCTTCAAAGAGGGAAATTGAAGATGAGGTTGAGAGGGAGAGAAGTAGGGAGAAGAAGCCAAAGATGGAAACTCTTAATCTGTCTTTGGCTTTGCCTGATGTATCTCTCACTCTCAATAGTTCGAATCCAGTGCAAAACGCCGAGCCGCAGCCACAGGTGCCTCTTAGGCCTAGTCGGAGCGTGCAGTCTTTGGCAATCTCGAATAATGTTACGCAAACCACCTGCTCTGATGATTTTACAGCTGCTTCGTTATCGTATTCTTACTCTCACCCATACTCACATAATCCTAGTTGCTCCTTGACGCGAAATTCAACTGAGAATTATGAGCATTCAATGGGTAGTCATAGGCGAGACAACGATCATATTTGGAATTGTGGAGAGGGGACAAATGGGTCGGTTCACAGCCGGTTTAGGCCTGTTGGTGATGGAATTGCTCTTGCTGCGAATGGTGGTGGTGGTGGTGGTGGTGTAGGTCATCCTTTGTTGAATGGAGGCCGTTTTAACAAGGATCTATCAAATAGTTTTTACAAACCAGCTAGCTCAGATACCAATTCATTTTTCCCATCTGAATTACCAGCAAGGCCAAGAATCGGAACTTTTTCTGCTGACTCGAGGGGTAGACCTTCTGACAAGTTCAGGGTCCCAGATGCTTTGGATGATAGATACAACTTGAAATATTCTAGGTCTGCTAAGATTGTTGTACAGTGTGTTTCTGAGTCGATCACTATGATGTCACAAGTTTTTCAGGAGCTTACCGAAGAAACAGTTGAAACAACAAAGGAGTATCTAAGGAATATGATTGGATCAACCGAAGGTAAAGATGAACTGGCTAATCTACAAAATCAGCTTGAGAGAAGATCTGACCTTTCCAAAGAGGCTCTTTTGAGGTCCCACAGGCTACAGTTGGAGATTCTGGTTGCAGTGAAGTTTGGGCTTGTAGAGTTTGTCACTAAGAAAGTCCATGTTCCTACTGATGAACTGGTTGAGATATTCTTGCTCCTTAGATGCCGAAATGTCATCTGTAAATCTCTATTGCCTGTAGATGACTGTGAATGCAAGATCTGTTCCACAAAGAAGGGATTTTGTAGCCAATGTATGTGTCCTGTCTGTTTAAAATTTGATTGTGCAAGTAATACTTGTAGCTGGGTGGGTTGTGACGTTTGTGCTCATTGGTGTCATGCCTCCTGTGGTATCGAGAAGAACTTCATCCGGTCAGGTAATAGCTCGAAGGGGCCTTTAGGAGCCTCTGGGATGCACTTTTACTGCCCTGGATGTGGGCATGCTTCTGAATTGCTTGGATTTGTCAAAGAAGTATTCCTGTGTTGTGCCAAGGACTGGAATCAACAAACACTGCTGAAGGAGCTTGACTGCGTAACGAAAATTTTCAAAGGAAGTGATGATGTCAAAGGAAAGAAGCTTTACTTAAAGGCACAAGAGACTAAGTACAGGCTGGAAAGGTTTATGACGTGTCCTCAAGATGCTTGCAACATTATTCTCCAGTTCTTCAACTGTAAGTCTTATCCAAATATCCGTCCTGAGAATCATTTTATCTTCCGGCTAGCCTTTATTCCAGCAAATAATCTATTCGAGTTTAACAAGTGTCATCTTAAGAACTATTGTGCTTCCATTAGCTCTCTTTCCAATTCTATCCCTTTCTCAGACCTCCAACTATACCTTTATATTATTTTATCTGTCCCTTAATTGTTTGAGACTTTCAAATTGCGAATTAGTATCACTAGTTTTTAGTCACTTGAAGGAGTTTTCCTTTGGCCACCCTTAAAATTCGGAAGTAGAAATAAATCCATTTATGTGTTAATTTTACACTCACAAAACAACTTTTCAAATTGCGAAAAGTTGTTTTTGTGATTTTTGAATGCAAAGCTAAATATAATATGCTTACTGTTGTTCACTGTATGAAGTGATTAGTCAGGGTGGAAACTATATTGTTATTGATGTTGATATAGCTTTTCTTTATCATTAAGTCCATCTTGTTATTGCGCTAAGAAAATTGTGTGCTGTGATTGTCTCATAGTTTTTAAAGATACCTTTTGTCCATTAACGTAAATTTCTGATGGGAACGTGCTTTTGGTTGGGCTATAGCTATCCAGTTGCTATGACAGAGTTCACACAGCCTCACCGGCAGACATTTGAAATTGATTCATGAGGTGGCTACTATCATTATTTTTGTGATTGCTCAGGGATGAAGAATATGTCACGAGACACACTAGATACGAGATTCCAGACAAAAATAATAAAATTAAGTAGCTATTGCCATCACTACTTAGTGATACTTAGTGTCAGATGATTATGTTTGTTAAACTTATCCCTTATATAGGGTTTAACTGATTGGATTTGGTATGCTTTATCTATATTTCTCTCGCTTTTGAGGAATACATAATCCACTCTCCTATTGCTGATTTTTAGAAGTCCTCTCATAAATATGTGCTGCAATTTTGCTTTGCATTCTTCTTATTAAGAACCAAAAATGAAATCCCCTTGTATATAAGGGTGATAAAAAAAAAAAGATTTATGTTCCATTTGTATACTAATATATTTGCCATCTTGCTAAGAAATTTACTCATGTTGCTATTGCAATTCATTGCTAGAGCTGTTGGTAGGCTAATCTAGATATGAATATTAGATATGGATACCGACATTTTGCTTTAAGCTTCGTTTGTCTGCTTCTCAAGGTTACACACCTGGAAATATAGTGCCGCGCTTAGCCTTGATGTGATGATACACTAATTAACATCATTGCATAATGTTTATGGTTCTTATATGACATCAGCCACAGGGGGTAGCACATCAGGCTCACTTGCAGTTGCTCCCACCACTGCATCAAAAGACATCACATCCAGTCAACCCATTCCTAACAAAGAAACTGTTCCCCTTACCTCCTCCAACCCGATCTCTCTCAGCACAAGCAGTAGCATACTGCGCCGTATGCTGCCTCACAATGATCTTCTCCCAAGTTCAGCCATGAAGCCCTCCTTAATGAGTGATAGCATCTTGTCTGCAAAACTGTCAAAGAACAGTGATAGTTTCGAGAGCTTGGAGAGCATTGTGCGGATTAAGGAAGCTGAAGCAAGAATGTTCCAGATTCGTTCTGACGAGGCCCGGAAAGAAGCTGACACGTACAACCAGCTGGTAAGGACAAGGGCTGAGAAGCTGGAGGAGGAGTATACCGAGAAGCTGGCTAAGCTGTGCTTGCAGGAGACCGAGGATAGGCGGAGGAAGAAGCTGGAGGAGTTGAAGATTCTGGAAAGCTCACATTGTGATTACTACAATATGAAGATGAGAATGCAAGCTGAGATATCTGGCTTGATGGAAAGAATGGAAGCCACAAAGAAACAGTGGGTGTAGCTTCTTGTTTAAAAAAAAAATGTATGTTGCCTGTAGTATTTACTATTTAGTACTGACTGATGTATGTTGGATCATTTTTAGTGGTGTGTGGGAGTTTATCAATTTGGCCAGAATTTGGTTTGTGTTTTATTTTGACAGCAATTGCAAAGATGTGTTTTTGCTTTCTGTTGCTGGTGCACTGTTGTTTTCTTTTCTAAACTGCTGGTATGAAATTGAGTTAGACATGTGATTTGCAGAGTGTCAACTCAAAACATCAACCAAGCTACTATAATCTAGCAGTCTAGCACACATTTGATAGATCTTTCTGGCTTGCTCATATGGAACTAAAGTCGAAAAGATTGAGAAAATAATTCATTCTTTCGATGCACTGGGGAAGGAATCCTTGATTAATACTCTTTATAGAAATCCAATGATAATGTCATGATAGCAATTCATTCGATAAGCCAAATCTAGGGCTATTTACGCAGCTAATCAAAAAGTAGGGTTTGCGTAAGCTAGTAATAGCAATTCATTCCATAAGCCAAATCTATAGGGCTATTTTATGCAACTACTCGAAAGTTGGGCTATTTTATGAATTTGACCCTACAGGAGAGCTTGGCGTCAACCACCCTCTCACAAACTAGCCATTTTGAGTCGTCATGAGAAAGAAGATAACTTTGACGCCGGCGAGTGCTTCTGAGCTTGTGTGGTTCTGGTGACGATGGGTATATATATTACCTGAAATAATCAAATTCGAAGTTTCAAATAGCGAAGTGGATAAATCGGTATACACCGGCCACATAATAATGGTAGCTCCACTTGCTTGTCCGAAAATCTTTCTTTCTCGTCTAGTTTCCGCCCAAGCACAAGGCTTTCCTCCCAAAAGAGTCTGGTGGTTTACCGGGCTAGTCACGCCAGGACCTCCGTCCCTCTCTGTCTTCAATCTCATAAGCTCAGGTTTCGCCTCAGACAAGCAACTCGGACTCTGCAATGGCGCTAGTAACACAGCCGAAAACCATCTCGAAGTTGCAGAATTTGGTGAGTTTAACCTCTTAGACATTTTTACAAACACCTTGTCTTGATTTCTTTTGCACTTAATGACCGTCTTCTCTTGGCCAGGGGCTGTGTTCTCGCTCTTCCAGCAAATGGGTCTTAATGAGGAAGAAACCAAAATGGTTCTTAATAAAAACCCGGATGCTATTTCATCATCCTTTGATTCAATTCAGGGTCGAATTCGTTCAATGCAATTACTTGGCCTTAGTAGCTTTCAAATAGCTAGGCTGATTTCCAAACGCCCAGATTTGCTCACAGCTGGAGATGCCAGTTCCTTAATACACTTTATCCAAGATTATTTGGGGAACAAACTTAAACCATCCCATGTTGTTCGTCTTCTGGTCGAGCCAGAACCTGAGTTCTCAAAAGACTTCATGGCAAAAGTTCAGCTCCTAGTGAAGCTTGGCATCCCTCAAGAGGAGATTGTAAATGTCCTTAATAAGGTCAACTTGAAAAAGGCCATTTGTCATAAGTCAGTTGAACAAATTGAGATGATAATCACATTATTGAATCGCTATGGTGGTGGTGCAGAGATTCTAGTGAGGCGTCCTATTATTCTCAACTATGATCTAGATACTCAATTGATTCCGAGAATCGGGTTTCTGAAAGGGCTAAGTGGCGGAGATGAGGAGGCCACCAGTGCTGTAATAAAGAAACTGCCTGCAGTGTTATCTTACTCTGAGGAGCACATGGAAGCTCAAGTAGAGTTCATGAAGTCATTTGCTGGTTTAAGTTATGAGGAGATATTTAGGGTTATTTTGATTTTCCCTAACTTGATTAGCTCGAGTAGGGAGCGGAAACTCGAGCCAAGGATCAGTTTCTTGAAGGACTGTGGATTTGATTCGAGTGATATTTATCGGTTCTTAACCAAATCTCCCTTGTTTCTAGGCCTTTCTTTTGAGGGAAATCTTGCCCACAAATTGTCTATGCTGGTGAAAATTGGATATGCATATAGAACAAAGGACCTAGCTATTGCTCTTGGAGCTGTGACTAGAACTAGTGTTGAGAATCTTCAGAAGGTTATTGGATTGTATTTGAGTTATGGACTCTCTACTGAGGATATAGTCACTATGAGCGAGAAGCAGCCTCAGATTCTGCAATACAATCCGAAATCACTGGAGGAGAAGATGGAGTACTTGGTTGATGAGATGGGTCGAGATGTTGGGGAGCTCCTTTCTTTTCCTGCTTATCTCGGGTATAATCTTGATAAGAGGATCAAGCATCGGTATGAAGAGAAAAAGAAGAATGTAGGAGGAGGTGAAGGCATGTCAATCAACAAGCTCTTGTCTGTTTCAGTTGAGAGATTTTCAAAAACCAAGAAGAAATATATGCCAGATATCGTACATTCAAACAATGAGATCCATGAGGAAGTTGAATAGTGTAGTATTGTTTTTGCTGTTTATAGCAGCTTAATTCTCATGACCAACTGTTAGTCTCTTGTAATTACTATACAACAACTCTTCAAATATTGATAGCTTTAGTTTCAATTTACTACTTGGTGTGCCTAAATGCTTCTTAGTAGTTTTTACTAGTTTTAAAGGCGGTCACTAGCTGAATGTCGTCTGGTGAATTCAAACATGCACTTCTTTTCAGGTTTAATAAGATTGACATGCTTGTGCATCAACTGACAAGATTTTGTTCATTGCTACACTTGCATTGCCTAAACTGATTGATAGACAGGGTAGGATGATTTCGTTGCTAACTGAGACTGTGAACAAGAGGACATGGAAGTCAGTCAAGTGCAATCTACATTTGCTTCCACCTTCTCTGGTTTAAGCAGGAGGTATCATCTCTCTTTGAAGGATTTACCCTGTGTGCAAATTAGCTATGTCATGCATATTTTAGTTACAAACATTTATATTATATGTGGTTATACTTTGATTTGTCAAGTTGTGCTCTATTAGGAAGCTGTATTACATATTACTGTTTCTTGGCTTTTATCATTAGATTGTATACTTGCATCTGGATTGAGTCGGGTGACCAAGTAGTTGGTACCCTTTTGATACCGTGAGGTGATTAGTATTACCCATTTCTGTATCAAGAACTTGAAACACAATTGAATCTGTAGGAATACCTTACATTGATCTATTGCATGTAGGAAGTTCTAGAAGTAGAATGTCCCATAGTATTACATACATGTACACAAAGAATCCACACACATATACAATGACAAATACAAACATTTACAGTAAAATTGATAATTTGGGAAGAAAAATGAGCTAAGTTGAGAAAACCAAAGGCAAACCCTTGACACAATGAGCAGAACATATAGTGTAAGGGAAGAAAAATATCAAATGTAACGGGCAAATGAAACCGTGATGTCAACACTTATGCCAAAGAGAAGGATGGCTAGGGCAGCAAAGTTCACCAAATGAGCTTCGTTGCTGTGCACCAATCCCAAAATTGTAAAAATCTGCATAAGACCCGTTTCTGCTGTACATATTGCTAAGTACAGGAGTGCCTTGCCTAAGCATACATGCCATGGTGCTGCCAATGCCCTTGCCTCACGTGGTCTTCGCACCCAAAATGTGGAAACCCCGAAAATCCACTGCAATAAGAAGGCAACAGAATGGTCAAATTAGTAAGCTGTGTAAATCTAACACTTTGTTTGGGGTGCAGGTCAGATCAGAATTAGTTCATACCTGGAACCCATACAAGATGAAGGTACCGAGTCCCAACCAAGAGTGTAGTGTGTACATGTTGGTCATCCCTTGCCTACGATGGAACTTAAAGGCTGCGTATATCCCTGTGATCCCCAGAGCAAAGGCAATCACATGAACTGACATGTGAATGAACTTCTGAGCCCCGTGATCAGCTGCTACAGTCCTGTATATCATCATGGCTGTTGACAATTTGACAGGTAATTAGTACCACCAAGCTGAAACCCTATGGCATTGTTATCATAAATTGTAGCTAAAACTAGATATGCTATTAGCAATGTGTCTATTTGAGTAGACATGTATGTAACTTTGATCAATACCTTGACCGGCAAAGAAGATGAATCCAAAGAACATAAGGAATATATGGACCTGAAGATAAAACAGAAGATCACGGTTAGTCAGATTGAATTTTAATCTTTCTTGATTTCTTTAGTAATGTTATTGAAGAAATTACAGGTACTCTACATACATTGAGGATAACATAAGGATTCTCGGAATCCAAGTCAAAGCCCCCACGATAATGCAACAGCCAGATGAGAATGAGAACAGTCCCTAAGATCCCGAAGAAATGTGCAGCTGTTGTTAAGCGTGAAGCCGACCTGTGATACCATTCTCTTTCTATATCCATGGTTTACAAGCCAGGATCAGAAAGAGGTTCGTTACGCTATACAAGTGACTAAAGCTTGTCTTTTTTGCTGTTATACCTTCTGTGTACTGTCTTCAGTTTATATGCTAAAGGAATGTGCTGCAGTTCTGATCTTATATAGGTAATCCAGATAACTTGTGTTTCAAGAAGAGGTATCAACCCTCTCCTTTAAACTTTCAAGAGGATTTCCTTTGCTTCCTCTTTAGGTTTAGCATTCTGCAACTAGAAGGCTTCCACAAACTTTTGGCAAAGTATCAAAAGAAGTAGAAATAGTATTCTGTTATATGCTAGGAATTATCCAGATTTGTTGAAGAGTCTACAAAGCAAAGTATCTTTCTGCTAAGTGACAGATTTTCAGAATTCATTCTCAAGGATCAGATTACTTTGCAGCTGGGTATTGCCAAATTTTTGTTCTGAACCTTTTATCTTTATGAGGCTCATCAACTATTATAATCATCATAATGTTACAAGAAGATAATGTAATGAGGCATTTTTGTAAAATATAGTCATTGCTGCAATGAGTATTATTGTGGGGCAAAATGATCAAATGATAAGATAGTTGTGATGAATACAATGTTTTGGAAAAGATATATATGATTTGTTAGGGAAGGTATTATTATGATGGAGAAAATGACAAAGGCAACCCATTTTACAGTTTGTCCATGTGAACTTAGAGTTTTAGAGATAAGGATGATGATGCTGAAAGTTAAAGAGAATCCTTTTTCTTGCTTTTACTTGATGAACAATGTTAGAATTTTTGTGCATGATAGAATTGGGTTTGGCCCCATTGTTTACAAATTTCAACATTAAACAAGCATTAAGCATCAAACAAAATAATTAATTACAGAAAATTGACTTAATGACTTTGCTTTTTTCTGGGCCAGCCCTATGTGCTTTATTCTCAGCCCATTCATGGCTATCTTGATGTGGGACTGCATTGCCTTGTGAATAAAGATTTTGATCCAACAATTTTTCCATCTGATCAAATCTATAGGGTGTTGGAGAAGCTGGGCAAAATATAATTAGGCTTAAAAATCACATTAATTAGATAAATGATAAAAGTATAGGATCACTAAATATGCATAGTAATTTACTAGTGTAATATAATAAATGGAATTTAATTGAAGTTTCATTAATAAATTGTGATTGGCTAATATTATTGATCATTTTTTCCTCTTTAAAAAATTTCAGCCCTATTGAAAGCATTTGCTAGGGTAATCACGTTAATAATGAAATTGAGAATATAATGTTCAATTTTTCACTTTTGGTTTTTGATCCCTAATTAAAAGATAATCATATTAATTTTTTAAATAATTTTTTTTTTAAAATGAATTGTATTGTTATCTACTGTGTTATTAATTGTATTGTCACTCATTGTATTGTCACCAATTATAATGTTATCAAATTGTACCCTTATCACATGTTACCAACTACATTATCATAAAAAAATATTACCATCAATTGGATTGTCGTGATCATCGTCAATATTGTACTGTGTTGTATCAAATGTATTTGGGGGCCTCGAACATGAGACCGGAAAACATAACAGGTATACTCCTTACCAGCTGGGCTACAAATAGACTGAAACTATTATCATTTTTTTTTACGTAATGAGGTCCCTAAGTATCTGAGACCCTGTTCATGAGAACAGGTTACACCGGCTCCGAGCCGGACCTGGATACGGTATTGTCACCAACTACGTTATCTTTAATTCCTCTAAAACACTATCATCAACCAAATACCATCAATTTTAATATTATCAATATGTTGTCATCAATTGTCTCATCATAACCATTAAATACCAAAGTTTTAACATAAATGGTATAATTGGGAGATTGTGTGTAGATCATATTTTACAATGATGATTTGATGGGTTTACAAATGATGTAACTCTATGTATGTAACAGAAAAATAAAATGAAAATATTAAGTAGTAAGATATTTACTTGTGGGGTAACAAAATCGTACATCTCCAATGTCCCACTTCCATCTAGTCAATGAATAATGTACATATATATATATATATATATATAAGAAGAAAATCAGTTATGATATGTTTCGTCTCCTCTTCTATTTTGTTCTTATTTTGTCACGCCACACAATAATAGATGTTAGTTACAAAAGAATGACATATGTGTATTAGGTTGTACTACATCATCAAACTTAGGAGAATGTTGGTCCTTCATACTTGTTACCCAAATCTTGTATCACATATTTTATTAAAATAATCATGAGTTACATAAACAATTGTAAACGGCGGTTATTTTGTTATTATATTAATAAAATTTGTGATACAAAATCTATGGTTGTGGATAAGTGTGAGTGCCACTTTGTGGCTTTATATGATACATCATAAAGGCATACATTTTGTTCCTACCTAGCAATTAGGGTTGTCACAAGATCATGTTAACAATTAGTAGGGCCCATTAGATGGGCAGAAAATATTATTATTTATTTCAATATGAAAAAAAATTCATAAAAACAATGTTATACACCAACCAAGAATGAGGATGTCTAGCTCCAATTTGTTGAAATGCTCATGAACTGGATATGAACTTAATACAAGTTACCATAACACTTATATATAAGTTCACGTAGTATTATATTGTCGATGTGAGACATTTTTACATAGCTCAGCAATTATTAACAATAAACCAATAAGATATTTTGTTAGAGATAATAAGTTTTCACGATAAAAGTTGGGCACATTTTGAGCCTGGTATATAAGGTAGGTGAGTTACCCCTCCTGTTGTCAATTGGTTTTACGGTGGATACTCATCTGGTTTATGTGTTGGGTTTGGGTCTAATGTGCATTTGCGCTCGAATGACACGACTCCGCTCTACCGGTCCGTCTATATCAAATTTTGACATGGTATAAGAGGGACCTGTGGACAAATGAAACTTGGTCTATATCCTCTAGTTGCACTTGCGGGGGCGTGTTGAAGATAATAAGCTCGGTGAGCTACTCCTCATGTTGTCAATTTGTTTTAGGATGGAACCTCGTCGGATTTATGTGTTGGGTCTGATCCTAATGTGCATGTGCGCTCGTATGCACACGACCCCATTCTACCGTTCCGTTTATATCGGACTTTGACATTTTTATATATTTTTTTTGTCATGCCTTTTTTAAAAGTTTATTCTGGATAAATAAGACTTATATCAATCAAATCTACTTTTGTTATTTATTAAAAAAAAAAAAAAAAAAAAAA